>JADRCH010000117.1:7491699-7580597 GCA_019843965.1 Rhynchomys soricoides
TAAAGGCATGGGCCACCACTGCCCGGCTCAGTTGTTACTTTTTTGTCTACTGTATTTGTTTCATTTTATTTCTGTAACACCAGAAGTGCAGCCAGCCAGGGCCTCCCCAGCATGAGGCAGGTGCTCTGCCACTGAGCCTCCCTCAGGCTCCATTAGCAATTCACAGATTAGTACATAAGAGACACACTCATGTTCTAGTTAACAAGCCAGTGAGGCTTACATTATTCACTGGAGCCTGTAATTTACATCCGTGATCACAGTTCTGTGGGTTTTCTTAAACGAGGAACGCCATGTAGCTGATATTTCGGTGCCATCCCACATAGCTGCCCCTCCCTAATACCCCGTGTCCTACTTCCCTCCCTCCCCATTAGCCTCCCTGTTCCCCAGCTCCCAAGCCCCTCTGACTCTCCCACCATTTCTATATTTCTGTCTGTCTCCATGTTCCTATCTGTCCACAGTGTCACAGAGTCAGAAGCACACACCTCTGAGCCTTTCCAGATAGGCCTTTTTCTTTGCCAAATTATTTTCTGACCTATTTATTGAGACATAGCATCATGCATCGCTGTGAGGGTCCAGCACAGCAGTTTCACATGGATCTACCACCTGCCATGACCAGCCTGCGGGAATAACACTTCCATCTGCTCAGCTGCGCTGGGGACTTTGGCAGTGCTTCCTTCGCTGTTTTTGAATGGACCAAGGACTGCTGTAAGCAATAGTTACTCTGCAGTAAACATTGGAGGCCATTCACATACAGTCTTATTTTCCACATGAACCTCTATGCTAACTCCTGACAAATTCTGGCTGCAGTTTTTAGTAGGCTGCCTTTGTAAAGAGTAAGTGAAGGTTCCTCTTTGGTAACCTTCCCTCCAGCATACGGATTGCCTCTGCCTCTGCCCTTCAAATCTGGTTCATAGGGTACTATATGCTTCTTGTCAATTCCTAAGGATTTGTCTCTGTTTCGATCACAAATGGGATTCCCCCTGCTATTGTATCTTCAGATTGGTCACTGTTTGTCTATGAAGGCTGTGGACTTGAACTTGAGAACTGAGAGGTCCATGAAGAATAACAAAGTGAGTCAGTAGGCCATATCTAGCCAGTTGCCCCAGTAGACTGGAAGTTCAAGGGCTTCCCACTTCTTACTCCAGATTTTATCCTTCCTTCCTTCCTTCCTTCCTTCCTTCCTTCCTTCCTTCCTTTTCTTCCTTCCACCCCCCTCCTTCCCTCCCTCCTCCCTCCCTTCTTCTCTCTCCCCTCTTCCTCCCTCATTCTATCCATGTGGATGAATACAGGCCTACACATGCCTCTGTGTGTGGAGCCCAGAGGATAACTGGAGGTCAGAGAACAACTTTTAGGAGTCTTCCACTTTGTTTTGTGTCAGGGTCTCTCTTTTCTCTGCCACTGTGCTCCGTACTTTAAAGCTACCTGGCCAGAGAACTTCCAAGGTATTCTTGTCTCTCTACCTCCATCTCCTGGTAGTAATGTCCAGCTTTTCCTGTGACTTCTAGGAGTTGAACTCAAGTTGACAGACAGGCTTGGACAGCAAGCACTTTTTACCCACTGAACCATCTCTCTAGCTCTCCAGTTTCCCTTCTTTTCGAAGGGAAAGACCATAACACTTTTAATTTCCCAGGACTCTCTGCTTTCAGCAAAAACAAAGTTGTGACTTATCTTTCTACCTCTTTGCCATCAGCCCATGTGCTTGTAAAGTCAGCTGCTCTTCCCTGCTCCACTCTGTGGAGCTGGGCTGCAAGGCCCTACCTCCCACAAGTCCAAGCATGGTCAGACCCAGCATTTACATAACAGGGAGCCATCCTGCCCCATGCTTGTATGCAGGAGCCCAAGGCCTGGGCCTGGCTCAATTGCTCATTTCTCAGTTCACTTAACTGCTTATTTGCTCACCCCAGGACAACTAATGTTGAATATTTTCTGGGTGGTGCCATTCCAGAGGTGCAGGATGCTGGCTTTGGATTCTAGCGTTCAGCACGATCAGACAGTGACAGGGCACTAGGAGGATGTCAGTGACTCCAGCCTTGGACACAGTGCTGTTTGAGCAGGTGGCCTCCAGGTGAAGAATAGGAGGAGTGTTTGAGACAGAGGAACAGACTGGAGGAGGGGAAGATCTGTGTGCTGATGAATAGAGAGGTGTCAAGAAGGGCTGCACTGAAAAAAAAAAGTGGTGGGGAATCGTGGGATGGAATGCCACTAAGGTCCCTTCGGAGTCAGGAAAGGCTGACACTTAGCAGCCACTGGAAGGGCTGGGGTTAAGGAGATGGGAGTGATGTCATCAGTTTTCAGTTTCTTCCTGCCATTTAAGGACAGTATTGGAGGTGGCTGAGGATGGAGCACAGGGGGCTGCTCTGGAGACCCTGAGTAGTCCAAAGTGAAGCTGGTGGCATGAGGGCTCTAGTGTCCTGTGGGGGAAATGATCCTGATACCTCAGCCGGGGAGTATGGAGGCAGGCTTGGGAGCAGGGGAGCCCAGTGGGGGAGCAGGCTTACAGGGAGGTACTGGGGAAGGTCTTGGGTTAAAGGAACTTGGTTTATTAAGGGGGCAATAACAATAGGTGGTCAAAGAAACAGAGATTCTGTGCTGGGGAGCTGGTTTTCATTTTCCTTCATTTTAGTTAATTTAAACGTAATGCTGGAATAGACTGGGATGGGTAGAGGGAGGGGAACCTGTCCATATTTATGAGATTATGTGAAGTGTAGCGTTGCTCTTAGACTTTTCCACTGTAGTGTTCCCTTCCATTGTGTTGGGGTTAGATTCCTTCAGGTCATCTGGGGTCATCCTAGTCTGGCATGCTGGGCATACTTGGGCAAACAGTTTTACTTCTCTGAGCTTCCCCATTCCCATCTGTAAAACACTAACCTTAGGTTATCTGCCTCAAGGGTGGGATCATGGTTCAAGTTAAACAACATGGGTGGCTGGCCTACGCCAGGCACTTGGAGGGTCCACGTGGCTTATTCTGCCTGCATTTAACTCCTAGTGATCTTCCAGGAATGACCTCCAGGACCTAGCTCTGGCCTTCACCTCAGTCTGACCTTGGCTGGGTCCTTCCCCCTGACTGACCTCAGGTTTCCCACTGTTGATCTAAAGCCTTAGATTAGGCTTCCATGGAGACTGCAGCTCTGCCAAGGATCCAAGAAGGGAGCAGGTGCCTCATGTGCAAGAAGCAGGCAGGTGCCACATGCTGGAATGCAGCCTGAGTGGGCTGGGCTGTACTGTCCACTGCCCTTTCGATAGGTTCTACCTGGTAGGATCCAAGCTTGTAGAGATGCAGTGTGTGACCAGCCCCTTTCAACCATGTCCTGACTCCCACCATAGCTCCACATTGACCTCGATCTTTCATTGTTGTTTCTTTAAACACGGGCAAGGTTTGCCGGCTTCTGAACTGTTGGGAAAAACTCATGTTGTCTCATTAAAACTGCATTGTTCACTTGTAGTGAAAGGGGTGGAGGAGCCCATTAAAGTTTTATACCTGACATGGAAAACTATTAAAGATTCATAATTGCAATAAAACTCCTTAATAGAACGGGGATGCGAGCTGAGGTGACATAGTAATCAGCAGGGCCTCACTTGGGACCCCAAAGTCCACTTCACTGGGTCCTTGGGGTTCGGCCCTAGAGGGTTCCATGGAACCTTTTAGTTCTGTGGAGCCCTGGGAAGGCTGGAGGGCTGGAAGCAGGAAGGCCTTGGGTTCTTTCCCTGCATGTCCCAAGAGAACGATCCCATCTCTCTCTGCGCAGCACAGGGATGGAGTTCTTGGCAAACTTCTTTCCCAACATCCTCTGCTGAGGGAATCTCAGAGCCACAGCCCGCCCCACCCCCCACCCCCCCCCCCCGTTCTTCTTGCTTGTTTTTTTCAAACCCTATCACTGGTGTGAATAAAGTCCCTACGGTGTGCATGTTGTAAAGCCTAGGGACACCAGAATACAAGGTTAGGGAAGGGCAGCCTGGCTTGTCTGTTTCCTTATGAGGGTGCCTTGCTGGTAGCCCAGCCCAACCTGAAAGTTGTGATGCTCCTGCCTCAGCTCCCAGGCACTGGGATTATAGGTGCGCTTCACTGTACCTAGCCTTTTTTTCCCTCTTTCTCCTCCTCCTCCTTTTTTGAATTTCAAGTAAAAAGCTTTATCAGATGATTATCATTTAGAAGACTTTTGAGAACATTATTTACGATAATGAACGTTTTCACTGTCTGAAAGAAATTCAAGCTATTGCTGATGGCCGTTCTTCCTCTGTCCAGACACACAAGAGACCCCCAGTGTAGCTTCTGGCTAATTAAAACCTGGCAAATCCATAAAGGCAGCTTTTTTGTGTGTGTGGATAGACTGAGAGACTTTTTTTTTTTGAGAGGCCTCTCTTAGTTTATCTTTTCTTAAAGGTGGGATCAGCACTCCATCAAGGGACTGTGGAGGGACTGGGGGACAAGGCCACACACTCAGTCTTGTCACATTCACTTCTGGGCAGAAACCCAGATGTCTGTGAGCTGAGACAGCAGTGAGAGCTTCAGGGTGGTCCATGGGGCGAGGTGGTCAGCTGATGCTGGAAGCAGGAGGAGAAGTGGGTATGGCGGAAGGGACTCTGAGGATGGAATGGCAGGATTGAGTTGCGGTGTGAGTGACGAGGGTGTCCACGTAAGCAGGAGTTTTCAGAAGGCAGCCGATACATACTGAGCGCTGATGCACCCAGACAGTATCCTGTGTTCTCTCTATGTTCATCCTGGAAGTGTCTGTTAGACACCTCATATGTACTGTGTAAAGTGTGAGAGACACAGTGGAGGGCATGCTAACCCATTCATGGCTAGCGACTGATATTTTCTGAGTTTTCCCAGGAAGTAACCGGGAAATGAGGTGACACATACACAGTGTGTATGTAGCAGAATCTGAAATTGGGCCCAGACTCTGAGATCTCCTTCAAAGAACCAGGTTCCCGATGGTCTGTCACGCAGCAGTCCAGGTGATCCACTCATTAGGATCTTGTTCCATGTGTAGAACCATGGAAATGTCTTTCTCGGGTCTCTTGGAGGCTGCATGAGCCACCCTGCTGGCTCTGAGGGCCATTTCCTTGGTGTTATGTGTGGGCCCCACATTGTAGGGTGTGGATCCTGCCTCCTGGTGGCCAAGTTCAGAGGAAAGCAGTGTCCTGTCTGCCTGTGTGTCTCACCTTCTTGGAGCACTAGAACATGAACCTGGTGTCGGTGGCCTGGGGTTGATGAGCAGATTTTGTTCTGCCTTAAAATGAAGGGCATTCCCATGGTCCAGCTCTCCTCCGCTATCGTCAGTGCCAAAAACAGTGGCTATGGCACTAAATAAAATTGAGAACATTATTTACGATAATGAACGTTTTCACTGTCTGAAAGAATAAGCTGCCTTCTCTCATTCATCCTTCCATATGCTTCTGTCAGTGCCCACAGCAAGCTGAGGGTGGACCACGGTTAAGATCTCCCTTGCATTGAGAGCTCCAGGGCTGGGCTTTGCTGTTGCTGCCACATGTCTTTGCAGAGCCTCAGTTCCCCCACATGTAGGAGACCCCAGAGAAGGTCTGATAGACATAGTATTTTGGCCCCTTTATTTCTCACCTTGTCTATATACACAAAACATCTCACTCTGGGCTGGGAAGAAAAAAGTCACATCTCCATGAAAAGAGCTCCTGGCTTTTCTTCGAGAGGGTGAGATTACTCTCTTCCAACTTAATGACACAAGCCAAGGGCAAGAGGAAGCAATGGAGAGATGGATCTATCCATCTGCCCATCATTGGCTAACCCTCTCCTACTTCCTGCACTGGGGTGATGAAGGTAGCAAAGGCTGGGGAAGGGCCTGAGAACATGGGCTTGGTGTGGCTTATTCATTCATTTCCTGTGTGACTCTCATGTCCTTGAACTTGTCTCTTCTGTTTAGAAGGATGCAGATGGAGAGCCTATTGCCTGTCTTGGTCCTGGGTGTTTCTGTTGGTTCTCACAGTGGCCTGGGACTGGCTAGAACACCATACCCATCCCACAGATGAGAACACTGAGACTTGGGGCGTAGCTTGAGAGAGTGGTGCGGGCTACTGGGCTACTGTGTCATAGTTGTCCAACCTCTAAAGAAGGGCTACAGTGTGGAGACACAATTCCCCATACCATGGAACATACTGAGTGAGATACACTGGCTTTTCTTGAGAGTGGTTTGTCAACTGAAGAGTCAGAGTGGGCATCAGTGCCAGTCCTTTCAGCTGCTGAGGTGTATGAAGTCTTTGGTCTCATTTACTGTCCTCTTGCTGTGAAGAGACATCATGACCAAGGCAGCTTTTAAAAGAAAGCATTTAGCTGGGGTCTTGCTTACAGTTTCATAGGGTTAATACATGATCATCATGGCTGAGAGTGTGGCAACAGGCAGACATGACACAGGAGCAGTAGCTAAGAGCTCACATCTGATGCATTAGTTGCAGGCAGAGAGATACTGGACTTAGTGTGAGCTTTTAAATCTAAAAGGCTACCCCTAGTGACACATCTTCAACAAAAGCCACCCCCGCTCCACACTCTGTACTTCTTCCCAGATAGTTCCACTCATTGGAAACTAAGCATTCATTCAGAGGCATTCAAAAAGGAGCCTAAAGGGCCCGTTCTCATTCAAACCACCACACCTTCCTACAAGGAGAAAGCAGGAGGAAGTAAAGGAACCTAGATAGTGGAGTGACTTGGACCAGGTTAGATGCTAGGGTGGGCATTATGGAGGGCCCCACTCTAGCTCTCAAACATGGTAGTTTTCAGCTGAGCCCTGGAGGAAGAGGACAAAAAGGGATGAGGGAATGGGGCTCAGAGGTGCCAGTCTGTCTGGGTGACCTGTGTCCTGTTCCCATGCCCTCCGGTTTTCCAGCTGGATGGCAGGGAAGCCCTACAGCCTCTGTCTCCTCCCACAGGGATAGGCTTATGTATCAGGCCAGAGAGAGCAGTGCTTACAACCTGAGATTCCAACACTTAGATACCCAGGGTGTAGCTGAAGCCTGCCCTGTGCTGGACCACTTACATTATAGAAATGGTAGGAGATGAATCCAAGCTAGGAGGAAGACTGACATTCAGAACCACAGTAGCCCATCAGCCTGTCCCTACAAGTGATTTGCAGCCTCTCTTGGACCTGCTAGGCCTAGGCAGTAGGCATCAGGAAGACCATGTCTATAGAAGTGTCACATCAGCAAGGCATGCCACTGAGAGGACTTGTACAATGGCCCTGGATATCAGGGCCTGCATCCATCATTCTAAGTATGTGCCACGGTCTGAAGCTCCCGTTTAACAACTTGACCTATGTTTTATCTGGCTTCCAGTCCAGGCTCCAAGCCTATGAATGGGCTTATTCTTTGCAGGCCATCCCCAGCGGGATCCAGAGCCTGGCTCTCAGAAGCATGTCTGGACACAGCTGCTCTCCCAGACGCAAGCTCCTTTAATTAAACTGCACACTGAAATAAAGTGCGCAGAAAGGAAGATTAAAAGTCACAGCTGCAGAGGGACACTTATGGAAACAAAACACTGGAATATGAGAGGTGCACCCTTGGCTGTGGCTTCTGCAGCAGAGATTCTAGAACAGTGCTGTAACACGGGGAGGCACTGCCTGACAGGCTCAAGGCAAGTGATCCTGGAGGGAGGTGGATTTTCCCCTCCATGCCCAGAAATACTAGTGCCTGGAGCAGCCTTCCTGTGCTGCGGTTCAGAGCAGGCCAAGAGAGGAGGGCCAAGGTAGAACTGACAAAATTCTAACCGTCATGAGAAAGCTGCATTTACTCCCTGGCATTGTTGGGTCTTCATTCTTTATCGGGAGCTCAGTGGGCCGTCTACATTCTCAGATGTTAAGCAGGGAGACCAGTGGAAAGGGGGAGAGGCTTGTCCTTGTGGGTGGTGCCAGTGTTGGGTGGTATATTGATACGGGCACTGATAGCTAGACATTTGGAGGAGGAATCTTTGGCCAAGGCTCCAGTTCACATCAACCTGGGGAAATCGAGGCATGGAAGCCACTGAGAGGGAGGTGGGTTGTGGGGCTACGTCACATGACAGGGAATAGCAGGGGCAGGACTTGAACGAAGGTCTGATGGTCTCTGAAGCTCTTAACCACATGTTAACAGACTTCTGCACAGTGACTGTGGCTGTTTCAATATAAACCCACAGAGATGAAGTGTTGACTCAGGAACCACCAGATGAGCAGGTGGGGGCCCAGGAGAGAGGCCTCCAAGGGTGGAGAAAGGGAAGATTGGGTGAGATTTGTGGAGAACTAGCTGGGGAAATACAGGCGGAGCTGGTGGTTGCATCAGAGTCAAGGTCCAGCTGTTGCAGGCAGGACTAAGGAAGGTGGCTTTGGGATAGGCTGGATCAGAAGCCAAGCCCTAAGCAGCAACTGGCCTTAGGCCAGATTGACCCAGGTTTGACCCTATAGTTCCCCTCACCAGTGCTGTGATCACAAACTGAGGGTGGGCATCCTATTGTCTAACTTCCTGGGAAATAAACAAATATCTCTTCTCCCCAGATTAGGCATCAGTGACAAATCAAAAAGATTCTGCCCAGGTCTGAGACAGCAGCATCACCAAAAAGCACCCCCCTCACTCCCCACAAGCAGCTCAGGCCGTTTGAGTGGATTCTCCATTGTTGATACTATGGACTCAGGAAGGAAAGACATACAGCTGAGAATAGGCAGCAGGGAGGGGGCAGCTGCCCTCCAGGTTATAGCAGGCATGGTGTTGTCCTATCCGTGGGCTCCAGAACCTTCTGGGAGAGAAAGTCCATTGAGTCCCCACCCTTCAGGGTGGTCCAGTGCCCTACTCTACACTGCAGTATCTTCCTCCTGCCTCTTCTGGCTTTGTCTAGGGTTTGTTTTCATTGGAAGGCTATTGGTTTTGTCTCTGTCTTCTTATCTTTTCATTTTAAACATGCTCATTTGTCCATTGTTTTCTATTACAAAATAAAACTGCTGGCTGTCATAAGACTTCCGGCAGCATGTACTCCTTCGGTGGGAGGCTAGGTGTCTCCTTAGTGTGGGTTTTGTTTTGTTTTACTTACTTTAGTAACTTAAAGTATAACTGGCATTCTAAAGAGACAAAAGAATGTGAGACAGGGATAGTGTCTTAGTCAGGGTTTCTATTCCTGCACAAACATCATGACCAAGAAGCAAGCTGGGGAGGAAAGGGTTTATTCAGCTTACACTGCCAATTGCTGTTCATCACGAAAGAAAGTCAGGACTGGAACTCAAGCAGGGCAGGAAGCAGGAGCTGATGCAGAGGCCATGGAGGGATGTAACTTACTGGCTTGCTTGCTTCTCCTGGCTTGCTCAGCTGGCTTTCTTATAGAACCCAAGACTACCAGCCCACAGATGGTACCACTCACAAGGGGTCCTCCCCCTTGATCATTAATTGAGAAAATGCCTTACCACTGGATCTCATGGAGGCATTTTCTCAACTGAAGCTCCTTTCTCTATGATAACTCCAGCTTGTGTCTGTTTGACACAAAACCAGCCAGTACAGATAGAGAGATGGCTCTGTAGTTAAGAGGACTGGCTGTTCTTGCAGAGGACCCAGGTTCAGTTCCCACCTGCAATTCTTCTAGGGGATCCCACCCCATCTTCTGGCCTCTGGAGGCACCAGGCACACATGCATGCAGCGCACTCACATGTGCACATAGAATAAAAAAAAGAGCGTGTAGTGGATAAGAAATCTCAACAGTATTTCCCATCAGATGTGGAAATAACAGGCGTCTATCTCCCTTCATGCCTCTCACTCCATCCTGCAGTTAGTTCATCTGATCCCAGTCTCTGAGCTGGCTTGCTTCTGATGGGGGATTTATGGGAATGTCATAGCAGACCTACTCTAAGTGACAAGAGTGGGGCTCAAGGCTGGGATTGGAAGCAAGCTGTCATTTCCTTATGTGACCCTCAGGCATCCACAGCCTCCCTGAACCTCACTGGCCTCATCTCAGTCTGGAGAGAGGAGCGCTGGGATGAGGTCAGCCCATGTGACAGTGCTGGGTCTTGGCAGGTTGGGGACCAGATTCTGGAGGTGAATGGGATGAGCTTTCTCAGCATCCTGCATGACGAGGCAGTGAAGCTGCTCAAGTCCTCCCGGCACCTCATCCTGAAGGTGAAGGACGTTGGAAGGCTGCCCCACGCACGTACCACCGTGGACCAGACCAAGTGGATCGCCAGTTCCCGGATTGGGGAAAGCATCACCAACTCAGCAGGGTCTGGCCTCAGGCACGGGGTTCCGGGATTCTCGGGTGACTTCTGAGAACCATTGTTTCTCTCATCTTTTGCCACAGGACTCTCAGTCTGGTGTTCTCGCCCGGAGATCCACTCCACTCGTGGGCACAAGTGTGGGCTCTTCCCCTCCTCTCCTAGCCCCAGTGTCCTCATGGAAAGTTGACTTAGAGCCCCCGTCTCTGCCATCAGCCAAATCACTTAAGTGGGTGCTTAGTGCATTCAGGAGCATCTGAATGTGGGTTCTGCTGTTCCCATCCCATACTGCCAGAAAGGACCCCACGAGATACTGGGGATGAAGGAATCTCAGAACCCCAAACCAGGCACAGAGGCCAGGTGGCTGTCTGCCTGTTAGTAATATAACCTGTGTCACCTGTGGTCCCCATCAGACATCTCCACCTGGTGGCTGATGACCCCTGGCCAGACACCCCCAACAGTGTCTTACTTCTGTCCTTCATTCACTTCCTTTCTCCTGCATAGTGTACACATTTTTAAAAGGTTCATTTCCAGCATACTTTCAAATTGTATTTCCCACTTAAGAACTTGATTCCTGGTTATTTCTTAAAATTCCAAACTCTTGCAGCGTAAGCCTACATTTCCTCATGAAAATATGAGGTAGAGCTAAGGTATTCCTTCAAGTTTTCCCTGGGGGTTTCCAGTTTCCCCACCGTCCTGGAGGATGGCTCACCCAGATCACCTGTTCTTTATTCTCCTCACACCTGTGATTCCCAGCTCTCCGTTGCTTTCATGCCAACCAGAAAACTCTGGGTCCCATCTGGACAGGAAGCACTCAGGAGGCTACCTTGCATGGTGTGGCAGTGCTGAATATGTTGCTAATGGGGAAGGCTCAAAGCCATCTGTAGGTCTTGGGGGTCACATGCTCTTTAGCAGCCCCTAAGCAGTGACCATGGTACATAGATGTGTGTTTTCTCACACTTTTGCTCTACTTTGGGGTGGGAAGAACTTTTGAGAAGGTTCACATATCCTAAGCTGGCTAGCTTGAAACTTGCTGCACAGCCCAGGCTAGTCTTGACCTCCAGATCTTCCTACATGCTGAGATCACAGGCACATGCCACCATGCCAGATACAAAGCCTAGCTTTCCTGCTCCAACTGAGTCTTTCCTATGTGTGCCCTGTTCTGTGTGCTAACATGTGCTGAGGGGGTTTGTATCTCTCCATAGGTTTCCAGGGGACCGCACAGAAGAAGGGACAGGCAAGGTAGGTGTCTTTGTGGGACATGTCTTAATTAGGGTTTTACTGCTGTGAACAGACACCATGACCAAAGCAAGTCTTTTTTTTTTTTTTTTTTTTTTTTGATTTTCGAGACAGGGTTTCTCTGTGTAGCCCTGGCTGTCCTGGAATTCATGCTGTAGACCAGGATGGCCTGGAACTCAGAAATCTGCCTGCCTCTGCCTCCCAAGCGCTGGGATTAAAGGCGTGTGCCACCACTGCCTGGCTTCCAAGGCAAGTCTTATAAGGACAGCATTGAATTGGAGCTGGCTTACAGGCTCAGAGGTTCAGTTCATCAAGGCAGGAGCATGGCAGTGTCCAGGCAGACATGGGGCTGGAGAAGCTAAGGGTTCTACCTCTTATCTCAAAGGCAGCTAGCAGAAGACTGGCTTCTAGGAAGCTAGGACAAGAGTAATAAAGCCCACACCCACAGTGACACACCTACTCCAATAAGGCCACACCTCTTAATGATGCTACTCCCTGGTCCAAGCATATACAAACCATCGAAGGACATCATCAGCATCTTCTTCCTCTCCCCTCAGTTCTGGGCAGAATATGCACAAGGGCATACCCATTGTAGGGAGCTTCAGTCAGGCTACCCAACTGTCCAGGTGCTTGCTGACCTCCAGCCACTGTGCTGGCCTCAGGGATAAGGGCGGTGAACAGAATCCCTGCTCTCCCTGGGGGTCACACCCAATGGAAGACTCACAAAGACAGTGCAAGCATTCAAACAAATATCGGGGTAGAAAGCCCACCAGGAACCATCAAGACAAGGTGTCATCAAGGAGGAGTGTGAGCTGAGTCACTAAACTGGATGGAGCATAGAGCAGAAGTAGAGGCTCGAGCCATGCCAAGGCAAGAGAATGTGCCAGGGCAAGTGGAAGAGGGAGAAGGAGCAGGGTTAGGAACAGGGTGACAGGCCAGACTGGCCTGTTCTCACAGGCTTGGGACCGTGGAGAGGTAGAAGTAGTGAGCACCTTGTAGGCAAACAGAAAGTCTGTGTTTCCAAGATCGTTTTGGATATTCTTGGCAAGATGACAGGGTGGGCCAGGGAATCTGAAGAGAGACTGGGTGGTATCAGCTGGTCAGTGGTGAGGACAACCTGTGTAATTTGGCACGAATTAGGGGTATAGAGCTGAATTGTAATTTAGAAAGGCAGGGACTCTTATCACACCAGCTTACTAAGAGAGATATTAAAGTCCAGAGGATCACATAGTGTGTGAATGGATGGTCTCAAGGACATGCACAAGCCAAATATGTGACACACAGTGCCATCGTCCCAGGGTTGAGTGGAGCAGATCCTATGTGTGTAGAGACCATCAACGCACCTCTAGAAGTCACAGGTTCCCCCTGCAATGCTGCTGCTGGCTCTACCAAGCTCTCTGGCTCCCCAGCAGCCTAGAGTCCTCTGGCCTGTGTCTTTCTGTCTTTCAGTCAGGATTCTACAAGGGCCCAGCCGGCTCCCAAGTGACCCTGAGCAGCCTGGGGAATCAGACCCGTGCACTGCTGGACGACCAAGCCCGGCACCTGCTGACGGAGCAGGAGCGTGCCACCATGATGTACTACCTGGACCAGTACCGTGGTGGCGCCATCTCTGTGGAGGCCCTGGTCATGGCACTGTTTGAGTTGCTCAACACGCATGCCAAGGTGACTTGTTCCTTCTGTCCCTACCCTGTTACCAAGGTCCTCAGCTCAACTGAACCCTAAGCAGCCCTATCCTCCAAACTCAAACTTCTGGGGACAGGGACAGAGTACAGTGGTTATTAATCACAGAATATTCTTCACAAGCAGAGACCAGGGTGAGGGGCCAACCAGAGAAGCATGCTTAGGTTGAAGCCTGCTTGTGGCTCAGAAACTGCTGAAAGGAAGAAGTAATTTTAAATCTAGTGTAATTTAGGGTAAATTTAGGCAGGCAAGGGGAAATATTGTTTGCAGACAAACATGACCACTCTAGGTGGAAGGAATGGCTAAGGGCTTTGTGGCATGATTATGCTCGTATGCTCAGGCTGTTTGTCACCTGAGCATGCTGAGAAGGAAGAGTTGTAGAGAGGAAGGAGGCAGGTGATGCTGGGCCTAGTGCTTGAGTAAAGATTTGAATGCTCCCTCAAGGACACTGGAGAGCCGCTGAAGGTTCTGGAGGGCAGAGCAGGCTTGCATGCAGATCACTTGGGAATAGAGGTACCAGTCCCACCTGCTGGCAGAGTTCTCTCCTGAGTGTCATATTTGTCCCGCCCTCCCCTGCAGTTCTCACTCCTGTCTGAGGTGAGAGGCATCATCTCACCCCAAGACCTAGACCGCTTTGACCACCTGGTGCTGAGGCGAGAGATCGAGTCCATGAAGGCACGGCAGCCCCCGGGCCCTGGTGTTGGAGACACCTATTCCATGGTATCCTACAGTGACACAGGTTCATCCACAGGTAGCCACGGCACCTCTACAACCGTCAGCTCGGCCAGGGTGAGCTGCCCCTGCCCTATCCTTGGTGAGAAGGTCAGGGCACGGTTAAGATGTTTCTCCTAAGCATCAGGCTCCTCATCTGTGAGAGCCTGGTTATTGTGGAGTACTTAGTGTGTGCTGGACATGGGGACAGTGGACATCTAAGAAAGAAAGGCCTTCTGGGGCTCTCAGTCGGGGGATCCAGGCGAAAGGTTTTCTAAGGGCTATTTTTTTAAAGGATGGTTAGGAGCCAACAAGATGTCTCAGGGGCTAAAGGTGCTTACCACCAACCCCGTTCAGTCCCTGGGACCCATGTGGTGGAAAGAGAGAACTTAGAATGTAATAAAAATGTGAAGGATAGTTACATAAAACAAGAAGTACATAATTGCAGTTCATGTGGAGATCAAACAGGGAAAGCATGGTGTTCAGCTCAGGGTCAGCACTAACAGTGTCAGTCGTGGTGGTTTGGACTGAGGTTCTGGGTTTCACCAGAGGCCACCTGTTGTCTGTGGAGCCCCAAGCCTGGCTTGGCTTTCTTGCCACTTCAACAGCCCTCAGTACAGCATCCAATCCACACTGGAGTGTGTTTATGTTCTCATGATTCTCAAGCACCGTGGGTTTTGTTTACTTTGTTTTTGATTTTCTTTTCTTTTGTTTTGAGACATATGCAGCCCTGGCTGGCTATGTAGACTGGGCTGGCCTCAAACTCACAGAGATCTGCCTGCCTCTGCCTCCTGAGTGTTGAGAGTAAAGGCAGGTGCCACCACACCTGACAGCAAATGCCTTGTTTCTTAGGGGACAGCCAGGTCTCCTATGGGAAGAAGAGTTGGGTGTGTGGGCTAGAGGCCTACAGGTGGTGTAGTCACCCTTGAAAAGGGAGGGAAATATCCCTGGTGGCTCTGTAGGCAGGACTCAGAAAGTGCAGAGGCAAGCTGGGCTGTAGGAGGGATGAGCTACTGGGTGGCTATCTAGTGACCCCCACAGTGAGCTGTCATTCCTACAAATTCTGGCTTCTCATGTGACTTCCCTTTAACACTAGGACTCTGGGGTCTGGAGGACCTTAACCTCATCTCCTTCATCTTTAAAGGTCTTTGTCCCTACCTGAGGTGGCCCCAGAGAGACTGACATGCCTCCTCCCAGGGCTCTGGATGTGCCAGCAGCTGTTTTTCAGGTCCCCAGAAGTGCAGGTCCCTTCCAGGGCAAGACAGAAGCCCCACCCCCATTTCCAACCACAGGCTTTGACATACCTCCTGATGAGGTGATTTTAGGCTGTGGACCCTGGTCTGCATTCTACTTTTCTCCGAGTCTGACTCTAATGACCTTGGCCTTAAAATGTCCATGTAGTGCTTCAAGAACCACAGAGCAGAGCTCTAAAATCCAGAGTGTTAGATACAGGCTGCAGCTCTTGGAAAATCAGAGCCACAGGGAGAGTGTCTTCTGGTCTAGAAGGCACAAAATCTGGTCTCCTTGTGCCTCAGTTTTCCCATGCATAAATTATATAAGACCCTGCCAGCTCAGGATGCAGCAACCTAAGGACCCAAAGGACAGAAGAGGGTATATAGGCAAAGGGAGCCAAGAGCCTATTGTGCTTGGATAGAGCTCTGCAGAGAGCAGGGACCCCCAGTTCCAGCCCAGCAATGACCTTCCCATCCCTGAAAGAGAATGTTTCTTCTAGTTAGCTAAGAACAGCACCAGCAAGTACCCATTGGGCAGGGCATACCCTGAGGGTACACAGCGGAGCTCCCATCAAGAGTGATTCTGTATAAGCAGCTTCAGGGCAGATGGGAGAGTACCCTGAAGTCCCTTTTACAGTTCCCAAATGGAGGCCCACTCAGAATATGTGACCAATCAGAGTACCCAGGAATGTCAGAATAGGAAACACACACTCCCCCCAGGCAGAGACAAGCTCCTAGGATAGAGTCTAAGAGAGTCTTACAGGTAGAGAAATCCCCTTACCTCTCCATGCCTCGGCTCAGTTTCCTGCCTTATAGGGGAATTATTTTGCCAAGTTCCCAGTGTGTAGGGAGGGCAGAAAAAGAAAGCCCTCCTGGGCCCCAGTGAGTACTGAAGTCAGTGGAATATGGCCACACCCCTGGGGCAGATGAATATTTCCCTTTTCCCTTGCCCTTCCGGCTTGGGCAACCCTCCTTAGAGATGTACTCCCTGAGCCTGTAAATACTCCAAGGCCCTACAAAGCAGCGGGCTGGGCGCTGCTGCCCCTCCCTTTTGCCCCTTCCCAGTGACTCCCCTGAGCACTATTTGAGGCTCAGTCTTAGGTCTGCAGAAGGTCCCTGAGGATCTCGCCTCCTGGAACCAAGTCTCCAGGCAGATTGCCCCTAAATCACTGCCTGTCCTCAGCAGGTGTGACCTTGGACAGACTGCTCCCTTCCAGCCTGCTTTTCCATCTGTGAATGGGAATGCTGGCACCAAGCCTGCCCCAAGTTGCTGACCTACGGAGACCCCCCCTCCCAGCCCCAAGGATAAAGTTGGCTCCTCAGAGCAGCAATGCTTTCTAGCTTCCTCTGAGGACCCTGCTGTTCCCCTCAATAGGGTGTATGTGTGTTCTTCAGGGGATGGGTGGGTGTGTGTGTGCAATGCAGAGGCCTCTTGAGTCCCTGACATTCATTTCATGTGTTTTTCTTTTTGCCTTTTGCCCATTCACCCTCCCTAGGAGCGGCTGCTGTGGCTTATAGACCTGATGGAGGTACCGTCCTTCTGCAGGGGGAGACTGGGAGTCCCGTAGGCAGGGCAGAGGTGGGGGCTGAGCCCTTCCTGTCGCCTCTGACCTCTGCACTGGTTCCGGCTGGGACTGGGTGTTCTTGATACTCAGTCTATCTCCTGGTCACCACCTTATAAGTGGCGTCAGGCTCTGGAAAATGACCTCTATTCAAATCCTGGCTTGGTCCTGTCACTTGCTGTGTGTCCTCAAGAGCAGTTGTGCCGCTCTGAGTTTAGATGTGGAATCCATAAAAGGAGGGTGATCGTTGCTGTGCTACGCAGTGGGGAGCACAGTCAGCCTTTGCATATGTCATCTGCCTATCTGGAGTGTCCTCCCCACTTCCCGTGGCCTGTACCATTAGTTTGGATGCAGATCTTACAGGAAGCCTTCTCTGACCCTCTTGAAGGAGTGACTTCCAGCTCTTGGCTCATTGTACTTTCAAGAACAGGAGAGGTATAATCAGTGACCCCTACTTGGTTACCTGTGGTTTACAGAAGTGACTGTATCTCAGCTACTGCTGGATCCCAGGAGTTTACCACACACTTCAGCCTGTGTGAATACTCAAGTCATTATTGTTAATACTAGCTTCGACTTGTGGAGCAGTCTCTAAGCATTCTCTAAGATCCAGTCCTAGCATTTCTTAAACAAGTCATCTGTGGCCTTCCCAGTAGCCATAACCACTAAGGCCCTCCTGTTACAGAGGACACTGGAGCTCAGAGAGGAGTAACAGCTTAGTCCCAGTCACACAGCTTGCTGGCGAGAGACCAAACAGGATGGGGTACCTGGCCCTCTTGCTTTTGTGTGGTGTTGTGAACCCTGTCCTCTGACTCTGGCTCTTCCTGAAGTTGCTTGCTGAGCATCACCTAGCAGTCAGTCTGTCTGTTGATCTATATGCCATCTGTCTTTCCCCTCTGTCGTCTTCCTTCCTTGCTGTTAATCTTTATGGGTGCATGCCATGTGCTGTGTGCAGCCCAGATACTACAGGGCATCAGAGAATAATAAAAATGCTTTCTCTAACTGGAATTCAGAGGCCAGAAATGAGTGGCAGGCACAATAAGTGATAAGAGCTAAATAAATAAGTAAAAGGGCACAGGGCACCTGAGGCTCGGGAAGATTGGCAAGGCACACTTGAGGAAGACTGCAGGAGCAGCATATGCAAAGGTCCTGAGGTTCAAGCATGCCTCCTCCATCTACACACTGTCTAGGAGGCAAGTGGAGCCAGAACAGGGCAAGTAGAGAGAGCAGTAGGGCATGTGCTGAAGACTTTGACTAGGAACAAGATGATGCCTCTGACTTGGGGGGGGGGGGATTCAGTCTGGCTTATCTGATTATTGGATCTCTGATTATTGAGAGTAGATAAGGAACACACAGATACATTCCCAGGAATTACCAAGGGCTCTGTGCAGATGGTGCAGCCAGTTGCTAAGAGATAGAGTGATGAGCTGAGCAGATGCTAGCTCTTCCTGCACCTGAGCAGCCCTGGACTAGTATCTCTTGGTATATCCCTGGTACATAGCGGCCTCAATCTGCACACAGACCACCTGGGTGAGGGGCAAGGCATCCCACCTCCCCACCCAGAAGTATCTCTTACAGGGTGTTCTAACACCACTTTGTCCCTTCAGTGCCATGTGCCTTTGAGGAAGCCACTTCCCCGATTATGCCTTAGTTTCATCTTCTATAAGACCAAGGCAGTCCTCCATGGCTCCTCAGATTCTAAACATCCATTCTGTTGAGAGGTGGTATCTTAGTTAGGGTTCCATTGCTTCGAAGAGACACCATGTCCACAGCAACTCTTACAAAGGCAAACATTTAATTGGGGCTAGCTTACCATTCAGAGGTTCAGTCCGTTGTCATCATGGCAGGAAGCATGGCCACACACAGGCAGACGTGGTGCTAGAGGGGTAGCTGAGATTTCTACATTTGGATCCACAGGCAGCAGGAAGAGATTGTGATACTGGGCCTGGCTTGAGCATCTGAAAGCCTCAAAGGCCACCCCCAATGGCACACTTTTTCCAACAAAGTCACACCTACTCCAGCAAAGCCACATCTGCTAACTGTGCCACTCCCTGTTAGACCATGGGGCCATTTTTTATTCAAACTACCACAGGTGCTAGAAAGTATCCAGGAGGGCCTGTCACAGTGTAGTGGCAGGTCCCCCAGCTCTTCATCTGAACAAAGGTTATAGCAGAGAGAAAGAGGTGGAAGAGAAATTTACCTCAGCCAGGCAGCTGGGCCTGGAGTGCAGCTCCTGCTTCGGAAATGCAAAGTAACAAACAGCTCCATGCACCGCTGGAAGAAAGTCAAACCCATTCCTTCCTTTTCCCACGGAACTTAAACATACCTACCTCCTCAGCAACACTAGTCTTGCTGTTCTGACCCTCTAGTGAGCGTACTCCCCCAGGAGCAGGGATTTTAGTTAGGGACAGGTAGGAAGTATATGCTACCAGCAGAATGGCAGGATTGCCTTCCAAGATTTGCTTCTGTGTCTGAGGGAAATGCACCTTGTCCTGGCGCCTGGCTGCCGGTGACCTAGAGGCCCCGACATCCCAGACAGTTTCCACTAAACCCAGATTCCCTGGGTCACATGACACAGCTATCCATCCCAGGTTACACATGGCCCACTGTGAGCAATGTCTGCTCAGAGCAGAAGCCATCAATCAAGGAAATCCCCCAATCCACCCCACCCACGGGCATGTAACATCCCCTTTCAGTTTGTCTACCTCTCAACCTGGAGCTTTTTATCTTTTTCTAGCCTCTGACCATCATCAAGTTTCCTGTAGAAACCGCTGGCCTGCATAGTGAGTGATAGAAGGAATCCCTGCCAACATTTCTGATCTTCTAGTGTGAGCAGGGCTGAAGCTCCATTGCCCAGGCTTGGAGCCATCCAACTGGGTTTGGCTATCCAGACTCACAGTGGGTCGTCTTGATCAGGTGGATAAGCTTTGCTGATCTTCAGTTTCCACCTCTGTGCATTGGATTGGAAATACCTGGTATTTGTGGGTTGCCCAGGGAAACTGGATGGTCGTGTGTGGTCCAGCCTGTAAGCTGACCATGTTACCACTCTTAAGGGAGGATCAGAGGTCAAGGCTGAGGCTGCTGTTGTTTGCTCACAACAACGAACAAAATCTGATTATCCCCTAGATTTCTCTGCCTAGATTGAAACACCTTTCGCATGTCTGGAGTGGCTGCCGAGGGTGTTAGGATGGTACCCCATCTTGAAGGCCACTCTGTCCTCTTCCTCCCTATAAGGAAGCAAAAGGGGCTCGCTGCATTGCTGTGGCAGTTCCTTCTGTGCTCTGAGCCTCCCTCCCATTGGAACAGTGAAAGAGAGAGACCTGCTCATCATTCAGATACAGGGGACAAGAAAGCAGGGCTTGGTAGAGCTTTGGCTCCCTTCTCAGGCTAGCAGCTTTAACTGTTTAGGAATTTCATACAGAGGCTGACAAAACATTGTTAGGTGCAGCTGAGTCTCAAACTCTGGGGCTGCTCGCTTTCTCCGGGTAAGGAAGTGAAGCCCTGGGTCAGGACCCACATGGCACAGTCCTGATGGAAGGAGGCTCTAAGCCAGGCTCCCTCTCCCAGTGTTCCCTCTCCAAAGCCCCAACCCTCCCTTATCCTAAGGGCTCCTCCTGACCTGGCCACTGTAGGTCATGCTTTCTTTCCACTCTGTGACATCCTTTTTCCCCAGGGCAAGGGAGGGAGACTGGGGGACAGGTGTCAGCTCAGCAGAAGGAAGCCTGGTCTGGCCAGCAGCATCCCTGCTGGGTTGTAATGTGACTCTACCACCCGAGAGGTGACCATGCCCTTCTCAGAGAGCTCTTTGCTCTCCTGATCTGGAGGCGATGGCATGGGGACTCATGGATAGTCACAACAGTTGCCATCTTTGGTTGAAGGAAGCACTGCCCCAACAATGCCAGGTCTTCTGTCTTCCCCACTCGCCCTACCATTCTCCATCTCTCCTGAGGTGACGAGCTCTTTTCAAACCAACCCGCTCATGCTACTGTCTGGCCTTCCTTCTCTCTGTGCTCTGATTTTCTCTTTGCCGAGCTGTTTACCTTCCCCCTACTCTGTCTGTTCTTTAGAACCTCTTCCCATCTTACTCATCCATCTCCCTGTAGGTTTCTCCTCTTCCCCTTTCTCCTTCTGTCATGCAGAAGTCTAATGCCGTCACACACACACTCACACACACACACCAGTGGCCTTCTGGAAGCTTTTGTAACTCGGTGCTTCAGTTTCCCCATATGCCGACAGAATGGGAAATGGGCCACCCAGCTTCAAACCTTAGGTGCATTTTGTGATGGGGAAGGGGAGGGAGTGGCCTTACTTGGGAGTAACAAAGCTGAGAGAACAAAGCTGAAAATAGCACCTTTATGTAAGCAGGGAGCTGGAGGCAGGAGGGAATGGCTTGAGGGAGGGCAGAGTGATGTAAGGAGGAGCCTTATTTTGCTGAGGTAGCTCTGGGCACCTGAGCTGCACCTGGCCTTTGATAATATCCAAACCAGACATTTTCTGCTCCAGTACCTGAGTGGAAGTCAGCTCAAGGAATGCCCCTGGTTGTTCACTTCCCTCTCCCTCCTCCCCTTACCCATTACCCCAAGCCAGGTGTATGAGAATCTGGACCCTTGTTGGACTGTCTCAAATATAAGAGAGGGACGTCTCTGCACCCCCACAGCCATGAGGAGGGTAGAGTAGGGGATAGGGTCTTAAAGACCTCTTGTCTTGAATGGGAAGCACCCAATCCTGAAGGTGACCTTGGACAAGTGACCTACCCTTTCTGAGCCTCAGGCTAGGCTGTAGAACAGAAGGAGGTTCATCATGTGTCAGCGCAGCTGGTGTTGGGATGCAGTATCCAGGACATGCAGGTATGCACTGTGGCCTCAGACCTCAAAGCCTGCTCTTGGAGTTTTGCTGGCACTGCCCTAGTTCTTGGCTGGGCTGACTGCAGCTATTTCAGATGTACATGGAGCATGACTTGGGGACATGGGACTCCGGAGTCTCCGGATCTGGCAGGTGAAGCCTGCACTGTGCTCTGGCCAGCCATCTCCTTCACATTCCACTTCTGTCCTTTCTCCCACCTGAAACACCAGGGCGCTGTCCAACTCCAGGGTCCTATGATGCAGACCTGGCTTAGTTGCCAAAGTCACTATAGAATGGCTGTCTTGGTTTGGGTCAGTTACTGTGATGAAAGACCATGACCAAAAGCACGTTGGGAAGGAAAGGGTTTATTTGGCTTGTGCTTCCACATCCATTGTCCATCACTGAAGGAAGCCAGGACAGGAACTCAAACAGGGCAGGTATATGAAGGCAGGAGCTGACACAGAGGCAGGAAGGGGGGTGTTGCTTACTGGCTTGCTCCCATGGCTTACTCAACCTTTCCTAAAGAACCCATGACCACCAGCCCAAGGATGACTCCACCTACAATGGGCTGAGCCCTCCCACATCAATCACTAATTAAGAAAATGCTCTACAGGCTTGCCTACAGCCCAATCTTACATCTTCCGGAGGCGTTTTCTCAATGGAGGCTCCCTCCTTTCAGATGGTGCTAGCTTGTGTCAAGTTATCATAAAATTAGCCAGAACAATGGCCATGCAACTGTTGACCTGTCACACTCCTCTAAGATCTATAGTCACAGGAGAGGTGACAGATGATGATAGAGACATGGGAAAGTGCTGAGGCACTCAAGAACCAGGCACCTAGTTCTCACCTGGCCTTTCATGACCCTCAAACCCATGTCGTCTCTCCTCCTAAATCATGGTCAGTGTTTGCTGAACCATGCTCCGGGTTCCTAATGCCCCAGAACAGGGCAGGTTCACCTAATTGCAATCATCTGAGCCTCGCCTTAACGCCCCAGCATCTCCTGCAGCAGGTAACACTGATCATGCATAGCAATGGCAGATCCTTCTTTTGTCCTTGGAGTAGACACTATGGAGATTCTGCATTTCCTGCTGAGGCCAGATCTTGACTGGAACCCTAAAAAGGACCTGCATGGACAAACTGCTGTTGCCACTCACCTCAGCTAGGAGGGGGTCTCTGATGCCTACCCAGCTTGGATATTTCCAGGGAGCACTGTGCTAATAAAAATTAACAAGAGATTATGGGAAGATTCCATGATTCATCACCCAGGGGCCAAGGTACACTTTGCAGTCCCTTCATTGTGGGGGCAGTTTGCAAGACTTCTGAGGCTTCCAAAGTACCGTGCCAGGGCCTGTGGGAAGAGCCACCTAGGGTTACTGGGTCAGCAATATGACATGGTGGACTACCCCTTTTACAGAGAGGTTCTTTGACTTGCCTGTTCTCACACAGCCATAAGAGGCTGAGCTCAAGAGCTTGTGCAAAGGCCCTGAGGCAGGTAGGATGTCATCATGCTGGAGAAGTAGAAAGGATAGAAGCTCAAGAAGCTCAGGGTGGCCCAAGAAGAGGACCCAGAGTCCTGCATGTGGCTTCATCACTAGCTTTTGCAAACATGTCCTCTGTTACCCAAGTTTCTGAGAAAGGAATCCATAACAGAGGAAGCTCTGTCTCAGGGCAATGAAGTCTGGGCCTTCTGCCTGCAACTCATGTTTCCCTCTTGTTCCAGCCATCATTACTGACCTTACAAAGAACATAGCACCTTCGTCCTCAACTCCCAGCTCGCTCAGCCCCTCCCCCCAGCAGCTAAAGCAAGCAATCTTTTCACTCAGAGACTCATTCTCTTTGACTCGTTCCAATATCTACCTTGTAGATATTGACCCAGCAGCCATGGTTCTGAGCACTGAAGGCCCAGTAGTCCAAGTCCTGGCTGAGACTTTATCCAGTAGGAATAAGAGATAATAAAACCACATTGTGACCTGTGTATGGAAAAGTGGAACGGGATCAGGATAGACAGATGGTGTATATGGTGCCCATGTAGACAGAGCTAGTCTGGGAGGCCTCAGGCATCGAGAGCCAAAGGAGAAGTAGAAGTGAATCACGAATGGTGCGTGTGCCAGGATAGCTAGTGCAAAGGCCCTGGGGCAGCAGGTATGGGAGCAAGAAAGGGCCAACTATTGTATAGGCAACAGTGAGTTTGGTCTTGCTTCAGCTGGGGATGAACATTACTTGATTTCTTTTCCAAGGACTATCTGGCTGCCAGGCAGGGAGCCATGAGGAGTGAGGGAGGAGAGTGGAGCAAGGGGAGGGGTGGGCTGATCAGATAGACCCACCCATGCACGAGGTAACCTGGAAGCCAGCAGAGCATGTCTGTAGTCAAACCATAGCAAAGGCTAGTGAGGGCTGGCCACAGTGCCTACTGAGAGCTCGCATTTGGCAGGAGGGGGCGTGAGCAACATGAATTTTCTTTGTGGAAAGCAAATTTGACCTCATCTCCCAGACAACCCACTGCCCCAGGCTCAAGTCCAAGAGTGACCAAGAGCTGAGAGAAAATCCTCAAGCCTTCTGTGTTCTTCCTTGGTCGTGCACACACAGTAGCCAGTATCTGAAACATGGCTCCTTGCTCACAGTCAGACCCAGTGTCCAGTCCTGCCCCCTCTAGGAAGCCTTTCTTGGTTGCTGCTCCCCCAGTGTATTTTGTATGCTGTTAGCCATGTGATGCCCCCTAAGGTCTAAATTATCTCTCTGTGTGTGTCTCTCCCTCCCCCCACACCCCTCTCTCTCACATACACAATATGAAGGGAAGAAGGCATGTATGGTTTAAAGATGGGATCCACTTATACATTAAGCCAACCTTTGGGGTTGAAGCCACCTCATTTGCATGCCCCGTCTCCAGCGTTCTGTCTGCCATAGGCTTGAGAGTGCTGCATCCCTTAAAGCTCAAGCCTAAGATATCCCCAGCATCTCCAGATAGCTCAATGAAGGCCTGAAAACCATCAGGGAGTCCCAAAGAAAAATTGACTTCGTGGTTTGGAATGTAGCTCAGCTGATAGAATAATGTTGTTGTTGTTGTTGCTGTTTGTAAAGACTTGTGTTCAATTCCCAGCATCATATACTCTCAATGTATTGGCACATGCCTCTAATCCCAGCACTCTGGAAGGTAGACAAAAGGAGAATCAATTCAAGGTCGTCCTAGGCTACGTAGCAAGTTTGAAGTGAAAGCAGTATGAACTGTATGAGATCCTGTCTCAAGATGATGATGATGATGATAAATAAATAAGTTACTTCAAAGTGGCTAGCAGAAAAAGTCACGGGTAAGGTAAATATCCAGAGTGGGGTGTGTCAGGATTGCCTCAGCGATCGGAAGGTATCATAAGGTCATAGATTCTGGGTCTAGGAAAACAGATGAGCTCTCCTCTCAGCTCTCACCTGCTCAGCTTGTTACTTGTCCATCCATTTCTAGAATACATTAGACCTGGAGGGAACCGGTGAGACCACCCAAGGCAGCACCAACACTCTCCCGGATGTGTCTGTGGTAAGGCCCTGCTTTGCTGCACTCCCTTCTTTGCTCATGGAACCCTGGGCTCTTGGGGATATCCACAAAGAGGGAACATGGGGTGGGTGGGAGGCTGGTCTCTGCTGAGAGAGCCCACCAGCCCAACTGATTGCCTGGGGTCTAGTCCCACTGCTCTGATGCCTGTGTGGCCTTGGGCAAGCTTCTTAGCCCTTCTGTGTCTGAGCTTCC
Organism: Rhynchomys soricoides; assembly: GCA_019843965.1. NCBI lineage: Eukaryota > Metazoa > Chordata > Mammalia > Rodentia > Muridae > Rhynchomys > Rhynchomys soricoides. Next base: position 7,516,883 of record JADRCH010000117.1, read on the forward strand.
CCATATGTAACATGAAAACCCTGCACCTTGCTCACAGTTAGGGGACAGAATAAGTCAAATGGTTTGGTCAAAGCATTGAGACAGTCCCTCTGTGGCTGTCAGAGCTTTCCATGTGTTGACACTGGCCTAAGGAGCTCCTGGGAGCTGGTGGCCTTGGGCCCACTGCTGCTCTCATTCCTGCTTAAATTTCTAGTCGGTCCACTATGCTCTGAGATGCACCTTGCCCTGTCCATGGCCACCCTGAAGCACCCAGGTGCCTCCTCCTGTCCCACTCTGCCGCTAATTAAGTCTTGTCACTTGTGATGAGCCCATGCTGGTGCCAAGAATTTCAGTTCCCAAAGGAATTGAGTGGGTCCCCAGAGACGCCTGCCGAGATCCTTGCGCTCCTCAGCTGCTGAGATGTAGGGAACAGTTTTCCACTGAGCCTTGCATTATTCAACGCAGTGTGGCCAGGAGCTGAGGTGCAGGGACCCAGTCCTTGCCGGCTCCAGCACCACTTGCTGTCCATCTCCCGCCATCATGGGCTCTGACTTCTACTCCTGTTGGGTCTTTTGGCAGGACGATGTCAAATCCCCCGCAGAGGATCTGCCTGGCATCAAGCCGCCACCTCCTCCACCACCTCTGGCTCAAGGTCACGACCGCCTGCTTGGCCAGACACGAAAGCCAGGGAGGGAGGACCCTGCACCTCTGTCTTCTGCTGCCCACTCAGGCATTGTCTTCTCAGCACCCCAGAATCGAAGCCCGCCGCCAGGCACTGCACCCACTCCAGGGCCTTCCTCAGCCCAGAACTCTCCCTCCTCCCCTATTTATGCCTCCATCTCCCATGCCAACCCCAGCTCCAGAAAGCCGCTGGATACCCACCTGGCCCTGGTTAACCAGCACCCCATCGGCCCCTTCCCTCGGGTCCAGTCCCCACCACACCTGAAGAGCCCTCCTGCAGAGACCCCTGGAACTGGGGCCTGCCTTCCACCACCATCACCCTCTGAACACCCTGACACCGTGGGTGCTAACCAGCACTTTGTCCTGGTGGAGGTGCACCGTCCGGATAGTGAGCCTGATGTGAATGAAGTGCGGGCTCTCCCCCAGACTCGCAGTGAGTATGGTTGCCCAGCTCTGGGACACAGGGAGGGGGTCTCCAGCCCCTAGAGTCACTCTTCCTATTGTGACTGCCTGGGCTGGGTGCTGCAGAATGGTCTGCTAGCCTACATGAAGTCTAGCTCACGGTCATCATGAAGATGGCCTGGAGCCAAGACTTGAGTTTGAATCTCACCACTGCCCCTGACTAGTCATTTGTTGCCTGAATGAGTGGCACCTTCCCTGATAATGTGGAGTAGACAGAGGCAGTACTGCCAGGTTGGTCACTGAGTGGGGGTTTGTGTGGGGATGGAGTTAGGGGCCTCCTGCCCCTGCACCCTGCAGCCATTATCTCCGCCTCCTCTGGAAGACTGCCTGGGAAGGGCATTGTTGCCTCTGACCACCCAGTCTGGCAGAGAGCAGGCACTGGATTCCAGGAGTGTGGCAATCCTAGTCACTGGGCCTCTGAATGGTGTTTAGAATTCAGAGTGCCAGAGTGCGACAAAGCCCCAGACTGGGGTCCCCTGTTTTCTAAGGGATGCCCAATGAGGATGTGGAGGAAATCCAGCAAGTTAGCTAGGCTCTTCTGCCATCTTGTGGCTAAAGTGATGTATACCTGATGTTAGGTAGCCCAGGAAAGCTTTGGTGGCCTAAGTAGCCTAGGGAAGGGCAAGCAGGGACTTGAGGCCATATTCACAGATGCTGAACACTAAGTCCCCACCCCAAGGAAAACTGGCACATGTGGGAAAATCAAGCAGACCTCTGTAGACGTACCAGGCAGGGGATGCTGGGAGCCAGTAATGACTAGACACCTTGCTTGTACTTAACTCGTGGAATCCTGCCTGCAGCCCTGAGCCAGCATTCTGTTACTCTCCATTTCCCAAGTGAAGCTTGAGACACAGTAAGCAGTGCTAGAGCCAAGCTATGACTGGCCCCACTCCCCACTGCTCCTCCTGGCAGTTGTCTCTGTGATGACCCTGTGTTGGCATCACTCTCCGGGATTAGAACAAGGGCAGGCAGCGCTGGGAGGATACATCTCTCACTCAGGCTTGCACAGAATTACTACCCAACACACCAGGCTCCACCGTGCACATTCTTAAGAAGAGCCTCCAGTTCAGGGTCCAGTGGCCACACACAAAATGAAGCAGCTTCACTGGCTAGGGAACTGGATATGTGTGTCCACCACTCAGCTCACATCAGGGGAGTCACGAAAGGGATGGCAGACCTTTCATGGTTTTCTTGTGAAATTATGACCTTTTAAAAGAAGACCTAATTCAAATACCTTTCATTAAAATGTGACATTCTGTGAGTTTAAACAACAAAAGCAGCTGCCCATTCCTGGGACCGGAGCCGGTCCATTAACCTCTATTTTCATATTTATGCCAGTGCTTGGGGGCCTGGGCAGAACTCCTGGAAGTAGTGACCATCAGGCCAAGCCCTATTGGCCGGTCAGGTAGTCAAGGGATGGGGAAGGTTGCAGGGAATATCCCCTGCCACCAGCCCCTGTATCCCTACATCCTTCTCTCCATCTTTGTATGGTCAGTTGTCATAGCCATCCACCCCCCAGCTCTGTCACCTCCCCCAAGTTGCCCCCATGACAGCTGTTGTCCCCTTGTGTGTCCCCAGCAGCCTCTACACTGTCTCAGCTCTCAGACAGTGGGCAGACTCTAAGTGAGGACAGTGGCGTGGATGCCGGGGAGACAGAGGCCAGCACCTCAGGCCGAGGCAGACAGGCAGCATCCACTAAAAACAAGAATGGCAAGGAGCTGTCCCGGACGGAGAGGACCGCAGAGGGTGCCAACAAACCTGTGAGTCGGGAGTGCACACAGGGCCCTGGTGGAGGATGGAAAGGCCTGGGAATCAGGAGACACTTGGCATGCAACCCTTAGGATGCATTGCTGGAAGGGCTCATCCAGAGGGTCACTGTGCTAGGAATCATGGAATCTCACTTTGTCCCGGTCCTGGGTGGCAAGGACTGGCAGCTGTTCTCTACTCTAGTGTAGCATAGTTGCTCAGGCAGTCTGAGGTCAGGCCTGGGATCCAAGTCTCTGCTACACCAGGCCGTCTGGGCCTTGAGCATTATTAAAGAGCCAAAGACACCAGGTGTCATATTTGAGGCTTCAACTGCCCTCTGCTGAAAAGCATCAGGGCTACCCTTCTCCCACCTGCAGCCTGGCCTGCTGGAGCCAACATCCACCCTGGTCCGTGTGAGGAAAAGCGCAGCCACACTGGGCATCGCCATTGAGGGTGGTGCCAATACACGCCAGCCTCTTCCCAGGATCGTCACAATTCAGGTATGTCCCCTTGCATACGTCTCCCTGTGAGCTTTTTCTCTGCACCTTAAGATTTGCTTTCCCAGAGGTGACACAGAACCTGGAGACAGACGTAGGGACCCTCTTGAATGGCAGACTCCTTGATGTGTTGGGCTGCTTGGGCTGGCTGACACAAATGGTTTCCCCACCTCCACTCCATTCTATCTTAGAACTTGGAAAGTTGCTTCCTTTTACTCTGCTCAGCCCTAACTTTGCCAGGACTGTGGACTCGAGATTGGCAGCATCCAGCTGCTTAGCAAGTAGTGAAAACCAGATACCCACACGACCCATGCTTGTGTCTCCTTATGCAGCGAGGAGGTTCCGCCCATAATTGTGGGCAGCTCAAGGTGGGCCACGTGATTCTGGAAGTGAATGGGCAGACACTTCGGGGGAAGGAGCACAGAGAGGCCGCCCGAATCATCGCTGAGGCCTTCAAGACCAAGGAGAGAGACTACATCGACTTTCTGGTCACTGAGTTCAACGTGATGCTCTAGGGTTGGGGCCAAGGTCAGGGCTATCAGCCAGGGTCACAGGCAGATTCCCCACCCAACCCTGACACATACACCCTGCCTGGTCCCCTGGCCCAGACTAGGAGAAAAAGAGAGCCAGACACGGCAAGCAGAAAGGTCAAAAGCTGTGTGCCAGAAACACAGTAGGAGCTCAATAAAACTACATAGGTGAAAGGAAGGAAGGCAGAGCTCATTTCTCTAGGCTGGAGAGGGGTGTTGCCACCCCAGATGCCTAGACCTTTGGCTGTGAGGACACAGGAGAGTTCACAGACTGCTTCCTGCCAGGGGGACCTTCAGTGCCACAAATGAGCTGCCAGCACGCCTGTTCACACCAGTCGCACCCCCTTCCTCCTGGCTCTATGCCCCTATGGTATTTATTTATTTATTTATTTCCCTTCCAGTGCTTCAGGGGACACCAGGCCCCAGCTTCCCTTTGCACCCCCAGCCTATCCCAGAGGCCTTGCAGGCGACCAGCAATGTCAGTGTATTTATATACAGAGCTTAAGACTTTAATTTTTCAATAAAGAAATCTGAATAAGGTTAGGGGCCGGTGTTCCATGCTGTTGCCTGTGGGCTGGGGTTTGAATTACTCTGCGTAGGGGAGATGTGAGGGGTGGACACAGGTTGGGTACCCAGAGCATCATACATTATCAGCTGAGTCTTGAACACCAACTGTTCAGTTGGGGATAAACAGAAGGAGAGGAGATAGGGCTGGGCCTCACCAGCACATTGGAGGACCTTACTGAAGCTGTAAGGGTAAAATTTACTTTAAAAATGTGAAGTTAACAGTTTTAGATTAAGGCACACAGGTATGCTCCCAGAAAGGGTATGCTGTGGGTATCATGTTTAAAATGACACATTGGGGCTGGGGAAATGGCTTAGTCAGGGAAGTAATTGGCATACAATCATGAGGTCCTGAGTTCAATTCCCAGAACCAGTATAAAAAGGATTCCCAGACACAGTAGCATAGATTTGTAATCCAAACTCTGGGAAGACACAAACAGGGTGATCCCTGGGGCTCGCTGACCAGCCAACATTGCTCCATCAGCAAGCCTGATGTGAAAGACCTTGTCTAAACAAGGAGTGGCTCCTTAGAAATGGCGTTTGTGTTTGATCTCTGGCTTCCAAGTGAGCATGCACACGTGGACACAAGCACACATCTGCAGCACGCACACATTCCAGACTAGCCATCCTGTGCACAATCCAGGAAGCCAACTCTGAAGCCCTGATTTATAGACAAGTGACTCATTAATGAAGGAGAGGAGACCCACCACACAGGATGCTTCCCAGAGGACACCTACAGCCTCATCGCCGGGGTCCTTGGAGTGCAGAGAGACCAGGGCTAGAGCTGGACATACATGCCTGTCTATGTGGGCAAGGCCCAAGGTAGTGAAGTCCTGGGCTCTTCCTGGGCTCCCTCCCAACAGAACCCATTTGTTCCAGCATCCAAGACCAGTAGGGGTTGGAATCAGAAAAGAGGGAGAGCGTCAGGTAGGGAAGGTGGCAAAACTTGAGTTGGCCTGTTGCCTGAAGACCAGTCTGAGGGTCATTTCCTCCTGACATTATGATGTCTGGTGGAAGCGGTGTGGTCAGCCCTTTACCAGAAGGCCCAGGGTTCTGTTCAAGGTAGGCAGGGGCTGTCAGTTCCACTGACTTGCACAAGATCCTGCTCTGTGGCTGGGGTTGAAGTTCACAACTTCAACCTGGTATAAAGGTGGTAAAGCCTTTATATGGCAGGGCTATGACTTCTAGGTCTCTAGCAGTGGTTTAGGTTCAAGTCTTAGTGGCCGTCCTTTTCCTTCAAACCCAAGTTGACCATCAGAAGCCAAAGCCTTGGTTTTCCCAAGGCAGGTGGTACCTTGATCCACCCAAGGCCTTCATCCACCCAAGGCCTCTCAGGGTCATGGCTGCTCCTTCCTTTCCCTGTAAGGTCTGTCACTTTTAAGAGAGAATAACCCCTACCCAACTATAGAGAGCTTTTCCAGGCTCAGGGCTCCTGACATCATTCATCAGTCTGATTCCTGAGGAAGTGTGGCAGGTGATGCACCCTGTGCTCAGGTTCTCTGCCTGTAAGATGCACAGGGTAGGTTCAGGAGCAGGCCCCCAAAGGTGATCAGAGTCACATACCTGGAATCCAGAATTGCACAATAAGTGGCAACAAGTACAGTCCATGGAGTGACAGCCTCAGGCCCAGGGATGCCCTGCCTGTGGGATTCTGTATAACAGAAGAATGCCTTACCTTCTCCAGCTCAGGGCCTTGTGGTTTGTACTGAATGCACAACTTCCAAGCTGTTGCTGGCTGGCCGAGAGCTTGTAGGCTAGTTACTGAACTATGTTATACTGGCCCTAATTTACCAGCTTGCTACTTAGTCCAACCCCTTGGAGACAGAGCCCCCAAGCCCTAGGACTGCTCTATGAAAGGGTAGGACAGGAATGAGTTTTCTTGTGCTGTTGCTTTCAGGATTCCTGAGCCTGGCTCTGTTGAAGGGGTTCACTAGTGTATTCCTAATGGGTTTTCACCCCTAAATTCCAAGGGAATTGCATTCACCCATTTTTGCAGTACTGGAGACTGAACCAAGGGCTAGGTAACACTACAGCTGAGCTCTATCCCCAGTTCTTTAGAATTTTTATTTTGAGATAGAGCTGTAGCCCAGGCTGGCCTTGAATTTGTAATCCTGCTGTATCAGCCTCTCCAGTACCTGCAGCCAGGCCCATTATCCAGTGTAATTTAAACCTCCAAATTCCTTGGCAGTGAACTCAGGAAGAAAAAGTTCAGACCCACAGCAGCCTGAGCCCCAGGATAGACGTCCATGCCAGTGCTTTGGGAGTTTCAGTATGTTGGGGGTGGAGGAGTCAGGTGTCCACCTTGGCTATGTGTATCTGTTTTCTGACATGTGTGTGTGTGTGTGTGTGTGTGTGTGTGTGTGTGTGTGTGTGTGTGAGATATCAAAGCTGAAGGGTGAATAGCTAGAAAGTCTCAAAGGGGCTCATCCCTTCTGGAGAACTGACAGGTTCCAGCAGATGATGAACCTCACCAAGTGATGGACCTCCCCTCTGTTCCAGAACCTTTCAGAGGGTAATGCTGCTCCACTCCAGGAGAGTAGCTCATGATGTAATCAGTATTTCTGTGATAAACATCATAACCAAAACCAACTTAGTGGGGAAAGGATTTATTTCACCTCACAGGTTACAGGCCATTATTAAGGGAGGCCAACGCAGGAACTTAAGACAGGAACCCGGATGCAAGAACCATTCATACCGGCTTGTTCAACTACAACCAGACTCACATGCCTAGTGATGGTGCCACCCACAGTGGGCTGGCCCTCCCAAGACAATCTTTACAGAATGTCCATAAGCCAATCTGATGGAGACAATTCTCCAAGAAAGCTTCATTCTTCCCAGGCAACTCAAGATTGTGTCAAATTGACAATGAAACCTAACCAGAACAGCTCACTTCCATGGTGATGTGCACACAGGCCTTTCCTACCCCAGCATTTTCTGCCACAGCTTGAAGAAGCCTAACAGAGGGAGAATTTGGGGTTCTTGCAATATAGGCCTGTCCAAAGGAGCTCCAAGTTGATGTGTGAACTACCTGCAGCTCTCTGGGGAAGAAAGCAGGGTGTGCAATGAGGTAGCTGGATGTAGGGATCAAAGGGTTGATTAGGAGTCTATACTTCCTCAAATTCTACTCTCTTGCTCCTCAGCTGCGTAGCCTTGGGCAGGTCACTTAGTGTCTCTGAGCTGTTTGCCACCTTTACATGAAGAGCACATTGCTGACACCATTCGGAGGCCCATTACATCCAAGTAGTCCTTTGGTGACTGAGGCCAGCCAATGCTGTGCTAGCTGCTGTTGTCTGTGTCTGGAGTATCTGGCAATAAGGCAATAGGGAAGCTATGTGCAGGAGGAATACATATCTGACTGTGACACATCTGGCATTAGAGCTGTTGATAAATAGATACAGGTCTTGGAGGGGCTGAAGCCATTTGTCTGCACGCCCCTCTGTACACCCAAAAGTCACAGTGTTGAATTAGAATTTTTGCCATTCTGCATTGGCAAATAACAAACAGAACTGGGACAGGGGTCCAGGCCATTCTGACACTCCACACCACCATTGTTGGTGGTGGCTTTGGTGGAAGACATTATTCCTACCTTGTCCCTCTTTGGCTTGTATTTCCGGGTCCATCTATAGGGTGTTGTGGCCAGAAGATCGGTAGTAACCCTGCCTATCTCTCCGGAGCCTAGTGCCACATAATCAGTGCAATATTTATCACTACAGTTATTAAGCAGAAGATCTCTGTCCTCAAACTTGGTGACTCCCTCCTCATGGTGGTTCAATGGACCTCACATAGATATCCTCCCTTCCAGCCCTCAGTTTCCCTTTCTAAGCTAGGGAAGACTCATACAGGGAGATGCAGCCCAATAGATTTGAGATTTCGGTCCATTTAGCCTTGGAAACCAGTTTCCCCGCCACCTTCGAAGTCTAGGAGACGGGACTGAACAGCCAGCCTCTCAATGATTGGTGGATATTATAGAAGCTCCGCCCCCAGGAGTCCGCCCCTCTGCTGTCTCGGATGGACTGCTGGCATTATGCAAAGCAGGCACGCCCCGCCTCGCGCGCGGATTGGAGGCCTTTGTCTGCCGCTCAATTCCAGGAAACCGGGCGCGCGGGGCTAGCTGCAGGTGAGACTTGGACAGGAGCTCGAGGGGGGCATGAAACTCAGCCTTTGGGGACTCAGTTTCCCCTTCGGGAGGGTGGAAACGAGACCGGACAGCGCTGCCGGACGGGGCCCTGCAGGACCCATGAGGCTTCAGATATCTCCACGTGGGAGCTCCACACGCGCGCGGGTCGGATCATAGCTCCGGGAGTCTGGAGCGCGCGATCACGGACTCAGCCGCACCCTAGGACGCCAGGACACCGGGACGCCCTAGTCCCGCCTCTCCGGCCTCAGTCTCCACCTCCGCTCAGTGGGGGCGTGGGCTTCTGTCCTCCAGCCCCAATACATCGCCTACCCTCCAAGGGTCCCCGGGGACTGGGGGTGGTCATTGGCGGGGCTGCCGGCGGTGTTTGGGTAGCAGGTGTGGCCCTGTTGCTTGGTGACCGGGGAGGTGGGGCGCTGCTGTTCTAGGATTTGTGTGAGGCTGGGTCACCCAGCAACAGCTCCGCCGCCAGGCAGCCTCAGAGCCTCGCTGTCCCCGGATGCCTAACGCAAGTTTTTTCCTCCCCTTTTATTTTGTCCAGCAGGGGTGGGGTGGGGACAGCGTGGGGGTGGGTTTCTTCACAGTGGAAGGGACCAGGAGGAGCTGCCAAAATAGGGCCAGTCCCTTCTTGGTACACAAGAGGCAACTGAGGCACAGAGAGGTGGCGCGGCTTAGCCAAAGGCGCACAGCAGTCAGGCGGGAAGCGAGTCTTTGCCCTGTACTGTGAGGCAGAGTCAGCGTCTGCTCGCAATGAATTCTTGGATGTGACTTCTGACGCTCCTTCCCCGGGCTTTAGTTGAAAGGACAGGAAGAAGAGAATCAAAAGCACTTCTGCGTTTGAGAAAGCTGGAAAGGAAAGTTGGTGAAAACAAACGCGAGCTGTTTTAGAGACGAGAAGAGAAGCTGAGCCGGACCGGCTACAGTGAAAAGAGGCATTGTTTCTGTCCTCTAAAACAGAAGAAATAGGCTGAATCTGAAGCATGAAGGTTAAAGCTAGATACGCACAGGCTGCCCGAAGAATCCCCAGGTTCCTCTTCTGGAGTTGTAGGCTGGGGCTGTTTTGTTGAGGTAATAGAATAGTTGTGTTGGGTTAAAAAGTGTTTGACCTGCTGATGTGGGGAGCAATCTGTGGGTGTGGCAGGCAGTATGGGTTTGTCCCTTGGCTGTCCCCGTGTGTTCCACCGGAGGAACAAGGGCCCACGCGGGTATTTCCTCCCAGAGGCCAGCTGGTTTGCATTGGAACCATGTGATCATGGCTCTCTTGAGAGGGGATTTCATCAGCTGCCAGAGCAGGGCTTTCCAGAGGGTCTGGGGCTTTACAGACATAGAGGGCTGCATTGGGAGGGGAAGTGGAAACTGCACTGCATTATGTCAGTCAGTGGACCCCTGTGGTCAGAGAGGCATTTCAGAGAATCCACAGACCTTGTGTGTGTCAAAGCCTCAGGTGGCCTCCTCCCTGGGCAGATGTAGAGATGCAGCAGGAGGTTACTGTCAGGCTTTACTTCTGAGCACCTCAGTTTACCCCTCTAAAAAATGGGCAGGGTGATATTCCCTCTAGTACCATCTTCAAGTCCAGGTGGGTGGCATCTTAGAAAGGTTTTGTTTAGCATCCCCAACTAAGTTTAGAGATGAATTGAAGCCAGAGAAAGGACAGAGCAACGTTGGTGGCGATGGCTAGTGCACTGACTTCAGGCCACTGTACCACGAGTCTCACTGTAGTAGTGAGGTGCCTGTGGTGGGCTGGGGCTGTCATCTTCCTACTGTGTTGTACAGAGCACTGCTAGATTTTGTCACTTCATTTCCTAGCATTGCCACTAGGTGGACGCTGCTGTCCCTGTTGTGCAGTCTGAGGTTCAGAGAGATTAAACCATTCATCTGAAGTTCTTCCTTACAGCTGTCTCTATGCAGGGAAAAGAGAGGCCTGGGCCCTTAGATCCACCTGGCAGCCTGTGCAGAGTATTGGAGGGTGACGTGGGACAGTGTCCGGGAAAGCCTGGAGAGAACAGGGATGGTATCTCCAGAATACCTTCTGGGGCAGCACCTTTCAGCCTACCCAGGGACTCTGGCTGAGGGGAGGGTGTCAGAGAAGTTCCAGAACAATACAGCCAAGGCGTCCTGCCCCGTGACCCCCATTTTAGCCTCTAGTCTCTCCTCTATCCAGCCTATAGCCCCATCTTGGCTCTGGTCCCTACTGCCAAGTGTCAGCCAAACCAGCTGGACTGCTAAGCCAGACCCTCCTGCCAGGACCTCCCCCACCCATCTCTAGACCCTTGCCAGCACCCAGTACCCCAGAGCCTATTCCAGAAAGGAGCTGGGATCAAAGCCAGCTAGCATGCCCAGCTGTCGGTCTGCTTGGGGTCCTGGGACTACAGCCAAGGACCAAGAACTTGAGGAAAATTGATGCAAGGTCTAGGAGCCCCCCAAGAAAGGGCCTCATCTGGTCGGGAAGCATTGTATTTATGAATGTCTTTAATATGCTGCGTGGTCTTGGACATGGTGTGTGACCTCTCTGAGTCTTTCCTTGTCTGTTAAATGCTGGTTTGCTTCTGAGGGGCCAGGCTGAGTTGCCAAGGCTGGGAGCTAGGAGCCTTCTCTTCCCTGTGTTGTTTTCAAATGTTGCATAGTAGCCAGAGGAGGTAGAAGCAGCTCAAGGCACCTGATAAGCAAAAAGAGGAGGCAAGGGAACTGTCAGGCATCAAAGAGGGTCAGAGCTGCAGACTCAAGGCTCAGCCACTCAACTCCGAGAAGGGGAAACTGAAGCCGGTGTGCCTGAGTGTTGCTATGCAGGGGTGTGTATGGTGTGTGTGTGTGTGTGTGTGTGTGTGTATCTATCTCTCTCACTCTTTCTGTGTGTCTATGTGTATGTGGCTGTGTCTTTCTGTCTCTCTCCCTTCTCTCTGTTTCTCTCTGTCTCTGTATATCTGTCTCTCTCTCTCTCTCTCTCTCTCTCTCTCTCTCTCTCTCTCTCTCTGTGTGTGTGTGTATGCGTGTCTGTGGTGGCGGGGATGAAACCCAGGGCCTCATGCCCACTGCACTGAGACACCTTCAGCTCACATATGACAACTGTAAACACCATTCTGTAGTCTTCTGTGAATAGCTAAAACCTATTCCTTTGAGAACAAATATAATTTTATTTCATGACAGGATTTCTCGGTGTAGTCCTGGCTGTCTTGGAACTGTGTAGACCAGGTTGGCCTTGAACTTACAAAGATCCACCTACCTCTACCTCCCGAGTGCTGGGTTTATAGGTGTGCACCACCACCACCCAGCTGGGCATGAATGTAATCTATTTCAGCAACTGTTGGACAGTGAGGTTGTTTCCAACCTCTTCGCTGTATATTTCAGTAAAAAAATAATTAAGATTAGACATCCTGGTCCTAGCCCTGCTTCCTGGCTTGTAAAACGGGAAGGAATTCCCTCCTTCTTGGACTGGTATGGAGTTGGGTGATGAGAACTAATTCCTAGAAGAGCTGTCACAAGGTGTCTGACACAAAGCAGGTGCTCAATAAAGCCTCAGTGCTAGCAGTTCATTCTTGGCACCATGAACACTCAAAATTTTACTTTGAAAAAAGCTTGAGAGAGGGGAGATAAGAGAGGGGAGGAGATTTCCATCTCTGTGGTTGAACACACCCTCCTTACAACCCATGTCTTTATTAGCTAAGGAAGCCCCCCCCCCCCCAATAGCTAAGAATGAACACACATTTTAGCTGGGTCTCTAGCCCCAGAACTGGTTTGGGAGCCACCTGGCAGTAGTACCCCTCACACTTGGGAGGGCTCGCTCCCCTTTGTGTGGGGGATCTGAAATGAGAACTTTGGCTGATGTTGGATATTAGGGGAAGCTACTGAGTCCTGCAGGTAACACACTCTGTGGCCACATCACTGAGGTCAAGGTCATTGCTCCCAGGCAGGTGCTATGTGCCAGCTAAGGCACTGGGCCAACACCTGAGGGTGCTCACCATCCCTCTTAACTCATCCCATGAGTCTTGTAAAGTCAACAGTGCCCCATCTTACACCAGGAGAGTCTTTATCAGCAAGGATCTTGCCAAGGTCATTCAGCATCCAAGGGCCCTGGAGGTCTTCATGGCCACCCATCAGCACAGTGAAGCTTCCTGGGTGGACAAATAGAATGGAATCTGGGAGGCTTGCTCAGTGGACCTCTGGGCACAATATATATTTCTCTCTCTCTCTCTCTCTCTCTCTCTCTCTCTCTCTCCAGATTCATTTTTCATTTTGTAAGTATTTTGTCTGCATGTTCTGTGTATGTATCTGGTAGACCAGAAGATGGCATTGGATCCCCTGGAACAGGTGGCTGTGAATCATCGTATAAACACTGGGAACTGAACCCAAGTTCTCTGCAGGAGAAGCAAGTGCTCTTAACTGCTGAGCTGTCTGTCCAGCCTTTTGGTGACCATCTCTTGATGCCACATGCCCAAAGCTCAGAGAGAGGAACACTGGTGTCCCAGGTGACCTGGGAGTCAGGCCAGTCTTCCATCACTCTCCTTGGTCCTTTGTGACACCTGTCTCTGCCCAGATGCACTATGAACTTTGACCTGGAAGGTAGCCTCCTGGGCAGGAAAGGAGAGTGACCCTCCCCAGGAAAGGAGGGCCAGGACTCAGGAGGGTCACGATGAAATGACAGCCCCACTCCTATGGTGTCTCACTCTGATCTCCTAAGATAGCTGGATTGCTCATGGCTCTCTGCTGTACCTCTGGCCTCCAGAAGAATCAAGGGAGGGCAGGTCCAGTGGCGTTTCTGGACCCAAGACCAGGACAATCAGCAGAAGACTTGCTGCACTCCAGTGGCTGGTGGCCAGGGTACAGGGTCTTACTTTTGTTTTCATGTCTGGGTGACTGAGAACTAATATCTCCCTTCTGTGCCTCAGTTTCCTCCCCTGACCTGTGGGAAAGCACAGACTTCTAACTGTATCTGAGGCAAAGGATGAGGAAGCGATGGGAGAACCTTAAGGGAGAGCAGGGCTTCTTTTTCCATAGGAGGAACTGTAGCCTAGGCCTTAGGCTCCACTCTGGGCTCCCCTGTGCACAGGCCTTAGGATCTCCACGGCCTGGGTGGGGTGAACATGAGCCAGGTCCTCATGTATCTGAGTCTCTACTATGTTCACCAGCTTTGTGACCTTGAGCAAGTTATGTGGGCTCTAGGGACTTTGTGTACTCATATGTGAAATGGGCCCCACACACCAGTCTTGATAACTGTTAGGGGGCAGTTACCTACCTGGGCAACTGGGTTAACTGGCTAGGTGCAATGGATGATCCCGAATGCATCTGTGGTGTTTCTGTTGTGTGTCAGCCCATGCTGGGGACAAGGGACTTACTTAGTAGTGAGAGTTTCAAGAGCTCCTCCCAGGTATCAAGAGACCAACACTGGCCACAGGTGAGCATCAGGACAAATGGCAAGTCCCAAGGAGGTCATTCAGGAGCCAGGTCTGCATGCAGCTCAGAGTCAGTAGGGAGTATAGGTGATCCTTGGTGAGAAGCCCTACTGGGGAACGGTGGGGAACTGGGGACTGAAGCAGGCAAGCAAGGAGGAAGTGAGAGAGACTGGAGCAGAGCCAGGCCGCAGCCTCTGTTTGTCCTAGTGCTGGGACAAGAGCATCCCAAGTGGCAAACCTGTGTACAGCTGGATTTGAAAGCTTGTGTTTGAGAAGATCCCATGAGGCTGTTGTGGAGTAGGGTGTTTCTCTAGAACAGAAAGATTCTGAAAGATATGTGGGGGCAGAGTTTGGTGAGGTTTAGGAAATTCAGCAAACCAGATTCAATGGTAGAGGAGATACGTGATGAAGGGAGTGGCCAGGTGGACCACCCAGTCTGGCTTGTGAACCCAAATAAAGGATGTGCCCAGCTCAGGACAGGAGCTGGGAGAATGCTACTGCGTCCAAGCTCAGTTTTTCTGTGGCTTTGGTTGAGTAAACTTGAGGGATGGTATTCCAGGAAGGAATACAGTGTGAGCAAGGGTAAGGATAAAGGGTGGGGGAGGGAAAGGCCCAGTGGCAGGGTGAAGGACAGTAAATACTGGCTACTGTCTTTCAACAAGGCCGAGGGTGTGCCAGCTGCGGCAGCCACCTGGTGTTGATGGGTTAATGATCAGGGAGGGTGGGCAGCTGAGTGACAGGATGTCAGGGGAGCCTGCCTCCCACATAATGGGCCACATGGTCGCCAAAGCAGTAGGCAGTTCTTGGTAAGATTTGGCTCTGTTCCATAGTCCCTGGGGGACTGCTGGGGGAGCCCCAACCCCCAGATGTGGATACAAGGCAGGGACAGGGATGCAGGAGTTGGAGGCTGAAAGTGCTTGGTGCTAGCTCAGACTTAGCCAGATACTGGCAGCTGGCCCTCATGAGCATTCATTCATTCCATCAGCCACAAGCCCTTGGAGGAGACCAGACTCTCCCACCTAAGGAGACCCGGGGGTAGAAACAATGGCGATGAAATAGGTCCTGAGGTCCCCTACTGCACACTGGGCAGGCCGTCTGTCATGGTACTGACAGCAGCCCTGTGCAGTGGCCACTCTGTTTAGCCCTGTTCCACAGTAAGGAAAACTGTGACTCTAGGTAGTGGAGCCACTGAGGTCACAGAGCCAGCAGGAGGTGAGGCTGACACTGAACTCCCTGGCCTATTGGCTCACTCTAAGATCCTTCTCTCCATCACACTTGGGTGGTCCCCAGCCTGGCTGCTCCCTTGAGTTCCCCCAAGGGCTTTCTGGATGGCAGAGGGTTGATCTCATGTCTCTTCTGTTTCCTGATTCTCTGGGTCAGTGGAGGCAGAGTAGGGAGCCAGGAGCTGACTCAGGGCTCCTGCAGCATCTTTCTTATACCTGGCTCCCGAAGGTCAGATTCCATACCTCCTCCCTGGCACCTGAGTCTTCACAGAACATCCTGTTGTCTTCAAGGCCCTCCTGCCCTCTGGTCTTTGCCACTGCCTTTCTAGAATGTTCTCATCAGTAGTGCTTGTGGCTTGCTTCTGCTTCTCTTCCTTCCTGTCTTTTGTGTGAGTGTGGCCTCCCCACCCAGACCTTCCTGGTGGTCCTGCCTCATCTCCCCAGCTTGTTACTCTCAGGCCCAGTGTTTTCAGCCAGGGCAGGTCCAGCATCTGGGACCTGAAGCCACTGGTGCTTAGAAAGTGCTTCCCTAGGTTCTATAAATCCTCAGGCCTCAGAAGTACCGGAAGCAGCAGGGGACATCAGTCACCAGCCTGTCTCATACTCTGCCTCAGGTGCGCCTGAAATCTTACACACTTCACTAGAGTGAAGAGCCAGGTGTGGTGTGTCTGTGCCCTGCCAAGCCTCTAGCACTGGCTACACCTCTCACAGAAGTGAAGGGACCTGAGCAGCCACAGGTTGACCATCAAGATAATTCTGTTCCTTCATCTGTGGGGCCTCTCAGGGGAAGCTACAAAAGGAAATATTCATCTGATCCTCTAGTTCTTCCTTGTTACCTAGAAAATTCCACTGTAGGTGTATCTGTCTCCAGGCATGAAACAGTAAGTGGAAAGGCAGAAGTCCCCAAATTCTTCCTGAGATGATGAGACAGAGTTACAGCTGGAAGGACATGAGCAAGCACCAAGTCTGAGGTCCCCCCCACCTCCCGTTAGGATGGGCAATGAGACCTACAGAGTGGGAGGAGAGGCTCTGATAAAGTCATTGGTGATGGAAGAGACCAATTTTGAGGCAGGGAGTGGAGGAGCTGCAGGTTCCTCTTCCTAGGTCTAGCACGCAATGTGACTTTAGCCAAGCCTTCTCTGGACTTCCTGCTGGTACAAGCAGGGTTGCAGCTGAGGTGGTCCTAAACTCAAGGCCTCTGAAGTTCCTGTGAGTTCTTCCCATCAATGCAGCCCCACACTTACCCAGCAAAGGGTTAAGCTCTTGGCGCCAGCTCTGCATAGTAACCCCCCTCCTTTTCACAGACACTTGTAGGAAATCAGGCTGGGCGCTTCCTGCAAGGAGGAGGAGGAGGCAAGGCAAGGCCTCAGCTGCAGGGGCGGGGAGAAGTGGGGAGCGATGCTTGTCTGTGAGCTGAGGCGGTTCTGGCTGGCAGACCAGTCTGGAGGCGGTACAGGTCGCTGTGGAGGCAGGGGGCTCTCCAGGTTTGAAACAAAGACCTTGTGGGCAGCTCCCCTGAGCCCAGGCCCGCAGGATGGTCGTGTAGTCCAAGTGAGGTAAGGAGCTGAGCCAGGAGGAGGGCCAGAGGGAAGGCCGCCTTCCCTCTGGATGGGCCAGTCATAGACTCTCTGGACAGCCCTGGCAGTCAGCCCAGCCCAGCCAGGAAATCACAGCTACGCAGCTGCTGCCACTCCTGTCCAGTTCTGGGAGTCCAGCCCCCCAGGCCGGAGTGGACTCTAAGATGCTAGTTTCCAGTTTCAGCTCTGACTTGGTTCCCTTGGTGAACTTGGACTGGTGTTGGTCCCTCTCTGTGCCCAGGGTGGGCTCCATCTCAAGGCCAGTTAGCACTTGGATTGCTGAGGGTCTCAAGAGGTGTACGGAAATAAGGAGCAGGCCAGGAAACCACCCTCCTAACCACATAAGAGCAGGGACAAAGTTTTCGTTCTGGGGGCCAGGAGACCAGCTTAGACCTAAAGTAGGGCAAGACGAGACTCAGTAATAGCCTGACCCCTTTTACTTCCTCCCTGGCTACTTGGATGAGTCAGGGACATCTGTAGTGGGTATCTCCACTCACTGCAGGCCAAAGGCCACTCCTGTGAACAAGTCTATGCCCTGCCACTGATCCAAACTTGATGTGAAGGTCTTCCCCTGCCATCCTCCTGCCTCCTACAGGGCTCCTGGCCTTGTTTTAATAGCTACAGTGTTTTTCTAAACTTCCTGGCTGTTCTCATTAGGTACCTGCCTCAGTTTCCTCATTGGAATGAGGTGAAGGTGGGGATGCCCTGGCTGTCCTTGGCTGGATAGCAAGGGGCTTCTGAATGCCAAGGCAGCTGAAGGTTGTGTAGCTTCAGTGGGGGAGGATCATCCTGGAGCATTGTGTAGAGTGGTGTAAAGGAGGGTGCCCTTAGGCTTTGTAATGGCCCAGGACAGGACCATCTCTCTCCTGTTAAACACACACACACACACACACACACACACACACACACACACAGAGGGGGGGGCAGTGTGAAGTAGTGTGAAGCAGTGGGGAACAGGGCATAGCCTAGCTAGGAACTAAATAGAATCCCTGGAGGGTGTTACAACATGGAGATCAGGTCCATACGGGTGTCAGATGGTAAGAAGCAAAGTCATAGGAAAAGCAGTGCTTGGTGTTTTTTGGGGTGGGATGCAGTTTCTCGAGAGCCAGTGGGGACCCTTAGCCCAGTGACCTAACCATTAGCAGGACTTAGTTGTAGAGGGGCCAGCTCTCCTGGGTCAGGACTTCATAGTTCGTATCCCCAGTGTCCACTGCTGCCCCTCTGACAGCTGTCCGGACCTCCCTGCCTGTCTGTAGCACTCAGGGAGCAGGCCCTTAGCCCTCCTTGAGGTTCAGCTTATATTTTCAGACCTCTGTGCCTTTGTCTGTGCTGTGCATCTGTCCTCAGTACCCTTCCTCTTTCTCCCCTAGATTTGCTTGGTCTGTTAAAGCTCTCACCAAGCTTCCTTCTTCAGCAGCTTTTCTGGATTACGTCCTCCACGGAGGGTGGGATCTTGGCAATTGTGTTCGTTTCAGTATCCTGGGGGCTGAGAACCTCTAAGTTCATTTGGTACATCTCATGGGGCCAGGGTGCTCACCAGACAGAGTGATGGGTGCAGCAGTAGCAGGCCTAGGTGACCACCATTCCCCTTACAGAGAGGAGCAGTCAGCCAGCCACATGCCTTGTGTGGCTGTAACATCAGGGCTGCTGCTCAGCCTGTTACACTATCGCAGCTTCATCTCTGCCTGAGGTTGGTACATTGATGTATGTTTGTTGATTGACTACCTAACTGGCCAGTTCCAGGCTCCATGGCAATGGAGCTGTGGCTTGCACAGAAGAGTAAGGTGTTTCTCAGGAAAAGCTCACACGTTGAGGCACTTGAGAAATGGATGCAAAACTGTAGCCACTGACTGTTGCTGTCTGTGATGTGTGGGCTCTCCCGAGAACAGTGAGATTTTTGAGGCTGAGTCATTGCAGAAAACTAGCTGTTCCTCTTTTTGCACATTGAGGCCTCTTTGTGATGGGACAGGCTGCTGCAGTGGGCTAGGGAAAGAAAATAACATTTCAAAAGTCAGAAAACCACATGCCACAGCCCTTCTTCCTCAGCAGAAATGTCAGGAGGTGTGGTTGCACCCCCCTCTACCTGCCTACGCCTCCACACTGGGACCCAGAGCTGAGACAGGCCCTGTTAAGGTCCTTGCTTAAAGAAAAATTCTGAAGCCTTGTCCCAGGGCCGCTGAGCCAGGATCCTACAGTCATAGACTGAGTGTTTAGAGAATTCTCATGCACACTCAAGTTCAGGGTCCCCCATCACCATGGATTTGAAGTAGGGATGCAGGTTCTGTATGGGAATGAGGGCCTTGAACTTAGATTTTCAGTACTTTGTGGGGATCGGGGCAGTAGGTATGTGCCATTGCATGCACCGGAGGCCAGAAGACAAGCTGCAGTATTGAGTCTCACTTGCCAACTTGTTTTAGACAGTCACTCACTTACTGCTTGCATATGCTAGGTTAGCTGACAACATTCTGTCTGCTTCCCATCTCCTGGAAGGGGTGTGCTGGAAACACACATGTTTGCATTCAGCTTTTATGTGAGTTCTGGAGACTTGAACTCAGGTCATTAGGGTTATAAGGCCAGCATTTTACCTGCTGAGCCATCTCTCCAGCCCCAACTTAAGAGCTTTTCTATTCATCCTTTAAAAAATTACATGTAATTATTATAGTCTGTTTGTGCACATGTTACCATATGTACATATGTAGAGGTTGTGGCACATTTGAGAGTCAGTTCTTTCCTATCATGTGGGTCCCAGGGATCGAACTCAGTTACTCAGGCTTGGCAGCAAGTACCTTTAGCTGCTGAACCATCTTACCAGACCTTTTTTGCTTCATTTTAAAATTCTCTTTCTAGCCGGGCAGTGGTGCACGCCTTTAATCCCAGCACTTGGGAGGCAGAGGCAGGCAGATTTCTGAGTTCGAGGCCAGCCTGGTCTACAGAGTGAGTTCCAGGACAGCCAGGGCTACACAGAGAAACCCTGTCTCGGAAAAAAAAAAAATCTGTTTCTAGTACATGCAGTAGTTAGATATGCATGCGGATATGCAGTTAGAAGTGTGCATAGAAATATAGGTATGCAGATTTTTACTGTTGAGGGTGTATGGTTACTAAACAAACAAAAGCCCAGGCCAGGACTGACCTCTAGTCATAGTACTTACTGACCAGGAGATCCTGGCCTAGTTAGTCACTGTTCTCTCTGAGCCTTGGTCCTGCTACTGAGATGGGAAGGCAGGTATCATCAGCCAAGCTTTCTTGCTAGCCTGGCAGAGTGGGGGCAGTGTGGAGATATGTGGGAAATTTAGGGGTTCTACAGGGACTGAGGCAGGAGGACTGGCTGGGAGGGCAGGGAGAGAAGCCCTGGAGCCCCTTTCCCCGGAGCCAGAGTCACAGCTAAAGGAGAGTTAGCCCATGTCGCTGCCTAGTCTTTGTGAAGCCAGGCTTTCCCAAGCAGTCCCTGTCTCTGGGGAACTGAGTCTAGAAATAGCTTCCTGGTGACTTTTCCCAACTATATTCTAAGAGCAGGGCCCAAGAGCCCCAGAGGCTCAAGGACAGCTCCAACTGCTCCAACCTTAGAGGTTGGAGCCCTATACCAGCCTTGGTAGAAGAGCCCATGCTGGTACCAAGAACCTGGCTTCTACCCACATGTGGTCTTCATTCCTGTGCTACTCTGGGAAAGGCCCCTCCCTCTCTGGGACTCAATTGTCTTACCTTTATGGAAACTAAGTGTGGACAGCTACAGTTCTTTGATAACGAGTGGCTGGCAGCTCCTAGGCCCCGTGCCTTTATCCTGAGGCAGGGTTTACTGGGCTTACTGTGGTGATTGACACAGGAAATACCAGCAAAGTGTCAGAAGCAGAGTGTGAAGGGAGAAGAGAATGAGGGGAACAGGAAGGTTGAGGGAGCCCTCCTTGGGCCACCTACCTTGCTACCAGGGCCCCTCCCACAGTCCCTCTGTGGCCAGGCTCTCTGGCTCAATGTCTGAGAGCAATATCTAGGGCCTTCTCCATGACCCCTTGGCTGGGCTCTCTGCCTGAGAGTCACAGACAGCTGCTCAGGATGTCATGAGAAGCTTGTACGGTTTGGCCTCCCCACCCTCCAGCACTCCCTGCTGTCAGGACCCCTGGCCTACTGTGTTGTAATTTCTATTTTGGGAGGGGGGGGGAAATGCACATAACATGCAACTAAGCACTCAGCGGCACTTAGCATAATCACATGGTTACATCATGTCTTTTCTACTTTCAAAACATTTCTCTCACCCCCTAAAAAAAATCCTGGGCCCCCTGAGCAGCCAGGGACCTTCTCCCCTCCCCCACTTCACTGTGGCAGCCATCACTTGGCCCCCTTCCTCCCTAGACTCACCTCTGTACAATGCAACCCTCGGACTTAGACCCACAGGAATCTTGTGTCTGCTTTTCTTCCACAGTTAGCATAGCACTTTGGTGGTTTATCTACAGTGTCACACATGTTGGGACTTCATTCCTTTTTCTGCTGTAATCCCATTCCTTTGGGCAGCTGAGTAATACTCTTTTGGATGTTGAGACTGCAAATCATTTCTCCGTGCGAATGCATGGATGCCTGGGTGTCGTCAGCGTGGTTGCTGGGACATGTGTGGAGCTATGTTTGTTTGCATGCCTGCTTTTGATTAGTTTGGGCATTGGAAGTGGTTTGCCATTCCCTACTTTCAACCTGAAGTCATGTTCCATACCTAAAGGAAGCCATGTGGTGCCTTCCCTGACTTCCTGGGTTTGGGGTGACTGCTACCAGGGAATCCTTACCCTTTTCCCCAGGATGGTAGCTGCTGGCTAATCTGTGCATGCCTTCCCTTGGGCAGTCAGTGCTGTGACAGGGCCTGTGCCTGGTGCCTGCAGACAGTGCTAGGTGTACAATGACAGGAGCTGGCATTTGGGGGACACTTGTCACACAGTGTGCTGCCTGCTAGCACTCTACCCTGTATCCTGGAAGGAGAGGAATCCTCATCTCATTGATGATAAATGAGGACAGTGAGTCACCCAGGGTCACCCAGCAGAGGGCTGTCTGCCTCTGGGGCTCCAGCTGGTGAGTTCCTGGCTGGATGATGGAAGACCTGGAGGATTGACATTATCCATTGGTTGTACCCCAACAGGCCACAGGCAGGATGGCTGGTGTTAAGAGGAGCCACCTGTGATTTGAACCCTCAGCTGCAGCTCAGTCTCTTGAAGATGAAGTGGCCCAGGTGAAGCCAGGCCAGGTCCCATGGCCAGTTCAGGGACAAAGGCACAATGGGCTGGGCCAAGCCTGGGGCAAGGGCCCCGAAGGCGGCGCTGGGCTTGGGCTGAGGAACAAGATGCAGATGGAAGAAATGACCAGGGCTGGGAAAACAAACAGTCTCTTCCTGAAGCCACCAGTCCTGAGCTCCTAGAGGACTTCCGCAGGGCACAGGAGCACCTGCCACCCCTGGAGTGGGGCCCAGACATGCAGGACTGCGAAGAGTCTTCTACAGAAGGTGAGGTGGACTCCTCTTGCCTGCAGTACTAACATGTTACCCCAAGAGCCCACCTTCTAGCAATGGCAAGGAAATAGGGGCATCTTTACAACCCTTACTTAAATTCTATCTTTTTAAATGTTTAAATTGTACAATAATACTGTGCATTTTGGAAAATGTATGCAGTTATAGGTAATTTACACGTGTTCCTTATTCCACCCCTCACCAGGTGGGACCTCTTTTCAATATGCAAATATTAGATGAACCTAGAAATATATGCTAGAATATTCCGTTGCCGATTGCTTTGTTATCTTAACAGCTAAGAATATTTTCCCCATTCTCCCACTATTCCTCCATAAGTCTCTCCTAGGACCTGCATGCAATGGGGCCCTCCCATAATCCTTTGGTCTGGTCTCTCCTGCCCTGCAGCATAGTTTCTGGTTTGTGCTGTGGTGAATTGTGTGTGGAACCACAGAGGCAATGCCATCCAGCCCTCTTCGCATACTTGCCACCATCCTGCTTTTGGTAACTTGAATTGCTTGGCCCAGGGCTTACGCTTATTCTAAACCCCAGTCAGCAGAGAGGATGCTAGCATTCTTCATCCTCTCTGCCACTTCATCCTACTGCCAGGAGACCAGCCTGGAGGGACTTCTCAGCTTCGCCTATGGCAAGGCCCTTCTCTATCCTAGCCTTGGTTTCCCCATCTATGAAATGGGCATGATGACACCATTGGGAACAGGAAAGTCTTGATGTGTGGTGGCTCATAATACTAGATTATGAATAGGATATCACATTTAAGGACTCCCTTAAATCGATAGAACCCTTGGACCATAGAGAAACCAGTTGTGCCAGCATCCTAAGTATTTCATGCCCCAGCTGTCCACTTGGGAGTCTCTCTCTCTCTCTCTCTCTCTCTCTTTCTCTCTCTCTCTCTCTCTCTGTGTGTGTGTGTGTGTGTATGCTATTGGAAAATGAAGCTTGAGCCTTCTATAAGCCACTCAGATGCTCTAAGGCTGAACTATATCCCCAGCCTCTATAACTTCTGAGGGAACGGAAACTAAGATGTTTAAGGCAACCAGCAGAGGTGCCTCTTACTAAGAGACACTTGGTATGAAGTGGCAGCCACCTCTGTGTCTTATGACCCACTTCCTTCCTCCACACAGCTCTCAGCAGGTAAGAGAAACAAGTCTCAAGCATAAGTAAGAACTACCAGGGATCAGTGACTTGTTCATGGTTCCCAGGCAGGGATCAGAAGAGCCTGGAGTGAGTGCGGCCCCTTCATGACTTGGTGGTAGACCCTTGCTTGAGTTCCAGGTCCAGGATTGCTCTGAACCACAGTGTGATCCTTTAGTCAGTTACTTAGCATCACAGAGCTTTGGCTTTGGACTGCTATAAAACAGAGTGATTGGGTGACGTCAGTTATAAATAACCAAGAGATATGCAGTGTCAAGAGTAAGGGGGAAGAGCTCTGTGAAACAGCAGCCATGCAGGGGTTATGACAAAGACACCTCCATCCAGAGCAGAGTCTGTGTAGTGTTACCCAGTGTGTCTCATGAAAAGCTGGATCTATCCCAGACAGAGTGGACTAGGTGGTCTGTGAACATGGTCGCCTGCAGGATAGATTTGTTTTGGATGGAAGGCTGATGGCTGGGTGATAGATGGATAGGTGAATCTGTCACTGATGGATGGGTGGGTAGATGGATGGATGCTTGAAAGGGTGGATGGATGGTTAGGTGAATGCCGTATCTACTGCATAAGAATTACTACCTAGTTCTTGGAAGCTGTGCACATTTTATCTTTTCCCCTTCTTTCTGCTCCATGGAGACACAGTACTCAGTACCTGCTCTTCAAATGTGATAGAGCACAAAAGCAGCCACTGCCCTTGCCCTCAGGAGGCTTGCTGCTGTGGGTGACCAGCATTAACAAAGTAATCCCAGGACTGAACAAACAGCTGTCACTGTAATAGGCATTATGTTGCAGAGGGCTCCAGGCTTGTGGGAGCCTGCAGAGAGAGAATTTGACCTTATCAGCGAGCTACAGAACTTTTCTGGGAAGGTCAAGATTGAGATTCAGCCTGAAGGACCAATAGCTCACAAGATAAAGGAAGGAGACAGGACCCTGGTGGAGGATGAACACAAGCACAGTGCTTTTCCGGGTCCCTGGGTTTTGGGATGTTGGAGCAGCAGGGACCCCGGGACCCCAGGAAAGGATCTGCTTTCATGATGAGAACAACAGGGAGACATGATGAGGTGCCAGGTGGTGAGGGGCTGAAGAAGCTGAAGAAGAGGAGATTATGTGGTTATTGCATTTGTTCTTCTGTAGGAGGTAAACGGAACAGGGCAGGGGACATTCTGGATCAGGGCTAAGGTGACAATCAAACTGCCTCCCAGGCTTGGCTGTATGCAACTATATGGGATGGTGTTGCCATTTGTAGGAATGGGACACTGGATCTAAAGTTTGAGTTTGGAGGACCTTTGACCAGGGGAAAAGTTACACAAGTACCTGGTTATGTGGGGGTGGCTCTAGGTTCTTGTCATCCTCAGCATCATGAGGTCATGAAGTGACTCAGGTGGCATTATAGACCCAGCGCATACTCAGCAATAGATGACCTGTCTTTCCAGAGACTGAAGCTGATGATGTGAGCAGCCCAGAGGGTTCCACGGTACCTCTGCCCTGGCTCTCTAGGCATAATCAACAGCTGGATCTGTCTGAAGAGGAGCTGGGTGAGGTCCCTGGGAACTCTGAGGTAGACTTAGCTGAAAAGAGTTGTACAGAGCTGGAGTGTGAAGACCAGGATGATTCCAGCCCTCTGGCTCCAGGACAGGGGCCAGCAAGAGGCTGGGTTACCTCTGCCAGACAAGGCAGTAACTACAGACCTTCAGAGCATCTTGAGGCCCATCGATCTGTTGAACACAGCCGCACAAAGTCTTGGAGCAGAGGGACTGTGAGCCTCGGTCAACCTCGTGACAGCCTTGGTTCTACCTGGGAAGGAGACACTGATGTCCCCCAGCCTTCCACCTTTCCCGAAGCCCTGCCACAGAGTCTGTGCCACAACCTTCCACACCCAGGTGACAGAAATGGAGGTGACGTTGCTCTGGCAACACCCACAGAATTCCGGGACTCCTTAGCAGCAGCGCCAGCCCAGAATCCTGAGTGCTCTGCAGTCACATGGGGGCAAGAAACCAACAGCCTACCCAGCTCTCGGCCTGAGGATCAAACCTGGAAGAGAACTAAGACATCACCTAAGCCACTGCCTTCCCGCTTTACTGGCTCTGTCAGCCCCCTGAGTACTCGGCTTGGGGCAGTAAAGAAAGTTGTGTCACAGCACAAGCAGGGAGGCACTCTGGCTGGCCACTCTTCTTCACATGCTCCCAAGTATGGCAGGGGGCGCCTGAACTACCCACTCCCCGATTTCTCCAAGGTGGGGCCCCGGGTGAGGTTTCCCAAAGATGAGAACTACCGACCCCCAAAGTCCAGAGGCCACAGTAGGCAACAAGGCTCTACCAGACCCCTCATCTTCAAGTCGCCAGCTGAGATTGTTCGGGATGTACTGTTGAGTAGTGGAGATAAATCCCTGGCCAAGGAATCTTCTCTGGCTCATCCCATCCCCAGGGTGCCCCAGGAGTTCCAGACACCCGAACAAGCCACTGAGCTAGTTCATCAGCTCCAGGTAAGCAAGACTCTCATCCATGTCACTCAGACACTTGTTGATTAGAGAAGCTTTGGCTTGGGATGGAGCCTCTGCTGATGAGGGTAGAGTTGTTTCTGCGTTATTGATTGATCCTGCCCATTGCTCAAAGAAGAGCAGTGTGAGAGACTGGGAGTGTGACTCAGTCAGTATAGTGCTTGCCTCTCTTGCACAAAGGGGGACCTTGCATGTCCTCCCTTTACCCTGACCATCAGTATGACCAGAGCTTGGGGCCTGGGGTTGGAGTCTCCTATGTGCTCCTCTTCCCACTGGACCATGAGCTACTGGGGAGGGTGCTGTGAGCTTCCTTCAGGAGATGTAGCCACTTGCAGCCTCTCCTGACCTGTGAAGTCCCCGGCAGTCCTTGCCTTGGCCTAAGGCCTTCTCTTGAAGTGAAATAGTATTATTGTGATATTGTCTCCTTTTACATGCATTTGCTATAAATCTTCAAAAGAAATACTACCCTCCTTCAGCATGAGGTTACCAAGATCTTTTTAATATGGGAAAAATGAAATAGTCATGGACATCCTTCCTTCCTTCCTATTCTCCCAGTTTAGATTTTTTTTTTTTTTTTTTTTTTTTTTTTGATTCAGGGTTTCTCTGAGTTGTCTTGGCTGTCCCGGAACTCACGATGTAGACCAGGCTGGCTAGATTTATTTTATTCTATGTGTATGAATGTTTTGCCTACATGTATAGATGCACACTGTGTGTGTGTATGGCACCTGAGAAAGTCAGAAGAAGTCATCAAATCCCATGACACTGGGGCCGCAGATGGCTCTGAACCATTTATGAGTGCTGGGAACCTAACCCGGGACCTCTGTAAGAACAGCAAGTGTGCTTGACCACTGAGCCATCTCTGCAGCCCCCCCCCCTCTCCTCCCCCCCCCCCTCTGACACCCGGGTTCTTCTTATATCACCCCCCACCATATTCTATTGTGCCAGGGTTACTGAGGGTAGAACTCACTCAAGTTGGCTGGCCATCGAGCCTGTGGAGTCTCCTGTCCCCTCCAATCCTGGGGTTACAGGCATGCATTGCCATGCCTGACTTTGTCTGTTTTTGTTTTGTGGAGACAAGGTCTGGTCTTTTTACATAGCTCTGGCTCTCCTGGAACTCACTATGTAGACCAAACTCTCCTGGAACCCATAGAGATCTCACACCTCTGCCTCCTAACTGCTGGGATTACAGGCATGCACCATCATGTCTAGCTTCATGCTTGACTTTTTAATACAGATACTGGAGATCCAAACTCAGTTGCTCACGCTTGCACAGTAGGCACTTTACCCACTGACCCACCACCCCAGCCTGGAAAACCACCTTTTATCACAGCAACTCCTTTTCAGGTGTCATTTCCTTATATCGCATGCGACCAATGGCGTCTGTTTTGTTTTTCCCCTACAGTGAGTTGCTTCAACAAAACTTTGGGTTTTGTGTAAGGCCAGTGATCCTGAGTATATAAGAACAACTTTTAATTAGTTTTCTGTCCTTTCTCTGTGTTTATGCATATGTGTATGCACGTGTCTGTGTGGATGCATGCATATGGAGCCCAGCAGTCAGCTTTGAGTGTCAGTCTAAGTTCTCCACCTTACTTGTGTTTTTGGAGACAAGGGTTCACTTTTACCTGGTACTCACCAGTTCTGCTAGGCTGGCTGGCCAGAATTCCAGAGAGTCACCTGACTCTGCCTTCCCAAATGTGTGCCACCACACCTGGCATTTTTATTTGGGTTTTGAGGATCAAGCCCAGGTCCTCACTCATGTATGACCAGGAGTGACTGCCTCTTTTCTCTACAGGAGGATTACCACAAGCTTCTCACCAAGTATGCGGAGGCTGAGAACACCATTGACCAACTTCGCCTTGGGGCCAAGGTAATGACTGGCTGGAGAGGCTGAGCTGCGTGGGTGGAGCCAAGAGTATGTGTGGGGGGGGATGAGGTGGGGGGGGGTTCTTAGAGAGATGGCCTACCCTAGAGTCTTAGAGAAAGGTCACTGGCTCTTGCATCCTGAGACTGTGTATTGGGGAATCATAGTCCTTAAACTACCACAAGGCCTCTCTCGGACCTTGGCATAACCTACCCATCCCTGGGCTCTCTGTCTCACTGTTGACGTCTTTGAGTGATGGAGCTGTGGGTACTCAGGAATATCAGCTGTCTCCTTCTCTGAGACTGGGGCGGGCTATGACTACCTAGGCTGACTCCTGACCCCTTCCAGCCAGCTGGGTGACTTCCAGGCTGTAGCCTAGACTTCCTGCTCGATCTTTGATGCTCCATTTTTCTAGGATCACACTTTCACTTTTCTCTTGTGTCTTCCCCAAAACCTCTTCCTCTTATCCAACTGGAACTGAACACGCCATGTGGGACAGCCCCGTGTGGTGCTGAAGGGATTAGCTCATCCACTCTGAGGACTGGGTACCATAGCCTCCCACCATGACCTGTCTCCAGAGGCTGAGAACCCAGCATGGGGACCTTCTCTTTCCTGGGGTGAGGCAGGAAGTGAGCCAATCACCCCCTGTGACTTCCTGCTTTCCTCATACCCTATTACCTCAAACAGGCAGCATGGAGAAGGCAGGACAGCTGTGGGACAGAGATGTAGGCCCTCCCCTGCTCTGATTGTCATCCTAGAAAGAGGATACCCCACTTTCTGCAGAATGCTCCCCACTCCAAGGTCCCCCTGTCATGTGTTGACCTCATGGGGAACACAGGTGTAGTCAACCATAGCAAGAATGGAAAGGGCCTTCCTGTCTCCACACCTATGGCCCTGCCAGGTGCAGGCAGGACCCTTCCAGCATGGTCTCATGGACACATCTATTGGGTTACATCTGTGGGGTTGTGAGCAGACCTTCTGGGAGACAGTAACCTCCACTGATATCTTTAGGTGTCCCAGTGCTCTGAGAGAGAGATTCAGGACAGGCCTGGGGAAGGTTGTAGAGAGGGCTCACAGGATAAACTATAGGAGATGCTGGATGGTTCAGCCACCCTCTGCTGCTCTCTGGAAAGATAACTCTTCAGCCTAAAAGAGGAGTGAGTCTGTTTAGGTGATTACACCGAAAATGGCCCATAATTCCTTTCACCCCAGCCTCATTGCCACTTTGGGAGTGTCTGAGACACAGCTCAGGGTCCCAACTTGCAGGGGAGAACAGGGGGCCAGGGCCCACAGATGCTTCAATTTTTGAGCTCCATGTTCTCTATCAGAAGATATCCTGCTCCAAGCCCACTTCAAGAAACCTGAATGATGAGTCCTGGATCCCATGGAATTCCTGTCTCTCACAAGGATCTTTGAGCATGGCTTCTCTAGGGCCTGCTGAGCTCTTCCACTTTGTCCAGAGCCCAGAACAGCACAGGCAAGGCTAGGCCTACCCAAGAGGGAGCCAGGCTGGAATATACCCTGATCCCTAGGTTACCTCCGTGGTGAGTAACTGGGAACCACAGTCCGATGGAACTGAGACCAACATTGGCTGAACCAGTCAGAGTCCAGTCCCAGACTAAAGGTATCCCCTCCACTTGCAGACACAAGGCTAAGCCATGAGTCTCCTAGAGCAAGTGTGAGATACAAAGGTGGGATGTCCCCCTGGATCTATCTGTTCCTGCCAGATGGTATAATTTTCTCAGGTCCGGGATCCCTAGCTCAGGCCCAGCACAGTATGTGGGACAAGCCTACAGACAGGCAAGCCATGGTGATAGGAATAACCATTGGTGATTCTGTTGATTGCTATCCTAAGTCATTTACAACTGGGCACAGAGACGTTAAGCAGGGTCACACAACTTACAGGTGCAAGAACTAGGGTTTGACCCTAAACACTGGCTGCAGGGCCCACAACTCACTTACTCTGTCAAAACCAAGCCAACAACATTCACTGAATCTATAGCCAGAAAAACTGCCCAGGGAAGGCCAAGCTTAGATCTAGGAGCCCCTAGGTCTGGGATGCATGGGATAGGGTACCAGGACTAATTAGAAGTCATGAGCAGGCTTTATTCTATATGCTGACTCTAGAATCTGTGATGATGTCACCACTTGCTGTCTTGTTGCTACTTCCTCCCAGCTCTTGTCCCTTGTCTCAGCTTTAGGGGGATGTGAAACAGTTGAGGCGACAGAAACCACCCTTAAAAGAATTGGGGATGGTGTCACCACCTTTCCTGACATGAATCACCACCTTTCCTGACATGAATTCTGCTGCCGGCTCTGGGCACAGAAGCTTCTGATGGGGTTCAGTGTATGTGGGAGGCATCTGTGCTCAGACAGAGCAGAGCGGGAGCACTCCCTTCCCTCCCCTCTCGCCCCATTCATAAAGCTCATTACCATTTTAAAGGCCTGGAGACCCCATCTGTGCCCAGAATACTCATTTGTTTAACCCGATGTTCCCCAAACTCCCTGGTCCACCCTACACAGAGTGGGCTTCTGAGTATCATTGCAGGATCTACTCTGTCCAGGATGGCAGGCCATGGCAGGGACAGGCCCTAGGGCTCCCTACTCCCTGTTTCCTCTGGATGGCCAGGGCCTCACAGGCCTGAGGCAATGTTTCCCTCATTTCATCCTCTGAATCTGGAAGTTGCCAGGTTCCCACTGCTCCTCAGGTGGGGCCTTGGCACAGTGGGCGGGGAACACAAGAGGGCAGGGCCTACCTCTGTGATTTGGGTCACCTCAGGAAGAAAAGGGTGCTGATAGGCAGGCCCCCACAGGCAAAGCTGAGCAGATGGCCCAGAGGATTATGAAAATCCAGCTTTGTTCTCAACTAGGGAGGCTCAGGCTAGAGGAAGGGGAGGCAGTGTCACCAAATTGCACTTGAAACAACCAGGCCCCAAAGAACAGCTTATGCAAAGGGGCTTCCTGTCTGGAGGCTGTGGAACCCCTAGGGCAGGCCCTTAGTGCAGGTGCTTAGTCCTGGTCGTGGGGTGGCAGAGAGCAGTCAGGATTGCCCACCTGAGCTCTTAAATGGGTAACAAGGCATCATAGGAATGTATCTTTTACTGGTCCACCTTCATGGTGGCTATATTCACATAAGGACAGAGAGGATGTTGAAATAGAGGGATGATGATGAAGGTTAAAATAACGGTGAAGATGATGGTGAAGGCCGTGATGGTGGTGATGGTACTACTGGTGATGTGCTGACGATGGTGAGGATGGTGATATTGGTGACTGTATTAGTTACTCGTCTATTGCTATGATAAGATACCATGACTAACCAACGTACAGAAGGAAGGAGTGATGGGTTTATGGCTCAGGAGTCCATCACCATCATGGTGGAGAAGCACAGCAGGCAGTCATGGCGTCTGAACAGCAAGCTGAGCGCTCACATCGTAAACTACAAGCAGGAAGCAGAGAGAGCAAACTGAGACTGGCGTGTGGCACTTGAAGCTTCAGCGCTCACTCACCCCAGTGACACACTTCCTTCAGCAAGGCCACATCTCCTAGTCCTACCTCCTAAACACCACCAGCTGGGACCAAGTATCCAAATCCCAAGGCTGTGGGGGACAGTCTCTTTTAGACTATCACAGCGTCAATGCTGAATGTGCAGGTGGCAGCTACCATTCACTGACACTGACTTCAGGCAAGGGATGTCAACTGTGCCATCCTCTCTAGAACTGAGGTACATCGTAACCTCATCGTAACATCTAGAGCCTGAATTCGAGCCTGGCCTTTGACTTTGGAGTCAGCCAAGCTAACCAGACTGAGTGTTTTCAGCTGTGGCTTCCACAACCTCAGTCAGGGCTGCCCAGGTCAGCTGCTATGGTGTGAAAGCTTGATGGTACATAATGACAGATGTGTCTGCAGCCAGTGAAGCCCTGGATACAAAAGCAGACCCCGGTTCCCCAGCTGTGTTCACACCCCTGCCTGGAACCCCTGTGTGCCCTCCTGCTGAGCTCCAGTGTGCTTTCTCATCAGCTGCCTCCCTTCACACTTCCCATACCATCTTCAGTGTCAGAGCACAACTCCTAGAAGGGTCTGTCTGTGCACACAGTATCTCTTCCATTCATTCAAACAGCTATTTGCTATTTACCGTTATCAATGTGGTTATTATTGGAAATGTTTAATTAAAACATTAATGATTATTACATATGTGTTAGACACATATAATACATATTACTAGTAACCCTTATTGTTACCAGTGTAAAATCATAGGCTTTGGGATTCAGTCCAGGTACTTAGCTGGTGATCTCTTGTGGCACTTAACTTCTGGGAGTCGAGGGGCTCCTACGGGCTCACAGAGACTGAAGGGGCAATCACGGAGCCTGTGTGGGTCTGTGCTAGGTCCTCAGCATATATGTTGTGGTTGTTTAGCTTGGGGTTTTTGTGTGGCTCCTAACAGTGGGAGTGGGGGTGTCTCTTACTGTTTTGCCTGCTCTTGTGATCCCTTCCTCTTCTTGGGTTGCTTCACCAGTCTTGATTTATGCCTAGTATTATTGTAACTTGCTAAGCTGTGTTCCATTGATATCTCTGTGAGGCCTGCTCTTTTCTGAAGGGACATGGAGGAGCAGTGGATCTGGGGGAGAGGAAAGCTGGGGGAGAGGAGAGCTGGGGGAAGAAAGAGTGGAGGGAGGGGAGGCTGGGAAAGTCATCCCTACCTGCCTCCCTTCCAGGACCTCTGTAAAGACAATAGGAGGCGGCTTTTAAGACCTCTGCCCAGTGTAGACCAGTGAAAAGTGGTGTTCATGATTCTCAGGCTGAGGATGGGGCTTCTGTCTGGAGGATAGATGAAGCCTGAAGGACAGATGCATTGTGGCCTCTTTGCAGGGAGCCTGCCCCATCTGACTCCTTCCCTCCCTGCCTGCCTTTTCCTCAGGTACACCTGTATTCAGACCCACCCCAGCCCAATCAGAGCATCTGCTCGGGGTCAATGCCACAAGGAAGGAAGGTTTTATCCTTCTCTATCCCGCAGCCCAGATCAGCAGAGTGGTGGCCTGACCCTGCCCAGGATCCACAGGCCTCTGAGGCCACAGGTGAGTTGGTGAGGGAGCCAGGGCCTTTAAGCATCCTCATGCTCATGGAGGGCATTGGGTCCACTGTAGGGACCATCCTGGGTAGAGCCTTGGCTCAGCCACCTGGCCTCTTGGTTCTGTGGCATGAGCATTGTGTTTTCCTTGAGCCCATTGTAGGCCCTAAAATGGACACATTTGACCCCAGTTAGTCTTCACACGGAGCTGGTGAGGAACACCAGCTTTGTAACACCAGCGTTTATAACCCCATGATAGCTGGGAGACTTGGGACTCAGAGAGGCAAAGGCATACCGGGGTCACATAGCTTGGAAAGGAAAGGGCGAGGATTCGAACCTGCTTTTCCATGAACTAGAGTCCGTACTTCTAACTGAAATCCATCCCCCAGGCCTGACACCATCCCCTTGCAGCTTTGATCTAGGGGAGATCCATACCTCATTTTCTCGGATAGGGGAGCAGCATAGTGGCCAGCCCTCTTCCTGGGCTAATGTGCAGGCTAGCCAGAAGGGGCCAAGCTCTAGCTTGATGATATGGTGGTCTGAGGTGCCTCAGGGCTTCAACCTCAGTGGACTGGGGGACTGTCCTCAGCTCCAGGGTTCATCGGCTGTGTATTCTAGGGTGGCCGTTCCCACGAACAGACCTGAGTCCCTCCTCGTCCCCCGGCATGGCCACTCCAGGGCAGCTTCCTCAGAGCCAGGGCATTGCCACAGACAAGCCCTCCACAAGACAGACCCAGGCCCTGACCTCTCAGGCCAGCGGGCTTCTGGCCAAGGTGAGTAAACCCCAGCTTTGTCCCACAAGACATCGCATCCTAAAAGCATGGGGCGTCTGTGTATGTGAGATGCTATACTAGCCCGTTGTCTCTGCTGCATGTGGGCTGGTAGTCATACCCCTTGCCCTCAGACACCACGGGAACCAGCGTCCTTGTCACCCAGGAGAAGCTGTCTATTGAGCAGCAAACCTGTCTGTTGTCACAGTTCCCCAATTCGTCTTGGAGGTGTCCCATGGTTGTCCACAGGGAGACCCTCAATCTCTCTGCCCTCCACCTGACACTTTCCGAGTTAAGACAAACTGCCCCTTCTCCGTTCGTTCCTTATCAAAGCCAATCCTATTACCTCTTGAGGTCTTACAGCCAGCAACTCCAGCTCAGAGCTGTCTGCAGGTCTTTGTCTAACTTCACACTTGGCTCTGTTCCAAAGGTGTCTAACGAGACTTAAGAAGATACAACGCCTTAACCACATTCTGAAAACGGAAGTGTGGGAGCCGAGGCAGAGGGGAAGTCCACACAGAGAAAAGTAAATTAAGCTAGCTCAAAGCCAGTAAACAAGATGTTCTGTTGGGCCTCCGAGCGCTCAACCAGAATTACACCTTTGGCTCTTCGTTACAAAAACATAAACACAATTGTTATATTACCTTGTGCAAAAACCAGTTTCTTTCACCATTACCAACATCTTTTTCCTTCTTTCCCCTTTTTGGGGCTCGAGGTAGGATATCACAATTCACTCATTTCAGATGTGAGCAGTTACATCTTTTCCTGTGCCATGGTCCTGCAGCCATCTCAAGGCTCATGTTAGAGCATTTCCATCACCAGAATGACATGTCCAGGAAGCCTTGATCATCCCACCCTTCGGACCCAGCAATCTGGGAGCCACTGGCCCTTGTTGTGCTGTTTAGTTCTTGACTGGATAGGGAGTATAAAGCACACTGGAGCTTAAGGACATGTCAAAATGAGACTCGCAGCAATCTCACAGGCTGGTAGCTCATGCCTATAACCTTAGCACTTGAGAGGCTGGGACAGGGCGATCACTGAATTCAAGGCCCACTTAGGGTTCTGAATGCTTTAAAAGAAAAACAACAACAAATCTCTCACTGGACTCACTGGTAATTTCTTTTAACTGATTACATATTGAAATGATATTTGTGATCAAATAAAAAAATTTTATGATGGGCCCATAAAATGGCTCAGCCGGAAAGGTGGCTTTCTACCAAGCCTACTGACCTGAGTCTCAACTCCAGGACACACACTGTAGAAGGAAAGGCCTGATGCCTAAAAGTTGTCCTTGGACCTCCATATGCACAACACAGTGTGTTCATGTACACAAGTGCATCCGTCTGCACATCCATGCATGTACATGCACACACATAATAAATGCAATTTAAAATAAAATATATACTATTAAAATTAATTTTCTTGGTTTTACATTTTAATTTCCACATGTTTAATTATATAGGATATGTAACTCTTATTACATTTCTACTTCATATGTAAGTGACATGCTATAATGTAGTTATATAAATTTTCCTATTTCAGTTTTCCCTAATCTCCCTCAATAAATATGCATTGTGATTTTGTTGTTGTTGTTGTTTTCCAGACAGGGTCTCATTATGTAGCCCTGGCTGTCCTGGAACTCACTTTGTAGACCAGGCTGGCCTGGAACTCATGGAGATCCTCCTGCCTCTGCTTCCTGGGTGCTGGGATTAAAGGCAGGCACCACGATGTTTGACTTTGATTTTTATTTTAAATATTTTTGTCCTTGTTTTTGTCTGCAGTGTCAAGGCTAGAACTCAGATCCTTGTGGTTTCTAAGCCACACCCTCAACCCTAGACTGGCACTGTAGATTCTCCCAGAGCTGAAGTCTTGCTCCACCCACAGAACACTGAGCAGGTTCTTTGGAAACACATCATGGTTTTACATAAGAGATTCAGCATCCCTGTGTTTTGATGGTTACTTCCTGTACTATATAGGAATATATATATATATATATATATCTCCAGGCAGCACCCTTATTGGCCCTGGAAGTTAGGTCTTTGTATGTGGACTATCCCATGAATCCTTGGTGGCTGCATACTATTCCTCAGACAGCATGTGTGCTGATCGCCCCACCAGTCAGAATGCAGGAAATGTCCCTCCTAGGTCTCCCTACACAGGAGTGCACCTTCTAGACATTCCCCAAGGCTGTCCTGGCTAAGGCCAGAGTGGAATCCACTTCCAGGACCCACCTCCCTGCTGGGAAGACACCTTGGATTCTGAAGGCAGACCCAGCCCTTGCCACCTGAGTGCAGTATGGCTGAGTGTGTGAGGGTCACCGCGGGGTCTGGATTCATAAAGCATGTTTCTTTCCCTCCTATCATCCAGGTGGAATCCTTCGAGGAACTGGTACTGACCGGACACCTCCCACCCCAGGACCAAATCAAGGTACCCAGTGTGGACGCTGCACCAGCAGTAACCAGATAGCCTGTCCCCAGAGATGAATCTCTGAGCTCCCTTTTGCTAAAGGCAGGTGGCTATGTCCCAGACCAGTCTTTCTCACAGAAGTTGAGACTAGTTCTGACTTAGTGCCCCAGACAGCTGCTTCCTGTGTCATGGCAGCAAGCGCTTGCTGAGCCACGATGGCTTATCAGGCAGGCTGGATGTGCCATTACTGTTTTACCTTGTTATCATAAACACCCACCAGGGAGCTGCAATCATCACCCCTGCTTATTTTGGTGAAGCAGAAGCCTAGAGAGAAATGACATTGAAACCACATAGCGTGGGCGGCAGAGCCCTGAGCTGGGGCCGCTGCCTCCCTAGTGGTGACCCATGACGCTGTACCCCCTGGGCTCCAGAAAAGGAACTTTGCTTTTTAACATACTTTTCTATTGTTTTCCAAAACTTGAAAGCAGGGGTAAATAGGAGATGGGATCATTTTTTTCCCATGAGACTGTTACCCTGATATACTTGTTTCCTTTGGGTTCAGGTTTTAGGTAGTTATAGCCAGATAAGTCAGATCTTTCCTGCTGCCAGTCAGGGCCCCAGGAAGGTGCGTGTGGGACCCCCAAACCTAGGAGTTTGTATGGCATGGGTGGGATCAAGGTCTTTACAGAGATGGGAGAGACCCAGGAGGAGGCCCTGTCCCCACTCCAGAATCTCTTCTAGGTCCCTCTCATTGGACAGAGACTCTGGAAATCAGTGGGGAAAGGACCCAGTGGTGGGAGGGGAAAGGGGAAGCAGAAATCTAGCCTGGGAGAGCAGCTTCAGGACCCCAAGAAATGTCATGGAGTGCTTGTTCCCCAGTCCTGACAGACACCACAGCAATGTCCAGTTACAGCATGTGTGACATGTACTGTAGCATATCACGGAGGGTACTGGGGGTTGCCCTTGAAAGTTCAGTCCTTCCTTTGGGACTAGGCCTGTAGCTCAGTTGGTAGAGTGCTTGCCTTGCAGGGTGAAGTCCTGAGTTTAAGCCCAGCATTGATTCAATTGGGTGTGGTGGTGGTGGTACAGGACTGTAATCCCGGCACTCAGGACATGGAGGCCAGAAGGTCAGAAGGTAATCCTCAGCTCCATAAGGAGTTTTAGGTCAGCCTGGGCTATATAAGACCCTGTGTCAAAAAAAAAAAAAAAAAAAAAAAAAGACCCTTTAAAATGTTAACACACAGATTTTATTTATGCAATACAGCTTTACAATTTCATTCACGTGTTTAACCATAATTAGTTCCATCTCCTTAACCCTCGGTCAGTTCCTTATGTGAGAAATCCTTTGAATTCTTCTTTTCCAGTTCTTTTTGCTCTTTTTACAGTACTGGGCTCTGAACTAGGGTTTCATGCATGTGGGCAAACACTCCATTGCTGAGCTCTGTCCTCAGCCCTCTCTCTCTCTCTCTCTCTCTCTCTCTGTGTGTTGTTTTGGTTTTTTTGTTGTTGTTGTTGTTCTTTTTGTTTTTTTGTTTTTCGAGACAGGGTTTCTCTGTATAGCTCTGGCTGTCCTGGAACTCACTCTGTAGACCAGGCTGGCCTCGAACTCAGAAATCAGCCTGCTTCTGCCTCCCAAGTGCTGGGATTAAAGGCGTGTGCCACCACTGCCCGGCTCTCAGCCCTCTCTTTACTTTGCATCTTTAAAATGTTTTGTTTATTACTATTGTGCATGCGCATGCACTCATGCATGCGTGTGTGTGTGTGTGTGTGTGTGTGTGTGTGTGTGTATGTGGGTATGTGTATGTATATGTGTGTGTGTGTGCATATGTGTGTGTGTATGTGTTTGTATGTATGTATGTGTGTATGTGTGTGTATGTGTTTGTGTGTATGTATGTGTGTATGTGTGTATATGTGTGTGTGTATGTTTGTGTGTTTGTATGTATGTGTGTATGTGTGTGTATGTGTATGTATATGTGTGTATATGTGTGTGTATATGTGTTTGTGTGTGTGTGTGTGTATGTGTATGTATTTGTGTGTATGTGTGTGTGTGACAGGGGACAGCTTTGTGAGTCAGTTCCCTCTTCTCACCTCTTCATAGGTTCCCTAGAATTGAATTCAGGTCACCAGGCCTGAGTGATAAGTACTTTACCCACTGAGCCAGCTCAGTACCCCCAACTTTTCATTTGTGAGACAGGATCTCACTGGATTACCCTGGCTGGCTTTGAGCTTGTCATCCTCCTGCCTCAACCTCCCACACAGATTACAGGCTTGTGCCACCAGACTCAGCTCTCCTCTAGCTCCATATGAGAACAAGACAGCACATCAGAGTTTATCCCTCCCACGTGACTGCTGTGGCACCTGGAGCCCAGCCTTCGCCTTGACTTTCCAGTCCCTCCTGGCCTTTGCCCCCTCTTCTATACCAACATTTTTCGCTCTCATGTGTTAGTGATATGTGCCGTGTAACTTGCTCACTTACTGTGTGAGTTTCAACAACTTATATATTTTTTGTGTGATTTGCTGGCACATTATCTCCTTCATTGCAATTCGGCTGGAGCAGAAATGAATGCAGAATGCTTTATCTAACAGACACCATGCCAATCACCTCTGTCCATAGTGTGAGGTGATAATACCATCTGTCCTCACTATCTGTGAGGATGGGGGAAGAGAGTGATGTATTTTCTGAATGGCACGGTTTTCACATCAGGAGTGAAGATCCGAGCTCTCTGCAGTATTAGATCCCTATGGAGACACAGTGGTAGAACATTTGCTGCTGCATCTGACCAGGAGCCACAGGATCCTGTAGTCTACCGGAGAAGACCCAGTGCTCTCTGGGCTGATTCCTAGGCTTCAAGTGTTTGATGGCAGAGAGCACCAGATGGGGAGAATTCTCCAAAGGTGCTCAGCCACAGCCTCTGTTTCTCAAGCCTCATGTGAGCCCCACAGCACCCGCCCAGGAGCCACCTGCCCATTGTGTGAACATGAAGCCCTAAGGGCAGGCACTTAAAGCTCTTGGCCCTTGTGTTTCAGAGATTGGAGCAACTGAGGGCAGCCCACATGGCCCTAGAGGCAGAGTACTTGCTGGTCTGCAGAGAAGAGCACCTAGACCCTCAGCTTGATGCTTCCCAGGGGAGTCCCAGAACCCTCAACCTCTGCAGGTAGGTGCTGGAGAGACAGGCCCAGGATGGAAGGAGGGTCAGACCCCTGGCTCCCTCTATCTCCAGGAAGGAGACATTTCCACAGGCATCATTGTGACACAGGGACACGGGAGCCCCTGTCCTAATGAGTAACAAGTCTAGAGCTGAGAATCCAATCCCTTTAGGTACATTTTGGAGATCAGAACTGCAGAGCCCCTCACTAGACAATGAGGAAACTGAGGCCAGAGGAAACTGGGGTCTACTTAGAGTTACACAGCATCGCAATAGCAGAAGGCACTGAGCTGAGGCCTCCTGACTCCCATTGGAGTCTAATCATCTTGCTATTGAAGTTCTTGGACCCTGAGAGAACACCCCTAGGGTCTCTGATTTGACACTTATCACCATGCTGATATTTCTTCTTTCAAGGGAGCTAGAGGCAGAGATATACCACCTGGGGCAACGCCTGGAAGAGCTTCAGGACCATATAGCCCAGACCCAAGGAGAGCCGGAACCATGCAGGACAGACCTGCAGGACAGCACCCCGACCCTGCCCTTTCTGCCCCAGCCAGCTCCTCTGCCCAAGCCTTCAGGACCAGTCTCTTTGCCAGATGTCCAAACCTACCAGGAGGTACTGCTTTGCCACATCTCATTGGTCCAGTCCCCATATGCTTCTCTTATCCATTCCATGTTGATTTCTTCACTATATATTTAGGAAGTGTGTACCATAGTCTAGGTCCCATGACACACGGTGGGGATGCAGTGGGAACAGAGGTGGAAGAGGTGACCTCGGCCCTTATGGAGTTTTCTAAAAATATGAACTAGCTGTAGAGTTATCATTTTGATAGAAGGCTGAAAGGGAAATGCAGGCTCTGTGGAAGTGGAGGGGGGCACTGTAACTGACTAGGACAGGGACACAAACTCTCTCTGAAGAAGTGATGTTTAAAGGAGATGGGAGAGTAAGTAGGGCCTGTTCAGTGCTGGAGACAAGTCATTCAGTGGAAAGTGAGTGGGTTTTATGGTCTTCCATGTTGCCAGAGACACAAGCATGGGCCTTGTGATACAGAAGCTTGTGGTTCATGTCACAATTAGACTCTCCTTGGGTTTTCAGTAGACAGTGGCAGCAGGCACTTGTGGGTCAACCAATATGAGACTGGAGAGTGACAGGGTAGAGGGAGAGATGAGTACATGAGCTTAGACAAGGTTCAAGAGTTCATTTGATCTGACTTGGATGACAGTGAGAGCAAAGGCAGCCAGTTGGCTCCCTGGCCCCCAACCTGAAGTGAGGGACAAGGGGTGTGGTGGGTGCTTACAAAGCTAAGACACCAGACACAGCCTCTGTATGGAACGTTCTTTTGACAGAGCCCTCTCCACACTATGGTCTGTTAAGGGACAGCCACTGTCTCCCTTGGGCGGGTGAGCTGTGGTCACACAGACGGCAGTGGTGGCAATTCTGTGTCCCTAAGCTCCTGTTCTTGGCCCGTGGGGACTCACCTTCTGCTGCTGATCAGGGTAGAGCTAGTGCATTAGATGAGTAAGTGAGAAGGCTGTCCCTCAGGGTCGGAGACTCACCCTGAGCCTTGCCTAGTAGACAGAACAACCCTGGCAGATGGCATTTCTTTCTTTTTTTTTTTTTTTAGGTTTTTTTGAGACAGGGTTTCTCTGTGTAGCCCTGGTTGTCCTGGAACTCACTCTGTAGACCAGGCTGGCCTCGAACTCAGAAATCCGACTGCCTCTGCCTCCCAAGTGCTGGGATTAAAGGCGTGTGCCACCACTGCCCTGCTAGATGGCATTTCTTGTACTGACAGGAAGCCTGGGTGGCCAGGCTACAGGGAAAGGTAAACACAGGTGCGTCTGGCAGGCAGACTGCCCTGGCTTCTGTATGGCTTTAGCACAGCACACCAGCCTCAGTTTCTGTGTGAAGTGTGTTTTGGGACACTGAGGAGAAATTGTTTGTAGTATGCCTGGCAGGCACCAGGAGCTCAGCTCCCAGCAGCGCCCCCATGAGGACCCTGCAGTCTTCACAGGGTCTCACGTGAATGGATGGCAGGAGAAGCCAACACGTTCATTGATTCCTGCTCTTCTGCATATGGCATGAGGTGCAGAGGCAGGTGCTCAGCATGATGGTTAACCTCTGTCCCCCACTTCCTTGGCCAGCCTGCCACCACCACCACTTCCCCTGGAAGCTCTGGCATGCTCCCCATGAACAAGGAGGTAACCCTGAGCGTCAAGACAGAGGAAAACCCAAGAGGTCTCCTGGTCCTACTCAAGGACAGGAAGCCTCAGGTGGATCAGGACTTCCATGGCCTTCTGGAGAGGTGAGTGAGGATGCATAGGGTGGAGACACTGTCCACTACTGGGCTGGCCACTCTGGTCTTGCTTGTCCCCGTGGGCGTTGGTGATACCTTCTTGGGCATCCTCCTGCAGATACCTCAGCGGGAAGTCCCTCCCGGAAGCCTTGAGAGTTGAAGATGAGGAGGACCTGGAGGAGGAGGAAGAGGAGCAGGAGCATCATGGCACCTTGGAAGCTGACGGTCCAGCCGCAGCTCCAGGGAAAACAGAAGCCATGAGGGTATCACCAGGGCAGTGCCCAACACAGGCTGAGGAAAGCCATAGGACTGCTATCCAGTAAGTCACTGGCCTCTGTCACAGACTCCAGTGTTCCACAAAGGGGTGGCCATTGATAGCACAAGCCAAAGAGTTAGAGGTGTGGCTCAGTCGTAGAGCACAGCACTTGCCTAGCATGCCCTGAGGTCAAGTCCCATTTCAGGAAAAAATAAAAGTATCCAGCCTGTCATGTTTCTTATATTATTTTCAAAGTTAGCTTCTATTTGTAACACAAAATTTTGGCCTTCCGTTTATAATTACATTGTCTTTTGAGTCTGTGGCAGTCTGTGCAAATAGCTAACATAGGAAATTGGGTATATGAGCCCTGAGACTCTTGAGAAGCTCTGCTCCAGCCATATCCTTCAGAGTATTTCTCCTATGGTGTGCCGGGAGGTTATTTTGGCTTCCTACATTATAGTTAAAAGAAGTATGAGGTTTGGAGATGGAAAGTGCTGCCCAAGGTCACATGGCTAGGTGACAGAGCCAGGACACATCCCCAGGGATGTGTGTCTGATGCCAGTGCTTGTCCCTGGACTGGTGCTGAGCCCCAAGTCTGGGTCACCTGGCTCCCATGGGGGCTCACAAATGCTGTTTATCTCCTTCCTGCTAGGGAGGATGAGCAGCAGATGGTATCTATGACATCACCAAACTTCCAGCCATCCATGGCCAGAGATAGGTACACACCAGTCCTGGTTACAGCTGAAGTGGCTCAACAGGGCACCAAACCCATGACATCACATCAGAGCAGTCTGACCAGCCTGGAAGAGAGCAGGTCCTCAGAGCTCCTACCTCGAAAAGCTCTGCTTCGGGCTGGTGGGCCCCACACTGAGGTGAGTTTGCTTGTGGGGTGGTCAGAAGATGCCCTGGTGTCTGAGCTCTGTTCCTGACCTTTGCTCTCACTGGCTCTTTTCATGTGTTCCCCGATTCCTTCCTGACACTGCTCCTGTTTCTGCAGCCATAAAGCCTGCCCACCAGTCAGCATTCAAGCCCAATGCCACCTGCCCTCTGCTGACAGCCTCCCTCCAGAGCTGCAGCTTGTGCCCATATGTCAGTGCGTCAGAGCTGGGACCTGGTTTCTAACTGTCCCTTTTGTACCCACAAGTGGTAATTTGTGAAGGACCACAGACAAAATATCACCGAGGCTATGTATTTTTGTATATGGTTGTGTGCACGCACACCTATAAACTACACACATAGCACATACATGTATACCAGTATACACATACACAGGCACATCTGTACACACAATGCATGCCTACACATATGCAAATACACATGCACGTGCATGTACAGTGAACATAGACACACTACTGTAGTCCTGGTGAACCTATGCTTGGCAATCTCTGCATTAGACCTGTGGGTACCCTGAGACTGAGGGACAGGGCATCCTCATCACTCATGTGTTCCCTGTGTCCTGCTTTAAACTCATGTGCTGGCATGTGCATGGTGAAGGTTGTTCTAGGCATCTCTGCAGCACATGAAACTGGCTGAACCAAAAAGTGCTAGGTTAAGGCTTTCTCCTTCTCCTCTTTCTACACCTTGCAAGCCCTAGCATCTCTCCTGAGAGCCCAGATGGAGCCCAGTCCTCAGGGCAGCCAGGCCTGCTCAATGTCCTCCTGGGACAGAGAGTTGTATACTAGCTTGGCTATGGGGTCTTGGAGCCCTAGGAATATGAGGCCAGGATCTGGAAGGGGCTTCCCAATGCATAAGAATACTTCCCTCAGACGTAAAGGATATGGTTTGTTCTAGGAGCCCTGGATGGTGTCACCAGAGACAGACAGTGGCTTCGTGGGCTCAGAAACCAGCATAGTGTCACCCTTCACCCAGACCCCAGAGCACCAGCTCTCCCATGTCAGGTATCCCACCAGGGACATCTTAGGATGTAAATGTCTGTGGTAGTCCAGAACAGGGGCTGATGGTCTCAGCATCTGCACACCCTCATGTCAACCCCAGTGATGGGTCCCATTCCCATCATACTGACAAAGAGCCTCAGAGAACAAAACTGACTTCTTGAATATTGCTCAGCCCACTCACAACTGTTGGATGTTTTCTTTTACTAAGTAAAGGCAAAGGTAAATGGAGTGCAGAGATGGAGTCAGCAGGGAGGGTGGTGTGAAATGACATATGAGTAGAGCATCAGGGTGCCTGGTGGAGAGAGGCCAGAAGGATCTCGAGGGAAAGCTGAGGGTGGGGAGCACTGCAGGAAAGGGAACGAACGTGGTGAGGCCACCATGGCGACTGATGGTCCCCAGGTGGGGCACTAGCCACCTAGAGGCCCACTTGACAACTCAGGTGTGCCCATGAAGAAAGGTCTAGAATTGTCAGGAATGGGCAGAGCTTCATTCCTTCCCTATATGGCTGACAGGTGCACTGTGATGCACACGTCAGAACAGGGAAGCCTGGAATGAGGCTGCTCTTGGTCCTCAGATGTACTGAGATGCTGGAGATGTGTGGCCCAAGGGCTG
Organism: Rhynchomys soricoides; assembly: GCA_019843965.1. Lineage (NCBI taxonomy): Eukaryota > Metazoa > Chordata > Mammalia > Rodentia > Muridae > Rhynchomys > Rhynchomys soricoides. The sequence goes on from JADRCH010000117.1 coordinate 7,561,106, forward strand.
AGAGTTCAAGCCTTAGCACTCAGAGGCCTGGGTACCGTGGCTTGAACCTTTCCTGTCTAACCTCAGTGCCTCTCCTCCCCTGGCCTCCAGCACTCCAGGGCCATCGGCTCAACACCTCACTGCCTCTTTGCCTGGTGATAGAGCCTCTCATCCCAATGCCAGGGGTCCTGTGGTTCCCAGAAGAGCCGCTGAGGCTGGCATACCCAGAAGTGGAACCCAGGGGCATGTCTCCAGCCTGAGCTCTCTCCGGAGAGGGGCACAGAGCTGTCACCTAGAGGAGACACCCATGGCTAAGATAGGTGAGTGGGGAGCCTGGGTAGGCTGCTGCCTGGGAGGGACCAAATGGAAACATCAGACAGCCTTTCGTTGTAGGTCAGGATGTGAGATACTGTGGGAGTTCACCACAGAGAAATTAAAGATAGGGATTACAGACAGGGAAACGGGAGAGACGCTTCAGTTGGTGAAATGCATACTTTGCAGGTATGAGGACCTGAGTTTGATTCCCAAGTACTCAAGTAAAAAGGCAAGCGAGTGCCACGTGTAATTCCAGAGCTGGGGAGTCAACACACACACACACACAAGCGCACACATGCACGCACACGCGCACACGCGCATGCCTGCACACACACGCGCACACGCGCACACACTCGCACCCCTTCCCACCTCCTCTTTGCATATCCCTCCTCCCTTTAATTGAGCTTCTGCTGCTCATGTTGGCCTTCCTCTGCCTCTCTAGTGGTTCCCAGGAACAGAAGCAGAGTTGAGTTCAAGAAACAGAAGCAGATTTCCAAACAGCTCCTTCCCAATGGAACAACCAGCCCAGACTCTGCCCTAGCTCCCACAGCTGCCTCCATGCCCCATGGATCAGCAGAGAGCACTGCCAACCTCCTCCTCAACAGGACAGAGCGCGAGTAAGTGGGCACAGCCTGGGCAATCCCACCTCCCCATAGCATGGTGAGCGGAGGAGGCTGAAGGCCATGGCAGTGCCCCTGGCTTACACATTCAAGGTGCCCGTGCTGGGGCCAGATGTGCCTGGGTCTTGCTTCCTCGCTCAGTACTGCTTTACGGGACTTCAATGGTACTGATGTCAAGAACTCTTCTTTAGCTACTGGGAGATGCTCAGCAGGTGCATCTTTCTGACTCTGAGACCTCCCCACCCCACTAGCCCTGCTGTGTAACATCTGCATTCCAGATCAATACCAAGCTAGGCATGGGGGCCATGCCCCTGTAATTATAACACTCGAGAGGCAGAGTCAGGAGGATTATGGGTTCTATGCAGGCCTGGCCTAGATGGTGAGAGCCTGTCACCTCTCAGCAGCTTTCTGCTGAGATCCTTCCTTGATTGAATAGAAGCCCCTCTGTTACTTCTTGGAATGCACTGGGAATGAGGCTACCCTGGCCAGTGCAGTCATGTCTGTTGCTATATGCACAGTTCTGACCAGCAGCTGTTGTTCTGTGTCATAGTCTGAACTGAATTTGTCTACTACTGAGGTCTGTGGACCTCAGTGTAGTTGTGAGTCTCTCTCTCTCTCTCTCTCTCTCTCTCTCTCTCTCTCTCTCTGTGTGTGTGTGTAGGGGAGAGGGGAGGAGATAGAGAGACCTAGCTTAGAGAATAATATATAGCTTTGTGAAGGCTTATCCTGAGGACAGTGAGGGACTTTAAGTAGCAAAGTGACATATCACCGTTGTACTTTATAAGTTCCCTGGCTGCCACTGGAGTCAGTACAGAGGCCAAGGGGTAGAGGCAAGGATGCCTCAACAGGGGAAAAGTGACCCTGGACTCAGGAAAGGAGGGGCATCTTTAAAGATCTGTTGTGGCATGTTGTGCTGGTATACAGTGGGGATTAGTGGCCATTAAACCCAGGGGTGTGTTGGGGAAGCAGACCTGAAGGATTCTGATGGCTGTTTGGCTGATTGTTGGTTCTTGGGTGGGGTCAGGATCGAATCTGCAGAGAAAGATGAGCTGCAGTTCTTGATGAACCTCAAGCAACTAAAGTGTTAAGTCAGGAAGCCCAAGAGCCTGACAGATCCATCCAGAGGACAGATGACACCCCAGGCTGTGTTCCAGGTCCCAGGCTAGGAAGCCAAGCTGGGATTAACCAGTTGCTGGGAGCTCTCACTCTCCTGCAGCTACCACAGCCCCTGGGCTTTGCCTTGGAAACCCCAGCAAGCATCTCCCTGGGGATCACCAAGGAGACCCATGCTCAGCGCACACACAGCTTGCTTGGACATGACCAGAGTGAGGTCCCCAAGCCTTCCTGGGCAGTCATCACACAGGGAGCACCAAAAGTCCAGGGACCCTGACTGGAGTCCCCAGCCTGGGTACTTCACACAGAACGGCTGCAGAGCCCACCTCAGCCCAGACGATGGCCATGCCAAGCCCAGCCTCCAGTGGTGCTCCTTATGTGTGGTCTGTGTCAGGGTGTTGGTTGGTTTGTCCTCAGCAGTGCTGGCAAAGCCCATAGGACTCAGATCTAGTGAGGCAAGGGCCTAGCAGGCCAGAATAGGCAGTTTTACTCCCTTTGGACAGGAGGTGGGCCTGTGTCTAGAGGTCTCATGGGGGTCAGCCTTGTTGACACCTTTATCTTCCAGCCTGCTCACTCCACAACACCCAGAAGCATGTGGGTTTCCCTTGTCTACCCTAGAACCCTTGGCTCTCTCCCTCCTGAAGGCTGAATCCAGGAATGCTCTCCAGCATCTGATGTGTCTGCGGTTATGGGGTTGGATGTTTATTTTGCCCACCTGTAGATCAGGACTGGCAGGGCACAAGTGTCTTCCACTGGGAATAACCACAGACTATAGGACTATCTGCAGGAATAGGAACAGAGAGACCTGCTCACTTACAGCTTCTGAAAGGAGATAGGGGAGGCAGGGAAGCCCTGTGTGCTAGGGTCTTACTGTGTAATCCAGGCTGGCCTTGAACTCATGGTAATCCTCCTGCCTCAGCTTCCGAACCAGATTCAGTGTTCTCTATTCTGTCACTGTCTTGAGAGACTGGGCCTGCATGCTAGGAGGGTCACTCTCACAGGTAGGTTACCCAGATGTGTGTGTGGAATATGAACTCAGAAAGAAGTCAAGGTATTACTGGACTGTATAGCCTGATCTCGTGTCTGCAGACAGAAGCCACCCCACCCAGGAAACACCGGTGTCCCGATAGCTCTGTTCGTTGCTCAAATGATCTTGTTTCTGTCTCTTTATCACTCCAGCCAGGCCATTAAGGATCTGCAGGTGGAGGTGTCCCGGCTCCGCCTACAACTGGAGGACAGCCTGCACCGGCCACACCCAGGCAGCCCAGCTTGCGTAGCTTCTGCTTTCAGCCACTCTACTCAGACCCAGGAAAAGCTGGTGGATTCCTCACCCTCCTGGGGCTCCCACTATGGCAGGTAGAAGCCCCACCCCAACTCCTGTCTCTATTCCCTTTAGAGTTAGCTAGTCTTTGGCTCTTTGGACACATGGACTCTCCCTCTCCCCAACATGGTCATTAGTCCATTCTTAGGCTTTTCTTTTCATGTGTATTTAGTTTATGGCAGGGGTGCACATATGCCAGGGTCATCTGTGGAGGCTGCGTCCAAAACCTCATCCAGTGATGTCATATCTCTCTTCCATGTTCTAGTAGATCCACAGAGAGGCTGTCTGGGAAGCCTGGTGGTGCAGAGCCAGCTGAGCCAATGGGAAGACGGCGAGCCAGGTCCTCCTCAGTGCCTCGGAATGTACCCAGACTGTTCCTAAGTAAGTGACCAGAGAGCAGAGACCAGGGCTGGTTTTTAGGAATCCTAGTCAGTGTGTTGGCTCTGTGGTCAGGGAACCTAGAAAAGCTTGGAGAAGGTCTTCTGTATTTGTGTTTAGAGCTATTGTTGTGCTCTGGGACAAAGCACATCTTTAGTTCTAGCCCCTTAGATGCCATTACCGTGAGGGATGGGACTGAGGGCTTTGTATAGATGGTCACCAACCTCCATTGCAAATGGAATATATGGTTTGCTGGAGACATGGCAGTGGACAGTGCAGGTTCCTTACTGGCAGAGCAAAGTCATGGAGTTTGTCCCTGGCCAGGCTGTCATCTGCTCTGAGCAGATAAAATGACAGCAAACCACATAAAAATAGCAGCGTTTACCTCTTGAGGTTGCTGCACAGGCTTGCGATAGCCACAAGGCTGCAGGCTGAGATTCTGGAGGTGCCCTTGGTCACCTGGGAAGACTCAAGACCAAAAACCCACCCTAAGCCCCGCCCTGACACCATGCTCACTCCTTCAGGTGAGCCTCTAACCTGCCCCCTCTGAGCCTCCCTTCCCACCACAGGCTCTGAATCTGAACCACCTGCCCCTCGGCTATCATCTGAGAAGAGCAGCAGAACCTTTGAGGAGCATCCACAGGCTGCACAGTGGGGGGCAAGACCACTAGGCAGTATGAAGCGGAGGGAAAGAGTCTCCTTCCGGGGTCAATATACAGGTGAGCGTGTGCACACTCAACAAACGCACAACCATGGAGCCTCATCCTTAGCTCTCGACTTACATTTATCTTGTTTATGTGCACACGTATAAACATGTTTGTGTGTATGGGCACCTGTGTGCATGATGCATGTGCATGTGTGCCGTTATATGTCTGCTGTCTTTCCTGATCACTCTTCACTTTATTTACTGAGGTAGTGTCTTCGTCTGGGTTTCTATTGCTGTGATGAAACACCATGACCAGAAAGCAAGTTGGGGAGGAAAGGCTTGAAAGGAAGAATGAAAGGAAGTCAGGACAGGAACTCAAGCAGGGCAAGATCCTGGAGGTGGGGCCGATGCAGAGGCCATGGAAGGGTCTGACTTGCTCTTCATAGCTTACTCAACCTGCTTCTTATAGAACCCAGGACCACCAGCCCAGGGATGGCACCACCCTCCATGGCCTGGGCCCTCCCCCATCAATCACTAATGAAGAAAATGTCTCACAGCATGATTTTATGGAGGAATTTCCTCAGTTGAGTTTCCTTCCTCTCTGAGGACTTTAGCTCATGTCAAGTTGACACAAAACCAACCAGCCAGTACAGGCAAGGTCTCTGACTGAACCTGAATCTCACCAATTCAGATAGTCCAGGTGGCTGTCTTGCCCTGAGTGTCTATCTCTCAAGCCGACTCCCTGCTTCCTAAGTGGTCAGATTACAGGTGGCCACTGTACCAACCCACCTTTTATGTGAGTGCTGAGGATCCAAACTCTCGTCTTTACATGGGTGTTGTAAGGACTTTATCCACTGAGTCATCTCTCCAGCCTCTGCTCTTGTTTTTGTATTTATTTATTTGTTTGTTTGTTTGCCCAAACTGGCTGGAGACTCAGTGCATATTCACCTCTGTCCAGTGGGATTCCAGGAGCTTAGAACCATGCTGGAACCAGCCAGATATCTAGTAGCATTGAGAACTTTCCATTGGCTGTCCAATACAGACCTGTTCTGTCCTTGCCACCGTCCCAGAAATTGGCCCTATGAGTTCCCCCTTTCCAGCTGTTTAGAGTCCAAGGAAAGACACTGCTGATTCCTCAACTGAACCTGGGGCATGAAGGGACAGTGCTGACTCCTAACTCATGACACTAGTCATGACATTTCTGCCTCACCCGCCTCTGCTGCGTGTGCTAATCACTCCCACACAGCAAGAACTGGGAGTTACTTCTAGAAGCAGAGATACAACAAGGATTCTGGAGAGGGCATCTGTGCTGTGTGCATATGTGCAGACATGTGTGTAATGGGTACATCTATGGGGTGTGCATTCACATGTGCACAGGAGATGGGCAGAGAACCACTAGTAAAACCATTGAAAGAGAAGAGAGACCAACCAGACCTGAGTCCACACAGGTCTTAACACTGATCTTTCTGGATTCTTCTCCAGGACAGGAGTACCACATTCTGTCTCCAAAGGCTGTCCTGAAGGACAGTGGCACAGCCTCCTGTCCCCACTGCCAGCCCATTAGTACCCAGGACCCAGGTAAGAGACAGCATTTTGTTCAGCCGAGGCTTAAGCCTCTTCCCACTGGGATTTTTTATTAGGGCTGAAGATGGACTGTTCAGTATGAGAGGAGAGTGACTTGCTCAAGGGCCACAGCTTACAAGTGGTAGAGCCAGTATTTGAACTCAGGTCTTTATGCTCCAGAGTACTGGCCCCTCACCACCATGGATTAATATCCTGACAGACTTTCCAATTCACCTATACATTCTCTTGCTCAGTGCCCACTAATATTATCTCCAAGGACCCAGCATCAAAGCAGAGTGGTCAGGGCCAACACAGACCAAGGGTGTGGGAGGTTCCCAAAGGGTGTGCTGGCCAAGTTTGGCCTGGAAAGCAAGTGGACAAGTCTGATGCGCAGGCAGGGGCCACACTGGATATCTGCAGCAAGTGAGTACCATGATCCCTGCTGTGAACTGTTCCTTTGACCCTCCGTTGACCCTGCTTTCCCTGTTCTGGGCTCCCATGAATACACTGAAGCTGTGTCAAAGGCAAAATGGGCTTGTCATCTGGAGGGCCTGGGCCTGAGATCAGATGGCAACTTCCCTTGGCAAAGTACTGCCTCATGGAGCTTCCATTCCCTCGACTGTAGGGGGGAGGTGAGCACAGTAGCTAGCCCAGTGAGCTGCCAGGCACTGTGGAGTAATACATAAAGTCATTAGCAGCTAGCCTGTGGTCAGTGCCTGCTTACACCATCATGGTTACTGTCCACAGTGTCCACCAGCAGGCAGCCTGGGTGGTCTCTGCAAGGGACCCAGGTCTGATAATAGAGATGCCAATCATTGTTTGCAGATCTCCCTCTCTCTCTCTCTCTCTTCCCTTCCAGGCAGTGCTGTCTCTAGAGAGCCACCAGGATCATCTGCTGCTGTCACCCTCCGCTGTTCCCTGTGTGGTGAAGTCAAGTCCTCTGCAGAAGCAGATGGCTCCAGCTCAGGTCCCTCTGGTAGGAATGAGCGCTCAGCATCTTCCCCCAGTCATGGGCTTGGCCAGACCTTACGGATGCTCTAAGCTTGGATAGAGCAAAATAAATGGATCAGAGGAGCGACATCTCAGAGGGATGTCCCTGCCTAGGGTGGCTCCCCACTGCCCATCAGTCACAAGTGGAGGGGCGGCCGGCTGACCCACCATGCTTGGCTGCACCTGCCCATGTCCTCATGCAATGTCTCTGTGTCCTTCCTTCCCTTACAGAGAAGAACATCCCCCAAAACCCCACACCTTCCACCCCCAGCCTCAAGAGGAAGAACAGGCAGACAGGCTCACCAGTACGAATGCCCCCTGGACTCTGGTACCTGGCTGCTGCAGCCCCAGCCCCACCAGCCTTGGCCTATGTATCCTCAGCTCCCATTATGCCTTATCCACCACCCACTGTGTGAGTCTTCCCTTCCGGCTGCCCCATGCTACCTGAGTACCTGCAAAAATCAGCATTCTTACATCATGTCAGGGTGCTGTGAGCCAGGGGTAGTGCCTTCCTGTAATGTATCCATATGGAAAATGGAATACAAGCCTGACATTCTTGAAGTCACTCAACAAACTCTTTTGGGGCAGACTTGCTGGGTGCTTAGGGGCCCAGTGATAAACTAGACTAGCAAGAGGGCCCTGTCTCTGGAGTTGCAGCTTCGTGAGGACCTAGAACCCTAAGCCATCTTTCTCTCCTAGTGAGTAAGCCTGTAATAAGGTATGTATGTATGTATGTATGTATGTATGTATGTACGCACGTACATGTGTATAAAGTAAGTGTAGTTTCTGGTTTTTCTCCCTTCTGTTTTTTCTTTCAATTGACTTTCCTTAGTGGAGTGGTTTTGGATCTAGGAGAATTGGGTGTGTGCTACACAGTTCTCCCATGCACTGCACGTTCCCCACAGCCTATTCCGATATCCGTGTTCTTATGCAAACCCGACCCGATGAGAAAACCAACTCAAATGCTTTAGTAGTAACTGAAGCTTGCTGTGTTCCTCTAGCATCCTTGATTTATGTTTGATGTCCTTTCTATTCGGGGGCACCATCCAGGATCACCTACATTTCATTGGCAACTTAGGCTCCTCTTGGTGGTGGCAGCTACTCCATATTGCCCTGTCTCTGTGACTTTGGCACGCAGCAGGCACCAGCTAAGGTGGATTTAGGTTTGGGTACCACCTACCAAGAGGTGGAGCGTGGGCATGGCAGACTGGTGACATTTCAGGGATGGTTGTACTGTCTTATGACTACTGTGGCCGAGGCAGAGAACTGCTTCTTTAAGCCTCAGTTTATCAATCTGTTCAATGGGAGAGTGGCTCTGCTAGGTCCTGATATGTGAGGATTAATCGAGACACTATCAAGACCCCACTTGGATATTTGTGGAATCTGCCCTGTGACTCCCAGAAGTGTCATGACTGACTAAATGGAACCTTAGCCATCTCCCAAACCCCTTTCTAGTCTTAACTGCCATCACTGCTACTTCTCAGCCTCAGTTTCCTCCATTCTAAAGTGGGTCTGCTGGGATGCAATGTTACCAATAGACAGTCTGCCTCTGTGGTTTACGGGGTGGTAGTTGTCTCTATAGCAGCTGATGCCAGCAGGAAGAGAAACCCAAGGCACCAGTAGGCATGAGGGGCCAGGCCTTCTTTGAGTCTGGCTGGGTCCTCAGGGGCAGCCTCTCTTCATGTCCAGTCCCTGGCTCACATGGTATGGGCACCTGCCCATGTTTCCTGTCTGTGGGCAGGGGAGGTTTGGTGCCACTTAGCAGCCCTATGGGAGCCTCGGGGTTCTCTACTGTTCTCAAGGCAAATCTTTACAGTCTGGGCCTGGAGAAGAGCTCACCAGGATGTGGTGGCCCCAAAGAAGGGACAATTAAGTGGCCAGCGGTTGGGAGAATGACCTTGGGCTGATCATTTTGGTTCTCTGGCCTGTTTCTTCTTCTGACAAACGGATGCTCAAGATGATTACATGAAGGAATATATGCAGTGCTTTATCAAGCCATAGTGCTTCAGGCATTGTTAGAACAAAGCAAACTTCAGGGTTCTTCTGTCTGGACAGCAGGACTGAGCTTGAACTAGAAATTGCGGCGGCGCTGTGCTGCCACCTGCTGGCCAGTCTCAGCCCTGCAGCTAACTGAGGCTCTGTAATCCCATGTCTTCAGTATCTGCCCTGGAAAGCTTAGAGCTCAGAGGCCAAGCTGGCCCTCCTATGAGCTGCAAGTGAAGCCATGAGAGCCCAGGTTCTCCCTCAAGGAGGGAGTGTGAGCTGCTCTGCTCCCTCCAGGAAGCTGGTTCATTCACTTTGACACCCTCCATCAGCCCCTGCCACTTGCGAATTAGAGAATGTTCCAGATACTGACTTCCACTGCAACCCCAGTGTGCACACACAGGGTGGTCTGGGTGCTCTGTAAGTGATTGCTATGTCAGAGGATGGTGTGAACTAGTTGTGCCTACACCTGCTGCAGGGCAAACACTCAAACATCGATTTTCCTTCATCCCTCCAAGTTTGTTTCTCCACACGAGCCTTGGACAGGAGAGGAAACAAACCAGGTTGTACAGTAGGGATGCAACCCATAGCCAATGGCTTTGCCTGACTCTTGCCATATCATATGCTCTTCCTTCTCTCCCCAGGTACTATGCAACCCCAGCACCTACCTCAGCCCAGACAGCTTCCCCACAGCCTGCTCGGGGACCTCGGAGAATCCGGCACTCTGTCCAACTGGGTCTAAATGACCTGGAGGAGCTGCAAGCCGCACTCAGAGAGGCTGCACAGGCTGCTGAGAATGTTCGCTCCACCACCCGCCAGCTGAGTCGCTCCCTGTCTGCTGACCTGCGCCATGCCCGTAGCCTGCGAGGCTCCTGCCTTTTCTGACTCCCTGGAGACTCTGAGACTAAGTAGGCAGGAAGCCACTATTGTTTCTCAGTCTCCTGGTACCACTGATGGCTGGAAGATGTCATGTCTCCCTCCCCAGGAGTGCTACCTGCCTGGTCCATGTGGGGTATTTAAAATGGAGAGACATTGGCCTGGTCAGGAGTGATGAATGTCCAGGGGACCAGCTCTGTCTAACAGGTGTAGTGACCATAGCTCCTTCTGTTGAGTCAGAGCCTCTGAGACTTTCCTCATCATCCCCTTCCTGCCTATGTGCTTCTGCAGCTAATAATATGGCTCTTACTGGACAGAAGGTCTTTACACTAGGGAGCTAACTTGAGCTTAGACCTGTCTCAGAAGGCCAGAGAGGACCAGAAAAGGCTGGGGTCTCTGAAGCATTTTGGTCACTGCCTGTAATAGCCACTCTGAGGCAGGTGTTGTCAGGGAGAACTAGCTAGGAATTTTGTTCCTAGTAACTAGTGGGGACCCATAAATGTCATGGGACAGAGGCCTCAGATGACACATACCCAGCTCTTCTGCGGTTACAGAAGTTTTCCCCATGAGCCCACAGAGTAGAAGCTGCTCATGTAGGACCAGGAATCACCCAGTAGCCTCAGACTTTCCCACTATGTCTTTGGATTTTGTTAGCATCCACTAGAGGACCAAGCTACCTGCCAGGCCCTGGCCTGAGGCTGAGAGACCAGGCCAGCACCCCTTTCCCTGTCCCATAGCAGAGTGACCTCAACATTTCTGGGATGTGTGTGTGTGTTATCGCAGATTGTTTATATATTTGAGGCATTTAAAAAAATCTATTTTTTTAATAAAAGCTAATGAAGGAAAATAAATAATGAACTTAAGAACGGGAAAAGAAATCCCCAAAGCTACCTGTGTCAGGATGTGCTATGTATTGGGAGCCTGTGGTTTCTAAAGCTGAAGGTGCGGGCAGGGAAGTGGATGCCCAGCTAAGGTCTCCCCCAGGGTACTTGCTGTGTATCATTCCAGAATACGCTGACACTGGTCTCTCATGCTTTTCCTGTCCTTTGCCTGGAGAGGCCAGATGGGCAAGGCATGTCATGAATCCCCAGGCCAGAAACGGTGGGAGACACTCAGCAGGAGAGTGTCTGGCAAAGACCCAAGCCAGAGTCTCCTTCCAGAGCAGACAGCACCCTGTGCCTGAGGCCAGCCTGACTCTGGGCATGCATGTGGTAGCGTTTGCGAGCCACTCTGCCCCCAGTGCATGGAGAGGCAGCAGGGCTCCACAGAGCTCCACATCAGCTGCTTTCCCATTTCTGTGACAAACTAGTTGACAAAAACTACTGAAGGGGGACACAGTCCACCATGTCATACTGCATTCAGTCAGGACAGTCAAAAGCTTAGCAGACAGAGATGAACTCTGGGTGCTCAGCTTGTTTTCTCCTTTTGTTAAGTGGCAAACCACAGCCCGAGGAATGGTGCTGCCTACAGTCAGGGTGGGTGGCTGTCTCTGGAAATGTCCTCACAGACACACACACAGTACATCCCCTAGGTGACTGCCAATCCAGTCAAGTGTAAAGATCTCAGACCCTGTGTTTGCCACCGAGTGGACTGAGCCTCAGGAACTTCGGTCACAATTGTGAAATAGATGTCAGCTGGCCTCTAGGAAAGCAGCAGCATCTCACAGTGTCCTACATGGGCACCCTTAGGACTCTTCCTGGGGACATCCATCCCCTCTAGCCTAGGCCTAAGTCTACCGTGCCACCTTGCCTTGGCCTTTTATACTGTGGCTGTATTAACATCGACATGCTCCTTCCTGTCTCCTCACTCACCTTCCTTCCAGTGATTAGAATGGCACTTCTGAAGTGAAGGCCCCTGTGACAGGAACTGCACACCTGGGTTCCCCACCTCCACTCACTGCTGCTTGGGTCTTCTGCCTTGTCTTCCCCAAATGTACCCTCTAGAGTTTTGGGATTATAGCAAGATCATCAGGCTCTATCAGTTCCTTCTAGCCTGACTCATGCCCCTTCCAGGAAGCCCTCTCAGATTCCCTGGGCAGGGCTTATTGGACTTAGCTAAGGCTCTACTCATCCCAGACCTCTCCAGGAAGGGAAGGAGGGATGGAGGGGGGAAGGAAAAGGAAGGAAGCAAAGAAATGATACCGACTGTTTCACCAAACATTTATTGTTACAGAGTCTGAATCTGAAGTGCACGGCAGGGGATGGGGGTGGAGTGGGTATGGGGACTGCCCAAAGAGTTCAGAGAGCTGAGTCTATGCCTGGCCTTCCTGAGGATCCTTCTTGGTCTCCTTCTCCAGATCAAGCTGCTGCTTCTGCTGCTGACTGCACCTATCCTAGAAGAGATCAGGGAGGAGAGCAGAGAGACTGAGCCAGTTGTGGTAGCACACACCTGGGATGGGGTGTACTGCAGCAGGAGGATCGGTATGAGTTGCAGGTTAGCCTGGGCTGCAGAGTGAGATGCAGAAACCAAACCAAACCAAACAGAACAAACAGAACAGAACAGAAGAAAAAACCTGGCAAGGTAGGAAAGGCTGAAGGGCAACTTGAATCCAATCTCCAGAGCCCATGAGAGAAGAGTGAAGAGCCCCACCCACAGTTGTCCTCTGACATCCACATGCGTCTTCCGGTGTGCTTGTGCATGTGCACGCACACAAGCAATGAATACATTTCTAAGGGAGGGGAGCACAGTGGTTAACGAGAAAGGGCAGGGTAGTGTCAGCCAGCTGTATCTTAGATCAACCATGGCTCCACTGGAGTATCTAGAACAGGGGTTCTTAGCCTTTAACACAGTTCCTCATGTTGTGGTGACCGCCAACCGTGTTTTCATTGCTACTTCATACATGTGATTTTGCTACTGTTATGAATATCTGACATGCAGGATAATTGACATACGGGGTTGCAACCCACCCTTGAGAACCACTAGTCAAGGGCAAATCATTCCCCATCTCTAAGCTCCACCCCATCGAATGGCAGCAGAGTCCCCCAAAAGGAGGCATTTTCTGAACACTTCTGTCCACAGGGTAAGTCTACTGGCCCCACTAGTGGAAGTTAGGGAAGGCAGGCTGTGAAACAGCTCATTTGCAGTGTCTGTATGCAGGCACCTTCCTCCTGGAGACCCGGGGGCTAGTGATGCCAGGAAAGGCTCAGGTGACCAGAGAACAGAGTCACAAAAGTATTGAGTGTCTCTCAAACTAAATGCAAGCTGATTGGTTGATCCTATGGCCTCAGCTGGGCGGAAAGCCAAAGCTGAGGCAGCCTCTCCCTCAGCACAAGTTTAGAGAGAGCATCAAGATGACTCTGTGTGGGTCATCCCTACCTATCCAAACCATCGGGGCTTGCTGGAGTTGGTGTGGCGTGGAAGACTTCGATCATAACTCCTGCTTGTATAGGTAGTGAAAATGAAGGGCAGGAGAAGCCCTGGCACCAGCTGTTCCCTCAGTCACCCCTCCTGGTCTTGCCCCTTATCCTCCACATTCTTTCCAGGATCTTCTACTTAACCCCACCCACCTCAGGCTCACCTCCCATCTATGATCTCTGTGAATCTCAGTTGTCACAGTAGGCGGGAGAGTTCTTAACTGCCTCGCTGTGCTGCCTTAACCAGAAGCTTGCCGTCTCTGAGCCTCTAGGGTCACTGAAAATGGGACCACTGCCAGGGTGGTATCATACAGCCTCTTCATTTACCCTTTTCCAGTCGACAAAAATGATTTCTGATTCTTCCATGCCCACATGTTTGACAGCCTTCTGGAATACTTCCCGCAGCTCCGGCTCAATAGCTGGCTTTTTAGCTGCAGAAGGGGTTGGGGGTGTGCTGGGTAAGTGTTCAGCAGATGGGAGGCCAGGTTGGGATGTGGGACGTGGGTGGGCGACCAAGGCTGTGAGGGACCTACTGTAGAGGGAGAGCCCCCGGTTCTTTTCATTCTTCAGGTCAAAGGCAAGCATGAAGGCCCCGTGTTTCTTCAGCACTATCAGGTGGGCAAAGTGTTCTACTCCTCCTTCTGCAGGAGGAAGGGCTTTGTGAGTCACTAAAATGATGCTGTGTTCCCCATCCCCAAGGCAAGGAAGCACATAGCTATGGGCAAATGCCTGGGGCTCCCTGGGGCTGTCATGCACTCAGCCTCTCTATTGGATGCAAGCCTCACTTCTCATTGGAAAGGCTGGGGTCTTGGAAAGGGCCCTTGGTGATGGAGTGGTGGGGCACAGTTAAAACTTCCCTTTGAACATTAAAACATCCCCTCAGGGACAATTAAAAGTTAAGGAGTGTCTGATCTGTCTCACCAGTGTTTGGTTGCCTTCCTGTGTGCTGTCCCTAGTGACATGGGGGTGTGGCTGAAGTCACTGGCTTCCCAACTCATGGGTTCCCACTCTGAGCTCACTAAAGATCATAAAGAATGGTTAAAATTGAGACTGGAGCTGGACTCTGGTTTGAAATCTGCTTCCACTTACAAGCCTCAAAGAGTGACTTAACAGACTTAACCACCCTGCTCTGCTTCCCTCTCAGATCCCTGCACTACCCTCCCAGAAAGCAGTGAGTTCACACCCTCACCATATTTGGAGAAGGTCCCATTCTCTTTCTCGAATCCCAGATGGGTGGAGTTGTAGACACACAGGTCACCTCTAAAAAGCAAAGAGAAAGTGGGCAACTGAGAGAGAGAGATGATCTGACCAGCCCAGGGTGGGGAGTGGGCAAGAGACAGGTAGACAAGACAGCTGTCCTGTCCCCATTCCTGAAGGTGGGTGGGGAGGCCAAGCAGAAGATGTTTGCTCAGGTCTCTAGGCATCCGGGAATGGAGGCCAGGGCTGGGGTGGACTAGCTGTTGCAAGGACTCACATGGTCTGAAACTCCCGAAGCTCAATTGTGTCATTTATCAAGCTGGGGGTAAGGTAAAAAAATTCCGTCTGAATCGTTTGAATTGCCTGCTTGTACTCGAGTTTTCGTAAAGCCGCGCCCATGAAAAACCATTTATCATAGAGCTGGGGAGAAGCAGGCACACAGATGAGCAGGACTTGTAGTATGTACCTTGGCAGTCAACAGTGATAAGGGGGGCAGGCAAGCGATGGCTTCTGAGCCATACATGGGAAGACGAAGCTCCAGGCCAGGATCCCATGAGCAACTCAAAAACCAGTCATCCTACTGCTCTGTCCCCTGCTGAGCGACCTCAGAGTGACGCTTCTGGGTTTGGAGGCAGGGGGATGCCACCAGAGTCCCCAGGAGAAGGAAGGGCAGTACCAGGATCCCAGAGATGAACACCGACATCAGGGACAGGAAAGCCCAGAGGAAAAAGTAGTCACCTACAGTGCTCAGGTCCAGGCCCTGGGCAGGCACTTACCCAGGTCAGGGTCTCATTGGTGATAGGTAGGCCTATGGTAATGTTGGTGTTTTCTGGGTTCTGAGCTTCCAACAGCGGTAGAAGGCTCAACATGACAAGAACCATGTGCAGTGCCATGCTGACGACACTCAGAGGCACCAGACCCAGGAAGAGCTAACTGGTGTCTGGAAGGTGCAGTGACTTTTATAACATGATGTGGGAAGGGCATGGGAGTGCAGCCAGGGGCTGCAGAACTGTGGCACAATCTCACCAGCACTTGGGAAATGTCTTGCGCAAAAATGTTCCCTCGCCAGCTTTGCTCTGCTCCCACGGTCCTCTGGACCCAACACAGGTTCCTGCCCTACACCGAAGTGGCTGATTCACGGCCAAGGTGGGTACAAGGCTAGCCTGATGATACTTAGCACGTTACCAATCACATATTTTAATCTAGGTCCCAGCCATCGGTCCCATCCCTCTCCTATCCCATGGAGCTGCCTAGAAGGAGTGAGAACTACACATAAATCAACCCCTGAGGGGATTATGAAGAGGTCCCATAATAAACTTAGAAACTTAGGTTGGTAAATAAACTTAGGTTGGTAATAAACTTAGAAGACACTTAGAGAGCCAAGTTCAGGGCCAAGAACAAAAATGGATTAGTTTCCAAATGAGTGTAATGCTCCCTGGGATCCTTACCCAGTCCTGAAGCCAGCCAAGTGCCCCAACAAGAAGGGTTGAATCTGAGTTACCTAGTTCAGCAAACCTCACAGGATCTACAGCAGGAAAGGATCTGCCTATGATAGTGTGTGCCCAATCCAGGGTCTGTGCCTAGCATCCAGAAAATATCCGGTTCTAGTTCCTGCCTGATATAGCCTGATCTTCGTCCACATGAATGAACACTCTCAAAAGGTATTGTTAGGGACAAGCATGGTGACTCCCGCTGAGGCACGGGGTCGTTGCTGGGAGCTTGAAATCACACAGTGAGCTGTTTCAAAACTTCAACAACAGGAAAAGTTTTAGAACATGCTCACAGTTTTGTAATTTATTTCCTGTGTCCACCGCTAGTTTTCATGTTTCCATACAGTCAGTTATGCTTTTAATGATACACAACTTGTCACTCACGTACTATATTCTAATTTCAAGAGAACCTTTCTTTAACCTGTGGCATTTTGCATTGTATTTTTCCCTTCGTGATAAGTGTCAGAGCAACCTTTTGCAAATTACTCTACCATCCAACAGAAAATAAACACAAAATGTGAGTCACCTCCAGTATCTGTGTGTAAATGATCCCAGTGGCATTATTCAAAGAAGTCCCAAACTCGAATCTCTTAAGTGCCTACCACTAGGAAAATGAGAAATGGATCGTGACATTTCATGCAAGAACGGTGTTGCTTAGCAACAGAGAGAAATGAACGACTGATGGATGTGACAATACAAATGAAGGTCAACAACATAATTGCCAGCAGATAGCCCAGAGGTGAGATTGTATGAGCCTGTTTATAGGATGTTCTAGAAGAGTCCAGACTACTCTGTAATGATTTTAATCAAGTCAGTGAGAGTGATCACCTAGGGCAAAAGAAAGGAGACTCAGATGGCCCTGAGAGTGCCCTGCAGTGGGGTGTGCTGTACAGGGCCTAGAACTGGCTGAGCTGGAGAACCAGAACATGTGTGTTTTGTTGTGTTTATTCAGACTTAAAAAAGTTTACCTCCTCTCAGAGGAGAATAAAACATAGCCATGAGGAGTCCAAAAGCTCCAAATGATATATTCTGTCCCAATTCAGCAATGCACCAGAAGTCATAACCTCTGTGTTTATACCTCTCTCTGTCTCTGTTCTCTGTCTTACACACACACACACACACACACACACACACACACACACACACACACACACTGTCAGATTTGTTGGACAATATTTTAGTTTGTATATCTATCTAAGCCTGGTTCTGATACCAAAGTGTATAGTCTAATCTCTCTCAGCACTGCCGCAGGGGAGTGATTCTCTACATCTGAGCCTTGTGCTCAAGAAGTAACTACTAAAAGAGACAAAAGTGGCTTCAGGGCATGGAGGAGATTTGAGAGAGCCTAGAGTGGAGAGAGAGGGCAAGTGGGTTACACTCTGGTTCCTCCTGCTTTGCATAAATCCTATGGACTGCTCCATCACGGGCTCTTGCTTCAGGTAATGACAAAAGTTTGTCTTCTTACCAAGTAGGCTGTTGAAATAGTCCAGCATTGAGGCCAGGCATCTGGGCAAGGTTGCTGAGAACCAGCTTGACCCTGGCTGTCAAACACTCAGGCTGAGGACACACAAAGGAGGCTCCAGATACTGACAACCAAAGCCTGTATGCTAGCCTTGTAAATAGTTTCTAGTTGTACAAAACTTAAGGACAAGATAAGATCCATGGAATTAATCCTCCAAACTTTTACTTTAAGTTTTTGCTTGTTTTCGTGCATTCATTAGTTAATTTACTTACTTCACATCCCGATCATAGCTTCCCCTCCCTCCTCTCCTCCCATCCCCCCTCCCTTTCTCCTCAGAAAAGAGGAGGCCTCCAATGGATATCAACTCACCTTGGCACATCAAATTGCGGTAGGACTAGGTGCATCTTCTTTTATCGAGGCCAGACAAAGCAGCCCAGTGAGGGGAAAGGGATCCAAAGGCAGGCAACAGAGTCAGAGTCAGCCCCTACTCCTAATGTTAGAGGTCCTGAAATGGTCATCTCCTGTAACCAGGCAAGACTTCCAATGGAGAGATGGGGACACCAACCCAGCCACAAAACCTTTGACCCACAATTTTTTCTGCCTATAAAATGTTCAGGGATAAAGAGGGAGCAGAAATTGGGGAATGGCCAACCAATGACTAGCCCAACTTGTGACCCATGTCATGAGAGAGCCTACCCCGGCACTGTTAATGATATTCACCTGTTCTTACAGACAAGTGTAGTGAGTAGTTTTTAGCCACCTGCTCAGGGTCTCTTTGGATCTGTGGATGAAAGACACACACATTAGCTTATCTTTAACATGCCTTACTGGCTCAGTGGCTGGGCCCTTCTAAGCCTCCCCCAGCTAGTTTGCCCTTCCCTTCAGCACTCCTGGCTAAACACCTTACAAATCTACCTTTAACTTTGATGCCTGGTTACCTTCTGTGATGCCCATTGATCTTTGCTGTCCAAGACACTTCCAGGCTGCCCTTTCATGGGATACTTTTCCTTTCTGTCTACATTTTGGATGATCTCCCCTGAAGCTCTGAGTCTGCTTTGTCTCTTTCCCTCAAGTATGGCGATCTCTTCTCTCTTTCCCTTCGTCTTAGCCTGAGCAATTCTAAGGGTCCTGCCCTATCTCCCTTTTCCCAGCCGTTAACCGCTGGCATCTTTATTGATTGATCAAAAGCAATTGGGGACAAGGACCTTCAGCATCAGTACATGCAGATTCCAGATTAAATTAAAGCATCAGAATCACCCTCTACATGCACGAGCCCAGTACACTATCATCTGAGAGACTTCACCCAGCAGCTGATGAGAACAGATGCGGAGACCCACAAACATTAAGCAGAGCTCTGGGAATCGCTTAGAAGATGGGAAGAAATATTGAAGTATCCAAAGAGGTCAGGGACACCATAAGAAAACCTGCAGAATCAAATAATCTGGGCCCATTGGCCCAGAGACTGAACCACCAACCAGAGAGCATGCATGGCTGACCTAGGCCCCCTACACGTATGTAACAGGTGTGCAGCTTGATCTTCATGTGGGACAACCAAACATGATCTTTATAATACCAGCTTTATTTAGACTTTTGCTTTAGAACATTAAGATCTCTAGAATGCTGATCCACGGGTCTCCACTGGTTCAAGAGCAGGAATCCAACAGATGGCGTGCATGGGCAAGGGCGACTTCAAGGAAAATACTGTTTTCTCCCTCAGAAAGGGTATGTGGTTCTTGCTATCCTCATGGTCACTTAGGCTGCCCCTTGGGGTCTGGCCACCCATGTGGCTGGCCAAGTAACTCTTCCAAGGATACCTAGCACCAGCACCTGCCCTCCGGGGACTCTTAGGCACCTTACAGATGGAAAGTCTTGTCCTTTCAATTTCCCTGTCTGTCCCTGGCACAGTGGCTAAAGTCTGTGAGAAAGGAGGGAGGGGAAAAGGCCCCTGTGTGACCTTAGGCAAAGTATTTAACTTCTCTGTGCTTTAGAGATCCATTGGTAAAATAGAGATCACTGCACTGACTGGGTTGTTATAGAGAGTCCATCAGTTCCTAGCTGTAAGATGTTTGTCCACTGACTGAGTAACCTTCACTACCAGCTCAATGGCACACTTGAACGAACAGGTGTAACAAAAGAAGAAGAAGAAGAAGAAGAAGAAGAAGAAGAAGAAGAAGAAGAAGAAGAAGAAGAAGAAGAAGAAGAAGAA
>JADRCH010000117.1:7580607-7609956 GCA_019843965.1 Rhynchomys soricoides
AAGAAGAAGAAGAAGAAGAAGAAGAAGAAGAAGAAGAAGAAGAAGAACAAGAACAAGAACAAGAAGAACAAGAAGAACAAGAAGAACAAGAAGAACAAGAAGAACAAGAAGAACAAGAACAAGAAGAACAAGAAGAACAAGAACAAGAACAAGAACAAGAAGAAAAGAAGCAAAAAAAGAAAAGAAAAAGCCAGACCTGGCTTTGTTAATCACACATCTGAGTCCACTTTTAAAGGCACTAAAGTGCAAAAACATACCTATCACTAGCTCAAGAAAATAAGATAGTCCTCCATTATATGGATGAGGAAACAAGTGGCACAGAGAGGCTAAGCGTGCTAGAGAAAGACACACAGCGGTGGAGCACAAGTGACATTTCAGCTAATATGTGAGGACCACTTTCCACCTCCTGTAGCAGCAGCCCTGAGAACTGCTGGTCCTAATTAGAACTTGCGGGTCAAGGTTGAGAAAACACACCAACAAAGACTGCTAGGACAAGTCCAGATCCTGTATGCAGATCTTGGCAACTTCCACATGACTGACCTCTATGGACTCTAATTCCCTTGTCTGGAAGCTCATCACGGTACGCACATGTCTCTCAAGCCACACGCCTGAGATGAAAGCATAACACACTTTGTACTGATGCAGGGGTGTGGCCAGTGAGCGGGAACCATATCTTGTACTGTGAACATGTATGGTCCTTTTCTTGGCTTGAACCATTTGTAGTTGGCCTCTTTAGGCTGTATAAGGCAGCCTGGGTATGGTGGCACACATCTATAACGTCAGCAGTGGAGGGATGTAGCTGAGCAGACTCCTGGTGCTCAGTGGCCAGCCAGCTAGCTAACTTGACAAGCTCCAGGCCAAACAGAGACTTTGTCTTAAGAACTATAGTTGTACTGCTCTAAGGGGAAACAAATCTGAGGTTTGCCTCTAGCCTACACATACACACACACACGCACACACACACATACACATGCACACAAACACACACATGTGCAACAGCAATAGACTATTACTCTACTGTACTATTATAGACCAATGGCCCTCCCTGCAGCTGACAGGCAAGATAAAACATAGCTCTTTTTATGGCAAAATGAGACCCCTCTCAAGACCCTGTCCCAGGCAAAAAGCTAGACCCAGAACTTTCAGTGTCTGTCTGTCTGTCTGTCTGTCTTCCTCTTTCCTTTCACAGGCTGCTGGACATCATGGGGTGAGCTGGCCTTGGCTGATACTGGGGCATTGTGGACAGATCAAACATAGCCAGGCTTGAGCTTTTCCCGGAAGCCCAGCCTACAGGGGAGCCCATCCTTGTGACTTCCTGACACCTAGATTGTGCAATGGAAGATTGAGAAATGTAGGAATTCTGGCTTAGAGAAAAAACCTACAACCTGCCCCTTCTGGGAAAAAACTGCCCAGGTCACAGGGACCCATGGATCAGAACCAGCCCCTCCTGCTGGCTCCTCGCGTCTCTGTGTCTCGTCCACAATGCCACAGAGAGGCTGCTGACATTGTCAGGGTCCTGACACACATGCACACACAGGCCAACCTCTGTTCTGTCCTCCCATCTCTGCTGCCTGCCACCTGCTCGGCTTGCCACTCCCCCCCGCCCCCCCCTGCAGCTTGGATTCATTAACCCAGTCCCTATTCTGAGCAAACCAGCCACTTCTGTTGTTTGTGCCCTAGCCTCCCTGTTGCTACCCTGTCATCTGAAGGGAATCCCTGGCTCTTCTCAGCACACAGATGAGCAAGGCTTGTTTTCCTCCCTGCAGGCTTGGACCCAGAGCCATGCTGATGCCTGTATACCTATGTTAGTAGTTGGTGTCCTAACTGCTCAGCACACAGAAGTGTCTCAACCAGTAATGTCAGACTTTCTCCCACACCTTTTCTCCTAGGCAGGTGCTATGAATTCTCTCACATGGAGGTATTACTCACAATAGCAGAAGGGGACACAGTCATGTCTATCCTGTCATCCCTCGAATAGATAGCTTGAGATCTGTCCATAACGTATGCAGTCAGCCTCCATGACAGCCATCTTGAATTGTATGTACCACAATTACTTTTGGGTGACCTCCTCTGTTTCCCTTGCTTAGTTTCTCAGCAAACTTTATAGTAGGTAAAACATTTGCATGGTATGTGTTGCTTTGGTGTACAGGTAGATGTGTGTATGTTTGTGTGTGTGCGCATGTGTGTTCATTTATGCATGCATGAGTGTGTGTGCATGAGTGTGCACGTGTGTGCATGTGTATGTTCATTTATGCATGCATGAGTATGTGCATGAGTGTGCACGAGTGTGCATGTGTGTGTACATGAGTGTGCATGAGTGTGTGCGCATGTAGAGGCCAGTGACCAACCTCAGCTGTCACTCCTTAGGAAGTGTCTGGCTTATATTTTGAGGCAGAGTCTCTCACTGAACCTGTAGCTCATTGATTTGACAGGCCCCAGGCATCCTCCTGCTTCCACTGTCCCTTTGCTAGGATTACAAGAGTGTACTGACTTTTTACGTGAGTCTGGGATTTGAACTCTGGTCCTCACACTTGTACAACAAAGCCTTTACTAACCAAGTCATCATCTTCTCAGCTCTGGTACATGGAGCTTTAAAAGCAGGCCCTTGTGGTCTGAATGTACCCTTCCTTCTTGCCCATACTACAATGGTTCACTTGCTGCCGCTGAACCCAGAACTGCCTTTCTGTAGTAGATCCCCAAATAAATTGCACCCTGTACAGCTACTTTTTTTCTTTGTTCTCATGGCACCTGCAGTCACTAAACATTCTGGGGAGGGTTGACTCAGAACAATGAGATGTAACAGTATCACTGTCAAAATGAACCAGGGAACAGTGTATGATTCAACACCCATGTGCAAAGCCCTGGGCCTCAGCTGGAGTGAGGAGAGCAGCTGGAAGGGGAGGGGCAGGACAGCTCCAGGCTTAGGGGCTTGGATAGAGAATGGCTCTTCCTACACTTGGCCGACATCCCACTCTTCTTTCAGAACTTTGGGCAAACAGCACTTCTATTGTCCTGAGCTTTAAGCTCCAAGCCCCAGTGTGGACCTCTGCCTCAGTAGGACACCCTCCATGCATCTTCCCACCTCCTGCAGAAGCTGCTTTTGAGCACCGTAAAGAAGCATCAGACCACAGACTCATCTTTCCATTGCTCAGTTTTAAATATTTATTTAAAGTCCAGAAGGGAATGGGAGAAACAGAACCCACTGGGGGTTTGCACACACTGACATTTAGACAGAAAGGACAACAGCTAATACACATCAAGTGACAAGGAGACAGAGTGAGACACAGGAGGGGACATGGGGAACAGCACTCAGATGGGACCTGACAACAAAAAGCACATCTAGGCTTGGGGGACAGGCCAGGGGTGGGGAAGGGTGGGCGGGAGTGAGGTATTAAATAATTAAAATTGAATCCAATACCCCCACAAGACACAACTTTAGAAACACACAAATATAGACTTTCACAATTACCTTTCTTCTAAAAAAATAATTCCATAGTTAAAATAACTTCAAAATCCAATCGGGGTCCTGACTTGTTTAGGTTGCATGGAAGACAGATGGGGTTCCCATAATTGTTCCCACCTCCCCACCCAAGTTGGCACCTATGGGAAAGAACACTGGGTTTCTACACAATTGTGCAACGTTGTAAAAGCAGGAAGGTTTGGCTGCACTTGCAAGGTCAGGCTCCGGAGAGGGAAGACCTTGGGATGCCACCTGGCTTCAGGGATGGCTCTGTACTTAGTCCACCTTCAGGATCATCCCTAACCAAGGATCTTCCTCAAAATCAAGGAGTCTTCTCCCAGGGCAGGTTTTCTAAAGGGAACCAAGCCCCTCCAGAAGCAAGGGGGACCATGTCAAAATGCCCCCTCAAAAGACGTACGCTTCAAAGCCCAGAATTAGCAGAAATCTCTCTACTTCTGGTTTCTGGGGGGATTTTTTTGTTTTTTTGTTTTTTTTTCTTTTTTCCTTTTCAGCGGATTACACGGGTAGGAGATGCTAGTAACATTTTCAACTCCTCATTTGGAGGAGAGAAAGAGAAGTGGGCCAGGCCCCACTCAGAAAGTTTCTTTAAAGCCTGTGGCATCAAAAATAGTAGCACCTTCAGAATCTTAAATAAGTTTCTTTTTCTCCTTAAAAAAAAAAAAAATCACATACATTACAAGAGACAATTGTGAGCACCACCGATTTCACAGTGGGAGGTAGCACATAGCACCCCAGCCCAGGGGTCAGCACCCTAGTCTAGGGGCCAGCACCCCAGCCTGGGGGGTCTGCCTCTCCACACCCCAGCTTCTCTTGTTCTTCCTCACCTCTCCCAAGTGAAAAAATAGTAACACACCTTCTCTTTGTTTAAATAATATATATAGATAGATTTCTTTCTTTCCTTTTTCTCCTCTTTTTTCCCCATGTCTCCTTTCTGATATTGCACATCGAAAGCTCCTTAGCAGGGTCCAGCTGGCAACATGCCCCCTTCCCTTGAGGTGGCATCAATGGGGGGGTCTTTGGACAGTTGGGGAACAGGGGTGTCTACAGAGCTGGGCAACAGGCCATGGGCTGGAGTGGGCTGCAAGCCCAGCTTGCTTCTGACTGGCTCTTTGGTTGGTTCTTGGGGCTAAGCTGGGATGGGTGGTTCTCCAGGACAGCCTCAGACCTGCTACTCCCTCTCAACTCCTGCTAAGCAGATAACAGCTGGGACCTGCTCCAGGGTCCTAAGGCAAGGGCCTGCATCTCCTGGAACCAGCTGTCTTCATCTCTTCCCTTTCCCTCACAATAGGCTTAGATGAGCCTAGAGGTCAGAGGTCAGAGGTCAGAGGAAGCATGCAGGTCCAACTTCCAGGCGGTACTGCTTCCCTGATGAGACAGGTGGGAGGTTGTCCACACTGACAATAGGCAGCTGCTGGGGGTCCTGGGTCCGGAAGGTGAACAGTGTCTGATGCCAGCGGCCATCATGGACCTGTAAGTAGGCAGAAGACAACAGTGAATGTGATTCTTGACATTTGCAAGTGCATTTCCCATCTTTCACTTTTAGTAGCAATGACTTGTAGATGGCACATCTGGGCACACATCTGGCTTGGTTGCTTCCAGTTTTTAAAAAATTAGTTTTTGAATATTTTAGTTTTGGATTTTTTAAAAATTATATGTGTGTGGTGTGTCTGAGTGTAGGTTTGTGCATGTGAGTTCAGGTGTCCTTGAAGACCAGAAGATCATATCAGATCCCCTGGAGCCAGAGTTCAAGTGATTATGAGCTGTCCAACATGAGTGCTGAGAACTAAAATCAGGTTGTCTGTCTATCTATCTATCTATCTATCTATCTATCTATCTATCTATCTATCTATCTATCTTTGAGACAGGATCTTATATAGCCCAGCCTTGCCTTGACCTCCTGTTGCTCCTGCCTCTATTGGCCCCACCTATCCTCCAACCAAGCACTGGGATCATAAATGTGAACCATCACACTGACCTCAATTTTTTCTTTTTTTTGTCTTTTATTCTTCTAAGTAAGATTGTATAAAATTTACCGTGTTTAAACTTTGGGGCATATTCCTAGTTATTTCCCATTCTACAAGTAGGATCTCCAGATCCAAGGACAGCCGGTCTTCTTGAATACATACTGGCTCCACATTTACACAGAGCTGTTTTTGAACATCCTTTTTAGTAGTTCCGCGTGGGGAACCAGTTTTCCCACATCCTGAATGCCACTGTGCATTACTAGCTTTACTTTATGAAAGCAGTTTTACCTTTTAAGACTGTCTCCCTTAAAGCCTGTTATGTTTAAGACATTTGAAAATGAGCAAAAATAACAAAAGAAAGAAAGCACTCCGATTGTTAGAGCAAAGAGAACGGACGCTCTTTGGAAGAAGCCTTTGCAAGTAACAAACGTTTCTGTTAACCTGAAGAACTTTTAACAGTACAGACTTCCCCGTAGAAGGTTCTCAGAGAGGTTCATCTAGGGAATGCTTGCCTGGGGTATGTAAGACGCTGGGTTCACTCCCAGCAACATGCATGTGCACACATACACGCACATACATATGCACATGGGCATGCACACACATAATGCCTAGAGAAGAAAGCGAGTAAAATCAATGTTACTAAATAAATCATTCTAATAAGATTACATGATGATAAAATTGTAGACAGTAGAGTATAAAATTATAAGACATATAAAACCAAACAAGTTTCTCCTACTGTCCCTGCATCAAGGGAAAATGCAGGGCTCCAACAGTTACCTTGCAACCATCCATAGACACCTCTGGCCTGAACTGACCCCCAGCTTCGAAGACCTGTCCATTCCAGGCACGGAAGCGCACGGCTTGCCTAGCAGAGGGGCGCCCTGGGCTCTCTTGCCACACCGTCATGTTCAGGCAGTGGATTGTGATGTGCTGAGTCCCCTCAGAGCTGAGCAGATGCAAGAAATTCATCTGGACCCGGCTAACAGCGAACTCCGCCTGTGGGGAAGATGCAGGTCGGAAGTGGGCCCTGTGGCCCTTAGATTCCCCACCTTCCTGGAGGATGCCAGGGTAAGCCCTTTCCCAGCCAGTTTTCCTGTGTCATCTGCCCACCAGAAAGGCAGGAAAACTGAGTTCTGTATAAGCTGTCCTGTAGCTAGTGGTTGTTCAGTCCTAGAACCAGAAGTCCAAGGGTCTTGCTGCTGTTTGTTCTGCTCCCCCAGGAGGGTGGACTAAGGGTTCAGCCAGGACCAGAGGACAGCAAGGATTTTGCCCATGCTGAGTGAGGAGGAAGTGCAAGGAGCCATAGAACTTAGCCTATAAAGGATTCGAGAGCTATCAAAAATGTGGTGTGTGTCTGTGGGGAGGCAGGGCTTAGTGGAAGGTGGTTAATTCATTGAAGGTGCGCCCTACAAGAGGATGTTGGGATCCAGCCCTTTCCAGTCTTTGTTGTTGTTGTTGTTGTTGTTTCTTTCCCTTTCTGACGGACAGGGAGTAAAGTGGCTTTCTTCTACTACAGTCCTCACCACAGACCCCAGGGCAAAAGAGCCAACCAATCAGTAGAAGACAAAGAAACCTTTTTTCCTTCTGGTTGTGTCTCTGCTATTTTTCTTACAGTAACACAAAGCTAACTAAAGTAGTCTGTCATTGTTTCTGATGGAGGTGGCAATGCCCTGGGTAGCTGTCCTGCCAAACCAGACATATCTCTGCTTAACAGGCTTGCCATGTGGTCCTGAAACCTACAAGTGACCAAGAAAGGGAGTCCACAAAGGTTACTGTGACCCTACTGGGCTGTGAGATCTAGCTGCAGGGTCACTGGCAAGTCTGACCTCCCCCCCCCCCCCCATGGCTCGGGGTCAGGCTAGGTCATGAAGTCAGCAGACTTGCTGAGCAACTGGCCAAGGAGTGGATAGAGCACTTTGTCTCAGCCATGGAGAGGCTCCTATGGAGTCTATGGGTCCAAAGGTCTGGGGCTCCCTACCTTTCCTGTAGCCAGAGCAGCTTCTTCATGTGGCACCCCAGCCCACCCCCAAGCCACATGGACACCTTGTAGAAACAGACAGGAATGGCCATGCCTCTCAGCTGCTGCCAGCCTGCTTTATTGTTGAGTCACCTGGCCTCACCCCAAAATGACCTTAGCCCAGGGACAGACATGGTGTTCAGGCACTGAACAGGAGTTAATGAGCACACATGCAAGAGTGAGATGTATTTCAGAAAAACAGTCTTCTGAGTTTATGCCAACAATTCATGATTCTCCGGGACTAACTACTCTGCTTTAATCTGAGACAGATTATTCCAAGAGAAGCTGGGGTCTTTCAGCACTGTGCAGTGTGAAAGTTTGCTAATCACACATAAATTTCTACATGTCCCCCAAATTCTAAGTGAGTAAACTAACTTTCAAGAGATAGGTTTTCCCTCAGCCTTTTGAGAAGAACAAGCAGGGTGCAGGGTAGATATTGCAAGGTGGGCAGAGCCTTGGCAGTGGGGAGCAGATGGTACCTTAGAGGCTGTGATGGGCTTCAGGCATGTCTGCCCACCGTGTGTAAAGTTGCAGGAGACTTCAATGGTGTCAGAGGAGCATCCGAGGTTGGGATCCACCCAGTAGGTACCTGTAGCAGAGCAGGACAGAGCTTGTGTGTCAGGAAGGAGCCTGGAGGGGGTTCTGTAGGACCTGTACTGGTGACTCAACAGGGCTGCAATGAGGTGGGAAGTTAAGGGCAGGGCAGGCAGACACAGGATAGCTCAAGGCACAGGCAGGAAAGGATGCCTTCAGGGTAGAGTTGACGTGTGGGAGAGTCTCATGCCCAGGCCACACTCCCTGTGCAACTGCTGGTTTGCATCTACTCTACAGAGTAGACAACTGGGCTCTCAGCTTCTCCAGATTCTTCAAGGCTCAGGCTTCCTCCCAGGACCTGCCCAGAGAGCTAAGACCTGGGGCCACACTTTGGCCTCCTAACACCTGCACTTTGCATACATCTGACTTCCTTGCTGGGGTTCCTGGATGCCAAGAGCTCAGCCACCAAGGAAGGGATGTCTGAACATCTACTGTAGCTCTGTGCACAACAGGGAGGGATCAGGTAACACTGTGGCTTGCCCCCACTCACAGATGAGAAATCAGGTGAGGTTAAGTGAGAATCCTTGCTGAAGAGGCTCCCTGGGGTTCTCCTAACCCTTGAAAGATGTTTTGCTTTGGGGGGACTGTTTTGGTTTCTTTTCAAAGTTCTTATCTTACTCTCTGAAAGGACCCAGCTTATGGCTCTAGGGACTGTCATCCTCTCTACAATATCCTCAAAGCTTGAGCCACAAACCTGGCAGACTGTGAAGCTTAGAGACTGTTTCCTGAGCCAGTACATGATGCTGTGTGTCTATTTCCATGAGAACAAAAACTTGGCTAAGATGTGCCAAGGACCCAACACTCCATGGACCTGAGCTCTTCTTGAAACTTTGCCACCCCAACGCAGGCAGGAAGCCCCTTCTCAGCCTCACAGACACCCTTACCATCCAACATCCTCTGCTCACAGTCCATGAGGTCCCGGCAGACCCGGGCTGGGTTCTCCTTGGTGCCCAAGGGTGTCTTAATGCTCTGGATGAGGTTGCTGAGGTAGTGTAAGGTTTTGAAGATCTCCCCTCCCTGGTCTAGCACCAGCTGGTCCGGATAGCTGTACCCCTGCTATGGAGAAGCAGGGCCATTGGCCCGTTAAGTGCTTGGGCCTTGCCCAAGGTCCCAGACACATAGCTCTAAAATCCCCACTGTCTGGGAGATCTGGAGACCAGCCAGTTCATGGCTAGCTTAGACTGGCTACTCCTTCTTATAATAGATAAGGAGAATGAGGATCAGGGACATAATGTAGCAGTGACAAGGACTATTCCTTGCCTCTGGCCTATGAAACCCAGCAGTGTGGATAGGAGGTCTGGACTAGAGGAGTGAGCTCCCCATCATGAGAAGGATGCAAGGAGGCCAAGTGGGTTCTGATACTGGCTGTAGTAAAGAACACTCAAGACCCATCCAGTCTGAAGTTGTGGAGCAAAGCTGACTACAGACCAAGTCTCAGCAGGGCTGTGGGGCTTACTTGCTTCTATGCAATCCCTGAGAGACCCTGGGAACATTCTGTGAGCTTTGAACCAGATGAGCAGCATCCCCTCCTGACTCAGGCCAGCACACACTAGACTCAGAGGCTTCCAAGAAATGCAAGGACACAGGGTCTGTATCTAGCCTGGTTCTGGCAGTGTGGGCTGAAGTACCATTTTGGACTGTGGTTTTTATTTGAGCCCTAGTGATAATCTCCATCTGAGGCTGTGAAACATCACTAGAGAAGGTCTCTGAGGCTCTTGGTGCCAGCCATGGGGACAGCATTGACCTCTACGACCTCTCTCTTTCTCCTAGGACCAGAGGTCATGTGAGCAGAGATCCTTCCAGTACCTCTGATCTGACTGCTCCATGAGTATCCATCCACGTCTGGAAAGCTGCCCCAAGGTCATCTTGCTGCTGTACAAGAAAAAGACAAGGTGTATGTCCCATCCCCATCCCAGGAGAAGCCAGATTCTGAAAGTAGGAGCCAGGGGCCCAAGCACCCACTCTCTCACCCCCTGCTCCCACCTCCTACGACAAGGACTTGACCAAGGCACACACCCTTCTCTGAGCTCTTCCTTCCATTGCACAGTCAATGCTAAATGTGTCACTCCCTCCCACTAAGTCCTTCAGTAGCTCCCAGGGTCCTCTCCATATGACATTCAAATGCTTTGGCATGGTCTGAACCCTCATTTGAGTGCTGTGGTCTTCATCCTTGTCTCCCTCTAGCTCCAGGCACACACAGTTCTAAGTCCCTTTGCCCAGCCCCAGAATCTTTCCCATCTTCCCACTGACTGGGGGGAAGTCTTTCCTGTCTCCAACACAGTATCTGTTTTTCACAACTGGTAGTGATAATGCTCCCCAGAGGACACTGAGCCTCACCAGCTGGTGCATTTTTAATTGTCATGACTAGGGGAAGAGATACTTCTGTATCTCAAGGTTGAAAGTAAAGAATGCTGCAAATCCAGCTCAGACATGTAGCATAGAGAGGCTAGGCAGCTGTTAGCAGTGCTCTGTACTGGTTCTGTGATGGAAGGCTTCTGTGGATGCTTTTGCCCCTAGGCTGGTGAGGCACCTCCTCTATATCCCCACAGACTCAATGGCTCCACTGTATTACTCTTGGGATGCCTGGTCTCAGCCTTGGCACCCAGATGGGTTGAGCACATGGCAAGGAGTCTCAAACCGAACTGTTTGGAGGGTAGGGGAGGGCTCCCAGCTCTGCATCTTCCCACTGAGGGGCCTGACTTGGTTCTCTGGTCTAGAAAATAACCCCTCAAATAGAGCATTCTTCTAGAACCACTAAAATCATTTCTAATGGTGTCTGGCATGTGATAAACAATGGGTACATTTCAGCTATGAATTATACAGAGCATAATTCTTCTTCCATATCGTGGAAGGAAAAGGACTTTCCCTGGCTCTTCTTTTCCTGCCTGCCTTTCTGGTGAAGAGACCAGGGAGGTGACAGGTATGTGCTTTGTAAGTACAGACAGCACAAAGGGAGGGATGGGAGAAGCTGGGGTGGAAAGAACTCACACTCTGAGCACCTAGTAGCCCCAGGGCTTCTTTTCCATGTAGCTTTTCCTATTACCACATTCCAGGGATGCTGTCGGGGTCACTGGGGTAGGGACAACAGGGGACCTAGTTGGTTTCCAGGCTCAAAAGGCTGAGCTCTGACAGGGGTTCTGTGCCCACTAGAAAGTAAAAGGGTCCAAATGCACCTGAATGCTTCACCCTCTGGACTCTGGACCTGAGGAGGAGAGAGCCTTTCAATAATCCATGTGTGTGGAGGGCAGAGACAGACCCTGGGGGCTGGAGCTAGATCAGCCAACTGGATCACAGTTGGGGACATGGATGAGCCTCTTGCTCAGGGCTCCTGCTGTAGCTCAAGGCCCATGGTTCCAGCTCAATGGACATCCTAGAGGTTCAGCCACTGTGGCCACAGAAGGCTCAGCTGCTTCTCCCTTGTCCACCCCACAACCTCTTCTCAGGAGGTCAAAAACAATAGTGCAACTTACAAACTGGGCAGGATGCCAAGGAGGGCCCTGGAAAAGAAGGCAGAGGGTCAGTATCTCATAGGGAGTTGTGCGGGAGGCTTAGGTGGCTGGATGCTGGAGGAGCTATCCAGCAGGACAAAGCGGGCCAGGCCACAAGCCTGTGGGTGTGTTAGGTAGCTACTTCTTCTGACCTGGAATGCTTCCTCTTGGAAGGCTCTCAGGGCTCAAAAGGAGTCCTCCCCGGGGATAGGGTAGTGGTAGGTGCTCTCCTGCCAGCCAAGCTTCATGCAAGCTGGAGAGTCAGCTCTGGTAACGCAGCTCTCAGGAGCCGTCATCCATGTCAGCGGGCTTCTAGAGTATGCAGCTGCCTTTGAGCCGCTGATGCTCCCGTAAGTAACCCCAATAAGCACGTTGACACACTAAGCTAGACTGGGGTAGGAGCGCTTACTTGCTCTGTCAATTTCTTTCTTTCTTTCTTTCTTTTTTTTTTTTTTTTTTGATTTTCGAGACAGGGTTTCTCTGTGTAGCCCTGGCTGTCCTGGAACTCACTCTGTAGACCAGGCTGGCCTCGAACTCAGAAATCCACCTGCCTCTGCCTCCCAAGTGCTGGGATTAAAGGCATGCGCCACCATTGCCCAGCGCTCTGTCAATTTCTTAAGGTGGACAGATGCTGATCCACATCTGCCAGGAAAAGTCACACTACAGGGCCCTACTGGGCCTGCCCTATGCTCCCTACAAGTCTGTAGGCCACAGGAAGCATACGAGGGCCATGTGGCTTTGGGTCAGGTCTGCCATTAAAACATTGGTCTAGGGGCTGGAGAGATGACTCAGAAGTTAAGACCCTTTGCTTTTGCAGGGGACCTGGATTTGGCTCATAATCATCCATAAACTCCAGTTTTAGGCAATCTAACTGCCTCTTCTCACCTCCAAAAGCTTGTAGTGCACTTATATGCATACAGGCTAAACAGTCACACATAGGAAATTTTTTTAAAACAATCTTTAAAAACAAACAAAAACAACCTTGATTTCATTCAGAGGAACCCACCTCCTGCCCTGGAAATCTAAAATACCCAGCATGCAGCTACCTACCGGTGGACCTGGCCGGCCCCTCGGACCAGGAGGACCCTGTGGGAGAAAGAGGAGACAGTCAGCTCTGGACAGTTCCTTACCCAGGCTGTCTTCTATCCCACCCAGGCCCAGAGATGATGTTCCCCCGGGAAAGAAGGATACAAAGGGGAGGGATGTCATCCAGAGAGAGAGGGAGGGAGGGAGGGAAGGAGGGAGGGAGGGAGGGAGGGAGGGAGGGAAGAGAGGGAGGTGTCACTGTGGAAAGGAGAGCCCGAGAGCCCCCACTCCTGTTCCCAGTCTCAAGTCCTCACACCCACTTTACTTACCCTTGGGCCTTGCAGTCCCTGGAGATAGAATTGAGGGGAGAGACAGTTAGGAGATGTGCTCTGAGCAGTGTTCCCCTCCCATTGCCCCATAGTACTGCCTGCCAGGCTGTCCACTCACCCAGTCCCCTCGGCTGCCTCTGTCACCTTTGGGACCCTGAAACAAACCATACCATTGGGTTAGGCCTCAAACAGAAGTTCTATTTCTAATATGGGGAAACTGAGGCTCAGACTAGCTCTGAGTCATGAAACACTTGATCCCAGGATACAAGAGACCTTTGCAGCCTTCCCCTTAGCACATACCGGGAGTCCAGAAGTTCCCAGCATTCCAGTGGGCCCAATGATACCTTCCTTTCCCTAAAGGAGAGAGAGGCTATGAGTCCTCGATCTGGGCCTGGGGAATAGAGTGACAGAGGAGGGTGGCAGCTGAGTGTCCTATGGGAATGAAAAGGGTACCCCTTCAAGCAGGGCCGGGTCATGCATCTTCTGAGCCCTGTCTGTATGTTGGGGTGGGATCAGGCCATGCATCCCCTGAGCCTTCCTGTATGCTTGGGTGAGGCCAGGCCATGCATCTTCTGGGCTTCTTCTGCATGCTGGGGTGGGGCCAGGCCATATGTCTCATGAACCTTCCTGCATGCTGGGGAGGGGGCCACAAGAGTGGGGCAGGGAAGGCTGGGGTAGTGGCAGGGGAATTGAGCAAGGGCATGAAGCGGCAACAACTGCATGTAGAGGAGTCTCTAAGAGCAAAGGAGCAGAAAAACACATTTGTTCGAACAGCTGATGGCCAGCCTGGGACAGGGGTGGTGACTACCAAGCTGAGACAGGAAGGAAGGAGACTTACCATCAAGCCAGGAGGCCCCCGAGGGCCTTGGATGCCTTTGAAGCCAATGTCTCCAGGGGGGCCCTGTGAGAAGCATAAAAGGGTTGTGCCTGGGGCAGCCACTGGGGAGTACCTAGCAGCCTCCATGCCCCTGAGTTCTGCCCTCCTAATTTTATGAGATGCCCTGGGAAAAATAGTAAAGTCTCCTGAGTCTTAGGCAGGTACAAGCTATGTGCCATCAGGGTGTTATGTTATGTATGCCTCTGGTCTTAATGTTTACAACAGTCTTCTTTGCTTATTGGGTCCCCCCTCTTTTACAGACTGGGAAAGCAAGGCTTATACTGAGTCATGTGCCTAAGGCACAGAGCTAGTAGCTAAGCACACTTGCAGCTGGCTTCTGGCCCACACTGGGAGGAGGGCTAAATGAAGACTCATGCAGTGAATCCACAAATGGATGAGCCTCCGGTGATAGACAGAGGGATAGGACTCATTACCTTGGGTCCAAAGAGGCCAGACACTCCTGGGAAGCCCATCTCTCCAGAGTCACCCTGTGGGGAGAACAGGACAAGATGGTGTGAGTGGAGCCAGAACAGGGTGCTGCTTATGCCAGGTGGCAGTCAGTCCAGGAGTCCAGGCATCATGCCATGCCCAAAGCTCAGAGTCCCACACCAATGTTCTATGGTCAGGAGCTCCTGTCCCAGATCCTTATGGGAGAAGACAAACAGACCCACAATGCTCCTGCCCACCCAAACAGCTCTGTAAAGCACAGTCTCCTGACAGAAACCCTCCACTGATGGCTTCTTGGAAAATAATTTCATACAACAAAATTTTACTCCTTCCTTTTGGATATGAATGCCTTCATTTTTCTTGCCTTATTGCTATGACAGGATGCACATTGATAGAAGTGGTGACTTGCTTCTGTTCTTTCAGAGAAAGTACCCAGCCAATCATCACTATGCATATTGACTGTAGGATTTGTTCGGATATTATGGATCAAGTTGAGGAAGATCCCTTCCATACCTACTTTGGTGAGGGTTCCTTTTTCCCCTCTCCCGGATCAGAAATGAAGTTATAATCTTGACGCATGCATTTCCTGCACCTACAGCCACAGTCAGGTGGCCTTTTCTCTTCCAGTCTGGCAAATTGGTTTAGTATTAATTATACTGACCTATTTTCCAATCCTTGCCTTCCTGTGGCCAGCTTCAATTGGCCTTGATGCATTACCCTTTTGATGGAGTCTTACCTCC
Source organism: Rhynchomys soricoides (assembly GCA_019843965.1). Taxonomy (NCBI): domain Eukaryota; kingdom Metazoa; phylum Chordata; class Mammalia; order Rodentia; family Muridae; genus Rhynchomys; species Rhynchomys soricoides. Next base: position 7,595,571 of record JADRCH010000117.1, read on the forward strand.
ATTTTGATAACCCTTTATTGAAAATGGATCCACAGCTACACTGGTCCATTGGGTTTGTATGCTTGCTTGTTTGTTGTTTTTCTCAAGCATCTTTGACTGGCTTTAATGTCAGAGTAGGAATGACTTCGTGGAGCGAATGGGAGTCTCTTCTTCTGGCTTCTGCAAGCTTACATAGAGTTGGTATTATTGCCTCTTTAAGTGTTCAGTAGAATCACCAGGGGAGCCATCTGGCCCAAGAGTACTCTTTGTGAGAAGCTTTATTAAGCTGTAAGCTTTACTTTTTCAGGATACAAGGTGGGACAGGATGTCCATTTCTTTTCAACTGGGTTTTGATAGCTTTGCCTTTGAATGGCTTTGCCCATTTTATGCAGGCTGTTTAGTTTCCTGGCCAGTACTCCTTTGCCATAATTTTGTTATCTCTGATATCTTTTTATTGATTGATTGATTGATATTTTATTTACATTTCAAATGTTTCCATCTTTCCAGGTCTCCCTTTTGGAACCCCCTATCCCCTATCCCTCCCCTGCCTCTATGGGGGTATTCCCCTACCCACCCACACACCCACTCTCATCTTCCCTCCTTGGCATTCTCCTATACTGGGGCATCTAATATCCTCAGGCCCAAGAGCATCTCCTTGCCCTGATGGCTAACAAGGCCCTCCTCTGCCACATATGTGGCCAGCACCATGGGTCCCTTCTTATGTATTCTTTGTTGGTGATCCAGTCTCCGGGAGTATTGGGGGTCAGGCCAGTTGACACTGTTGCTCCCTACATGGGGCTGCCAACTCCCTAAGCTCCTTCAGTCCCTTCTCCAACTCCTCCATCTGGGACCTCACACTCAGCCCAACAGTTGCTGTGAAGTGAATCTTGGGTATTCCGAACTTTTGGGCTAATATTCACTTATAGGTGAGTACACACCATGTTCATTCTTTTGTGACTGAGTTACCTCACTCAGGATGATATTTTCAAGTTGCATTCATTTGCCTAAGAATTTCATGAAGTCATTGCTTTAATAGCTGAGTCGTATTCCATTGTGTAAATGTACCACATTTTCTGTATTCATTCCTCTGTTGAGGGACATCTGGGTTGTTTCCAGCTTCAGGCTATTATAAATATGGCTGCTATGAACATAGTGGAGCATGTGTCCTTATTACATGTTGGAGCATCTTCTGGGTATATGCCCAGGAGTGGAATAGTTAGGTCCTCAGGTAGTATTATGTCATTTTTCTGAGGGTTTGCCAAACTGATTTCCAGAGAGGTTGTATCAGCTTGCAATCCCACCAGCAATGGAGGAGTGTTCCTCTCTCTCCACAGCCTCACCAACATCTGCTGTCACCTAAGTTTTTGATCTTAGCCATTCTGACTGGGTGAGGTGGAATCTCAGGGTTGTTTTGATTTGCATTTCCCTGATGACTATGGATGTTGAACATTTCTTTAGGTGCTTCTCAGCCATTCGAGATTCCTCAGTTGAGAATTCTCTGTTTCGCTCACTTCCCCATTTTTTGATAGGGTTATTTGGATCTCTGAAGTCTAACTTCTTGAGTTCTTTGTATATATTGGATATTAGCCCTCTGTCGGACATAGGATTGGTAAAGATCTTTTCCCAATCTGTTGGTTGCCATTTTGTCCTATTGACAGTGTCCTTTGCCTTACAGAAGCTTTGTAATTTCAAGAGGTCCCATTTGTCGATTCTTGATCTTAGAGCATAAGCCATTGGTGCTCTGTTCAGGAACTTTCCCCCTGTGCCCATGTGTTTGAGACTTTTCCCCACTCTCTCTTCTATTAGATTCAGTGTATCTGGTTTTATGTGGAGGTCCTTGATCCACTTGGACTTGAGATTTGTACAGGGAGGTAAGAATGGATCAATTTGCAGTCTTCTACATGTAGACCATCAGTTGAACCAGCACTATTTGTTGAAAATGCTGTCTTTTTTCCACTGGATGATTTTAGCTCCTTTGCCAAAGATCAAGTGAGTGTGTGGGTTGATTTCTGGGTCTTCAATTTTATTCCATTGATCTACCTGCCTGTCACTGTACCAATACGATGCAGTTTTTATCACTACGGCTCTGTAGTACAGCTTAAAGTCAGGAAGGCTGATTCCCCCAGAAGTCCTTTTATTGTTGAGAATAGTTTTTGCTATCCTGGGTTTTTTGTTATCCCATATGAATTTGAGAATTGCTCTTTCTAAGTCTATGAAGAAGAATTGAGTTGGAATTTTGATGGGGATTGAATTGAATCTGTAGATTGCTTTTGGCAGGATGGCCATTTTTACTATGTTAATCCCGCCAATCCATGAGCATGGGAGATCTTTCCATCTTCTGAGGTCTTCTTTGATTTATTTCTTCAGAGACTTGAAGTTCTTGTCATACAGATCTTTCACTTGTTGGTTAGAGTCACACCAAGATACTTTATATTGTTTGTGACAATTGTGAAGGGTGTCATTTCCTTAATTTCTTTCTCAGCCTGTTTATCCTTCGAGTATAGGAAGGCTACTGATTTGCTTGAGTTAATTTTATATCTGGCCACTTTGCTGAAGTTGTTTATCAGCTGTAGCAGATCTCTGGTGGAGTTTTTCTGGTCACCTAAGTACACCACCATATCATCTGCAAATAGTGATATTTTGATTTCTTCCTTTCCAATTTGTATCCCTTTGACCTCCTTTTGTTGTCTAATTGCCCTAGCTAGAACTTCAAAGTACTATATTGAATAGATAGGGAGAGAGAGAGCAGCCTTGCCTAGTCCCTGATTTTAGTGGGATTACTTCAAGTTTCTCTCCATTTAGTTTGATGTTGGCCACTGGTTTGCTGTATATTGCTTTTACTATGTTTAGGTATGCTCCTTGAATTCCTGATCTTTCCAAGACTTTTATCATGAAGGGATGTTGAATTTTGTCAAATGCTTTTCAGCATCTAACTAAATGACCATGTAGCTTTTTTCTTTGAGTTTGTTTATGTAGTGGATTACACTGATGGATTTCCGGGTATTGAACCATCCCTGCATCCCTGGGATGAAGCCTACTTGATCATGGTGAATGATTGTTTTGATGTGTTCTTGGATTCGGTTTGCTAGAATTTTATTGAGTATTTTTGCATCGATATTCATAAGGGAAATTGGTCTGAAGTTTTCTTTTATTGTTGGGTCTTTGTGGGGCTTTGGTATCAGTGTAACTGTGGCCTCATAGAATGAATTGGGTAGTGTCCTTCTGTATCTATTTTGTGGAATAGATTGAAGAGTATTGATATTAGGTCTTCTTTGAAGGTCTGATAGAATTTTGCCCTGAACCCATCTGGTCCTGGGCTTTTTTTGGTTGGGAGACTTTTAATTACTGCTTCTATTTCTTTAGGGGTTATGAGACTATTTAGATGGTTTATCTGATCCTGACTTAACTTTGGTATTTGGTATCTGTCTAGAAACTTGTCCATTTCATCCAGATTTTCCAATTTTGTTGAGTATGGGCTTTTGTAATAGGATCTGATGATTTTTTGAATCTCCTCAGAATCTGTTGTTATATCTCCCTTTTCATTTCTAATTTTGTTAATTTGGATACTGTCTCTGTGCCCTCTGGTTAGTCTGGCTAAGGGTTTATCTATCTTGTTGATTTTCTCAAAGTATCAGCTCCTGGTTTTGTTGATTCTTTGTATAGTTCTTCTAGTTTCTACTTGGTTGATTTCAGCCCTTAACTTGATTCTTTCCTGCCTTCTACTACTCTTGGGTGTATTAGCTTCTTTTTGTTCTAGAACTTTCAGGTGTGCTGTTAAGTTGCTAGTATATGCTCTCTCCAGTTTCTTTTTGGAGGCATTCAGAGCTATGAGTTTTCCTTTTAACACTGCTTTCATTGTGTCCCATAGGTTTGGGTATGTTGTACTTTCATTTTCATTAAATTCTAGGAAGTCTTTAATTTCTTCCTTGACCAAGTTACCATTGAGTAGAGCATTGTTCAGCTTCCATGTGTATGTGGGCTTTCTGTTGTTGTTGTTGTTACCATTGAAGACCAGCCTTAATCCATAGTGATCTGATAGGAGGCATGGTATTATTTCAATCTTCTTTTATCTGTTGAGGTTTGTTTTGTGACCGATTATATGATCAATTTTGGAGAAGGTACCATGAAGTGCTGAGAAGAAGGTATATTCTTTTGATTTAGGATGAAATGTTCTATAGATATCTTTTAAATCCATTTGGTTCATAACATCTATTAGTTTCACTGTGTCTCTGTTTAGTTTGTGTTTCCAAGATCTGTCCATTGATGATAGTGGGGTGTTGATGTCTCCCACTATTATTGTGTGAGGTGCAATGTGTGCTTTGAGCTTTAGTAAAGTTTCTTTTATGAATGCGGGTGCCCTTGCATTCGGGGCATAGATGTTCAGAATTGAGAGTTCTTCTTGGTAGATTTTTCCTTTGATGAGTATGAAGTGTCCTTCCTTATCTTTTTTGATGACTTTTGGTTGAAAGTTGATTTTATCCGATATTAGAATGGTTACTCCAGCCTGTTTCTTGGGGCTATTTGCCTGGAAAATTGCTCTCCAGCCCTTTACTCTGAGGTAGTGTTTGTCTTTAACATGGAGGTGAGTTTCCTGGATGCAGCAAAATGCTGGGTCCTGTTTATGGATTCAGTCTGTCAGTCTATGTCTTTTTATTGGGGAATTGAGTCCATTGATGTTAAGAGATATTAAAGAATAGTGATTGTTGCTTCCTGTTATTTTCAATGTTATTTTTATGTTTATGTGGCTATTTTCTTTTGATTTTGTTGAAAGATTACTTTCCTGTTTTTTCTAGGGTGTAATTTCCCTCCTTAAGTTGGCATTTTCCATCTATTTTTCTTTGTAGGGCTGGGTTTGTGAGAACATATTGTGTAAATTTGGTTTTGTCATAGAAAATTTTGGTTCCACCATCTATGGTAATTGAGAGTTTTGCTAGGTATAGCAGCCTGGGTTGGCATTTGTGTTCTGTTAGAATCTGTATGAGATCTGCCCATGATCTTCTAGCTTTCATAGTCTCTGCTGAGAAGTCTGGTGTAATTTGGATAGGTCTGCCTTTGCATGTTACTTGCCCTTTTTCCCTTACTGCTTTTAATATTCATTCCTTATTTTGTGTATTTGGTGTTTTGATGATAATGTGACTGGAGGAATTTCTTTTCTGGTCCAATCTATTTGGAGTTCTGTAGGCTTCTTGTATATTTATGTTCATCTCTTTCTTTAGGTTAGGGAAGTTTTCTTCTATAATTTTGTTGAAGATATTTACTGGTCCTTTAAGTTGGGAATCTTCACTCTCTTCTATACCTATTATCATCAGGTTCTGTCTTCTCATTGCATCCTGGATAACCTGGATATTTTGGGCTAGGAGCTTTTTGCATTTTGTGTTTTCTTTGACTGTTGCGTCAATGTTTTCTATGGTATTTTCCGTACCTGAGATTCTCTCTTCTATCTCTTGTATTCTGATGCTTGCATCTATGACTCCTGATCTCTTTCCTAGGTTTTCTAACTCCAGGGTTGTCTTTCTTTGTGATTTCTTTATTGTTTCTATTTCTATTTTTAGTTCCTGGATGGTTTTGTTTGATTGTGTCTTCCTGTAATTCTTTAAGGAATTTTTGTGTTTCCTCTTTAAGGGCTTCTAGTTGTTTACCTGTGTTCTCTTGTATTTCTTTAAGGGATTTATTTATTTCCTTCTTAAAATCTTCTATCATCATCATGAGATGTGATTTTAAATCTGAGTCTGCTTTTCTGGTGTGTTGGGTTATCCAGGGCTTGCTGTGGTGGGAGAGCTTGGTTCTGATGATGCCAAGTAGCCTTGGTTTCTGTTCCTTATGTTCTTGCCCTTGCCTTTCGCCTTCTGGTTATCTCTGGTGTTAGCTGGTCTTACTCTCTCTGACTATGTCTTGTCCCTCCTATAAGCCTTGGCGTCAATACTCCTTGAAGGCCAGCTCTCTCTGAGAGGAATTTGGGGTTGGAGGGCTATGGTACAGGGTCAGCTCTGGGGTGTAGAGAGAAACCAGAAGGGTCTTGTCCCCAGGTGTCCCTTGGTTCCTGTGTCCTGATGACTCTGCAAGGGTCCCTCTTGATCCAGTGAATTGAACAGAAGTGGTGGTCTTGCCTGTGCTTGAATGTGCATTGGCACTCCTGGGATACCAGCTCTCTCCTGGCACTATTTGAGTATGGAGCCCTGTGTCACAGGATCCGCTCAGGGCCACCAAAAGAAACCAGAGGATCACTCCTTAGTCCCTGTGTTCTGGGGATTCCAGTGGGTCTCTCTGAGCAGACAGGCTTGCCCACTCTCCTGGGAGTCTAGCTTTCTCCTGGCACTATTTGGCTATAGAGCCCTAGTGGCCCAGGCAGAGGTCTCCTGCCACAGATGGAAACTGGAAGGCTCCTGTCCCTGGCTGTTCCTCAGTCCCTGTGTCCCAAGGATTCCGGGCGAGTCTCGCTGAGCAGTGTTGCTCCCCTTACCCCCACTCACAGGCTTTTACACACTCCTGGGAGGCTAGCTTTCTCCCAGTGCTACTTAGCTATGGAGCTGGTGGCCCAGGCAGAAGTCTCCCACCACAGATGGAAACCAGAAGGATCTCTGGTATCTTTAGTGACAGACACCATCTCTCATTCTGATATTGGTAACATATGTATTCTCCTTGTTTTGGTCTTGAGAAGTTTAACTAGACATATATGAATTTTATTGACTCTTTCAGAGACCCAATTTTGTATTTATGATCCTCATCATTTGCTTTCTACTGCTTATATTGTTTCTATTTTTCTTAGATTCTTAGGTTGGGCTTTGATGCTGCCACTGATTTAAGTTGCTACAAATACTCCCTAGTGTAGCCTGGGATGTATCCCATAAATTCTGGTGCACTGTGTTCTCGTGTTCACTTGATTCAGTATGCTAATTTACCTTCTGATTTCTTCTTTGACCTAGGAATCATTTAGAGGTCTGCTACATAGGGTGCAGGGAGACCGTGTTATACAGAACGAATACTGTCCCTGGAGCCACAATGCCAAGTTCTACTAATGATTCTGATTCCATTTTGACAGGGCTTTACAAGCCCCTTCTTCTAGCCCCTTGACACCTCCTTCCTGAGCTGGGGAAGATAAATGGCATCTGATGATCAGAAAGTGCATGGCTCTGCCTTTGATATCAAGTAAACAAGCAGCTTCTTGCCCTGTGCATATACCTATGAGTGTGTGTGTGTGTGTGTACTGAGTGTATGTGCCTTTTGAGTATGTCTATGTGAGTGATGTGTGTGTTTGTGTGTACTTGTGTCTTTAGGCATGTGGGTGCATGGCCATGTACATGCCTTGGGATTGACTCACCGGCTGGCCTTTGGATCCTGGCTCCCCCTGGTTCCCAGGAAGCCCTGTGCCACCTTCTGTCCCTCGTTTTCCAGGGGGACCCAGTTGTCCAGGTAACCCACTTTCACCCTTCAAGAAACACATCAAAATCATCAGTTAAAAGAATACATGGTTCTAAGACCAGTGGAGGGGGATTTAGAGCAGTAAACCAGAGATCTCATGAGGTCTCAGGATGGCAGAGGAGACAGGAGAATGGGAGAAGCTCAGACCCACCCCCATCCCCCCAGCAGAAGCCTGCCTCATGACTCTGGCTTCCTCTCTGTCCAGCAAAGTTCTCCATTTAAACTGTTTCTTCCCAGCGAGACTTGTAGGCTTCATCTCTAAACTTGTCCCCCATCTCCACCTCCCTGGCCCAATACAGAGGGTCCCAACCTTTCTTCAACTAGATCATAAACTTAGGGAAATCAAACACCACATCTGGGTCCTTCATTTACATATTGCCTTCCGGGTGTGGCCCTAGGCTAGACAGAGAAGTAGCTCAAGGACCCTTTGTAAGGAGGCTAGAGCATCCCAGTGGCAAGCAACCTGTTGTCCCACAAAGATCCACCAGAGGGTGCCAGCGGACAAAGCAGCTAATGTGGAAGATTATTAGGGTCCAGTAGGGGGCAGTATTTATTGTCACTTGAATAAACCATCCTTTAAACTTGGATCAACATGGAGCGCATAAATACTCCAAGAATCAGTATCATTACAGCCAGGACAGGGCAGAAAGGATAGAATAGTGAGAGCTGACCTTGAATCCTGGAGGCCCCTGTGCTCCAGGCAAGCCAGCCACACCTGGATTTCCTCTTCTCCCAGCAGGGCCCACAGGGCCAGGGTCCCCGTCATTTCCCTGTTCTCCCTGTAAATAAAACAGGGAGGAAGTGTTCTTTGATTGGGACGCCCAGGAGTTGTAGAATGAGGAAGAGGGAAGAGGAAGAAGAGGTAGAAGAGGAGGAGAAGGAGGAGGAAGAGGAAGAACAGGAGGAGGAAGAGGAAGAGGAAGAAGAGGAGGAGGAAGAGCTGGAGGAGGAGGAGGAAGAAGAGGACAGGAGGAGGAAGAGGAGGAGAAGGTCACATTTGCCAGGGGTAGGGCAATATGGCCTAGTGACACAGGTGTTAGCATCAAGGAGAGACAGTGATAAGAATCCCAATGGATGAAAGACCATCCACCTAAATGCCACCCAGTTTCCCACCTGACTCTTCAGATCCATGGCCTGTGCCCCAAGGCCTGTGTGTAGCCTATGTAAGTCTCTAACACCAGATGCCACCCAATGTCCTGCTCACCTGATGTCCTGGCCGACCATCCCTGCCAGGATTCCCATCAGGTCCAGCAATGCCCTCAGGGCCTTGTCTCCCTACCACGCCTCGGGGCCCTGGCAGCCCTTGAAGCCCCTGGAGGTATAGAAGAAGCTGGTCAGACCTTCTCAGGAGAACATAGAAGCTGACAGAGAAGCTATGGAAACTCACCTGGGTCCCCCTCCGGCCTGATGCCCCAGCCTTGCCTGACTTTCCCTTTGAGCCCTAAGAAAGCAAAAGCAAGGGATACACATTAGCAGGACCCAGGATCCCTGGGAGGAGTCACTGAGAGTGAGTGTGATCCACCAGAGAGCCTGCTGCACTGGGTCCTGACTTCCTTCTTTGGCTCCTTTGTTGCTAAGACTTTTCAAGGACACTACATCTGTGCTCAGAGCTAGAAACCAGAGCCAGCCAAGCTATTTAATCTTGAATGTGGGTGTTCCTAAGGAGTGTGGACCCAGGGAACATAATGAGGAAGGTTTTTCTCCGGCCTAGAGGAGGGGGAACACAGGGGCCTGGGGTCTACAGCAAGGAATACTCCTCCACAACCTTTTTGTCTCTCTTCTTCTCTTTCATCCCTCAACTGGCTCCTTCCTCTTCTCGCTCCTTCACTGTACCCCAACAGAGGTATGGGCTGAGATCCTAGCTAGGCCAACTTCTACTCAGAGGTTGATCCCTCACCCCCTGTGGATGGCTGCAGAGCATGGGGAGGTTGGGACCTTCCAGCCCTGCCTTTGCTGACTGTGTGAGCCTAGACTAGCCCAGGCTGTTGCCCCAGGGGCTCAGCCTCCCCACTGAAGCCCAGCCTTCTTACCTCTTCGCCTTTTGATCCTTTGGGTCCTGGGCGCCCCCGGGGTCCTGGATGCCCCTGCAAACCAAGGTGAGATGACTCAAGGCAGCCCCAGGCCTCTCTCCTGGGGAGGGTGGCCAGTCTCCGCCTGGAGGGGGATGGGTGAGGAGGGATTTGGGGGAGCAGGCTCTAGGGAAGCCCCAGAGCTTCCTCATGTCCTCCTACAGGGCAGATCCTTTTAACTTTTAAAGAGCTCGTTTCTGATGCTCCACCATGATTATAGCAGAAGATACAGGACTCACAGGCTGGCCCTGCTGGCCTGGTTCTCCACGGAGGCCTTGAACTCCCTCTTGACCCTGAAGCAAAGGAGAGACAGGTGAGGCCCTCTCAGAAGTGGCCAGGGAATCGATGTTCTTCCTGGCCATGTCACTGACCCTCTAAGTCCTAGCTTTCTTAGCTGTTAAGTGGGCAGAACAGCAATGGTCCTGCCTGAATGGAGGGAAATGCAACAATTGCTTCTGCTAGGAAGGTTGTTCCAAGACATAAATGGGGAAACTGAGGCAGCCCCCTTCCTTCAGTCCCCAGAAGAAGTCATTACCCAGGACCATGCTGGAAGGAAAGTCAGCCAATCTGTTAGCTGTGTGGATTGTTTGTGAGGCCCCTCAGGAGAGGCTGGGTCTTTCCTTCATGGTGTTAACCTGGCTTCATAATGGGGTGCTCTCTGCCCCTTATGGCCAGTGGAGAAAGGCAGGTAGGCAGGAGTCTGTGTCCAGTCCAGACTAGCTTCCCTTTTTCCACTATCTCTACCCTCCCCAAAGATAGGGCTCTGATACTTACAGGATATCCAGGGTCTCCTGGCTCCCCACGGTCTCCTCGATCACCCACAGGACCCTGAATGACAGGGACAATGGATAAACATAAGCCATGCCTTCTGTGGGTTCTCAGCAGCCTAGCCCTGCCCATGGGGTGCCTGATTACATTGAGAGGTCAGGGGAAACAGAAAGGGAGCTTACCCGATCTCCAGGTGCCCCAGGGGGCCCCTCAGTCTTTCCATCCTCGCCCTGCTCCCCCTGTGGACACCACAGAACCAGCATTAGGCAAAGGCCACTCTGGGAGTTAGTGAACTGCAGGCTGGAAGGCACCTTCCTCAGGGATGGAGGCCAGCCTCTGTAGGCAGGCAGACTGAGACCAGCGGTCAAAACTGCCATTGTAGGTACTAGTGGCAACAGTGTCCACATGCCACATAGACGCTTAGGGCAGGCTGAAAGAGGAGCAGAGACTACAGTGGAGACCTTGGGCCAAAGCAGGCCACCTTAGGCCCTGGTCCAACTGTAGGATGAGCTCTTGGCAGCTATGCAGATGGTTGAAATTCAGCTGCATAGGGCAACAGGACCTCAAAGTCTCAGAAAAAATGGAGTCACCTCTCCTGGGAAACCCTTTCAGACAAAAGACTCTAGCCAGGGTACTTGGAGTTCCCTGATGCCCACAGGATTGGAAGGAGCCATGAGGAACAAGAAGAGGAAAGAGATCAGAACTGAGAAGCACCCTGGCCAGTCTGAACATTGATGCCCTACCATCAGCCAGCTGAGGTTCCCACAGGCAGCAGTTAAAGGTAAGTGAGACCCAGCCTGGGGTCACCCCAGAGAGGTGGCCTAGAGGGTGGGACTCCCTCCTTCCTGCCCACACTTTCGATCAAACTGTGGATGGTGTCAGAGGAATGAAATCTCCAGTGGGCACCAGGGTTTACCAGTCTTTGGTTAGGCGTTTTAAGGTTCATTTTATATATTGTCTTATAGACAACCCTGGGATATTGGAATATTTCCCATTTTATAGAATAGGAAAAGGAGACTGAGGATCCTTGTGGCCTAGTTCTAAGTCTCTCCCCCTCCCTCTGTCCACCTGTATAGACAAAGACACCTATCTACAAGTGCAGGCTGGTCACACCCTGGGTGGGGTTCTGGCTAGAGGAATAGGGCTCAGCAGCACTCTCTAGCTACTGTTTAGGAGCTGACCCTTGTGCACCAAGAGGCTGGATTTCTCCACCTGTTCTGTATGTACAGCAATGATGGAGAAATTCTGGGGAAAGATGTCATAGCCTTCTACTGTTTGTTGATACATGTTGTGGGGATTACCTCTGACCCTGGGTGGTGGTACTTAGGGATCTGTCTCCACCTGACCCCAGAGTTTGTGTCATCCCTGGCAGCCTTATGATGGCTAAGGAGAGCTGAGGGTCTGAGCATGCTCCCTACAGCTTCTCAGGGACCATGCTAGGGCCTGGGACACTGTACTTGTAGATATGTACTCATCCAGGCAGGAGGAGGGGCTCAAGGACAGCACGCCAAGCCAGTGTGACTCACCACAGAGGGACTTAGTTAGTGGGAAGCTGAGTTGGCAAAAGAAAGGATGGTGGCCAGGCCAGGGACAAGGAGGCAGGGGTGCAGCCTGCTAGGAAGCCTTTCAGCCATGAGGAGGGAGAGGAGGGAGAAGAGGGGGAGGAAAGGGAGGAGGGAGGACAGGAAGCCCAGAGTTCGGGTTCCAGCTCTACTGGGCATCATTGGCAACGTGACCCAAAAGCCATTCTTTATACCTTTGGGCCCTCATGTGCTCCTTGCTGTGAACAGTGTTCACACCCAGCCAAGCTTCCCCCCTGCACCCCGCCTCTTAGTTTCTCCCAATTCCAGAGCCCTAATGGAAGGGCATACACCCCTGGGTCCCTCCTCCTGAGCCATCTCCTTCTCCAGTGTTCCTTCTCCCCATGCTGAGTGAATTCCCCCATGTGTAGTTCCAATGCTCCCCTTCACAAGCATGAGGGAGTAATAGAGACTTGGTCATGACACAATTGTTCATTTCTGCCAGGTGACCATAAAACCATGAGTGCGGGGATACTATGTCCTGCTCCATGCTACCCTATCCCCATAGCCCCAGAGCTGACCTTGACTCTAGCTACTGCTTAAAGATGCAATACTTACCTTCTCGCCTTTGGGTCCAGGAGGCCCCAGAGGTCCCATGATGCCTTTGTGTCCCTGCAGGCAAACAAAATGGAGGGAACTTAAGGGGATTTGGGGACATGAGAGACGGATGACAAAGGACAGGGACTCAGAGACAGGGACATGGGACAGTATAAGAGGATCCCAACCCCTCCCTGAACTTCTCCGGGTCCTGGTTTTCCAGATATGCCTGTTGGCCCCAGACACACTTCCAATCCTGCGCCAACTTGGATAGTAGGGCCCCACTGTGGTGCCCTGGAACAGACTGGGGTCCAAAGGAGGGGGAGCTACCTTGGTAGAGTTATGGGAAGAGGCCATCTTGCCATGCGGGCGACTCTGAGCTGGCATCTCCTCTTTAGTCTCCCCTCCCATCTCTTTTGTTCTTTCTTTTCTCCCTTCTCTCTTTCCTGTCTGTCTCCTGCAGTCCCTGGGTCTGGCAAAGGCCACTAAGGCTGGGTGTGGTCTCCATTCCCCAAAGCATGAAGCTGCCAGGCCTGGCCTGCGCATGTGCTCTCTAACCGCTCTGAGCCCCCGTTCCTTTCTAACCAAGCCTGTTCTTTCTGAGCCTTCATCTCCTGGATGTGTATGGAGGATCTGGGAGCACAATGCTCCCTCTTTAGGGAACTGCACCCGACCTGCAGGGAGGACTCTAGATCTGGGGTGCGTCCTGGCACTCTCTGCCCCTTCACTCCAATTCTGCCCTTGCCCCACCCTAATCTATGGGTCCAGGAGTCCTCTGAGGCTATGAGACCCACATCTCCTCCCCTGTACTGGGAAGGACTGAGCTCAGCATGCAGGGATAGAGTTCCAGAGGGTGAGAAGATTCCCCTAAATGTGTGTCACTTACATTATAACCAGCCAATCCTGGTTCTCCTTGGGCTCCCATCCGTCCTGGAGCACCCTAGAGAGGAGAAGACCCTTGTTGGTATAAAATATGTCTTCCACAGCAGGAACATGGTAGTGACTCCCTCCCCTGGCTCCAGCCGCTTAGCTCAGCAGCCTTGCCTATACGGACATCTTGAACCAAAGCAGACAAGGTGGAAGGCGAGAACCCCCTCCAAGGCCCCGACCTCCCTACCCCTCCCTTCTCTGTGGTTTATGAAGATGTAGGTGACATTTTTCAGAACCTTAATAGCCTTCTGAGCTAAGCTTCTATTATTGTTCAAACTTCTGAGATTTCCAGTTAAATGAGTATTATTAAGAAGGGGCTTTTCCTATTCTGCTTCCTCCAGCAAACTGCTACCCATGCTTGCATTACCTGAGTCTGGATTCCAGGCGAAGCACTGTCTAATGGATGCTCCTGTGTATCTCCCCAGCTTTTACTCATGACATCACAGGTGTGGCAGGAAACCACCAGTGTGAAAGCTTTTACACCTCATAAAAGGGTACTGCTCCATCTGCTCAAAGATGCCACAACCCATCCTCTGCTCCATGATGGCATCCTCTCTCACCCCAGCTGTCATACTCGTGGGCTCTGCTTCAGGATAGTCTAGCAGAACCCTAGGACTCTCTCCTAGCCATTCAGAGACCTGCAGCACCTCACCCTGTGCCCAGGGATCTGGATCCTTCTCCACCCCTCAGGGATTTTATCAACCAGCATCCACAGAAAACACCAAGGACCTACTGCAGCCTGTAGTTTGCAAGATGTGTTTTGTTTGCCATGACTGTGTGTATTCAAGCCTGTAGCTTTGGGAAGTTCCCAAAGGAATCTGTGATAGAAATGAGGTGGCTTGGGGCAGAAAACCTAGGGATTCTGTAACAGTGGGGTGGGAGGTTCTCATAGGGAAGACAGTACCCCTCCGGATTCTTGTTTTCTTTCCTCAGCCCAGATCCTCACCATTGGTCCTAGGGTGCCCCGGGACCCTTTAGGACCCTGGGTTCCAGGGGGCCCAGGGTCTCCAGGGATGCCCATCTCTCCCAGCTGTCCTTGGTAGCCCTTGGCACCCTGGAGAGAGAGAGAGAGAGAGAGAGAGAGAGAGAGAGAGAGAGAGAGAG
>JADRCH010000117.1:7609966-7700484 GCA_019843965.1 Rhynchomys soricoides
GAGAGAGAGAGAGAGAGAGAGAGAGAGAGAGAGAGAGAGAGAGAGAGAGAGAGAGAATTAGCCTGTGGCTGCTGGCTCAGGGAGATGAGTTGAGCTGGGGAGGGATGTGGCCCTCGAAGGCAGGGGACCTACCTTAGCTCCCCTCTGGCCCTTCTCACCCTGCTTGCCGGGCTTCCCTTCACGACCCTGAGGGGACACAGAGGCAAGAGCAGGAGAAATAAATTTCAGCACCAAGGGAGCCAGAGCAGCTCCAAGAAGCATCCTTGTTTGGGAGCTGGACACCTGGCTCCAAACCCACTCTGTCACTCAGTCCCTGTGCTGTGCAGCCTTGAGCAAAACTTTACGTCCTGATTGTGTCTTGGTCTGCGTCATGGACACAGCATCTTAGGTGGCCTCACAGAGCTTAAGGATTCAACTTGGTGACACGGGCACATTCACAACAGTGTCACCCACAACAGCCATTTGGAGTATGAGGGTGGCTTCTGTAAGCACAGGGATCTCCTGCTCCCCGTTATGTGAAGCACAGGAACCAGCTATCCATACTGAGACCCCCTTCTGGCTGACACTGTTCCATCCTGCTAGGGATTCCCTTTACTGACAGCCACTCAGTTTCCTAGAGAAGGGCTTGGCCCAGGTGCCACTGGTGTGCAGTTGACCCTGATGCAGTCACCGGGTGACCTCATCCACATCCCAGTCACTAATATACACTCCCTGGGGATCTCATTACAGCGAGCATCATTCTAGGACCCAGATAACCTCCGCTCTCAAGTACACATGCAAACCATTCCCTCTGCACCTCAAATGTGTGTTCTCAGCGGCACATTTTCTGAAGTCGAGGCACTCAGATCAAGTGTGCCCAGGGAAACTTGCACCTGAGCTGGGGTGTCTGTGTGTGGATCTGAAAATCTTAGTCCAGAAAAGAGGTTAAAAAGGACTTTTTAATGATTTTAAGTCTTAAATTTTTATCCTATTTTTAAAGATTTAATTATGTTTTCACTTATTTATCTTTTGTGTGTGCCAGAAAGCACATGCCACAGGGAAAATATGGGGTAGAGGACGGCCTGTGGTAGTCGGTTCTCATTTTCACCATGTGGTTTCTGGGACTTGAACTGCGATTGCCAGGCTTGGCAGCAAGCACCTTTACCTGCTGAGCCATCTCGCTGGACCCCGTTAATGCTCTCTAAATATTGACATTATAATGAAAGACTATTTGGGCTCTAGAAGAGCTAGAGCCCAAGAGATGGGCTCTTCCATTCTCTTGAATGATGTTGAAGAGATGATGTTGAAGAGATGTCACTTCCATTCACTGACTTGTTCATTTCTCCCTCTTAAGTACTCACTGGAGGACTTTAAGTTACACGCCTGACCCTCTTATTTCTACCACACGGCACCAACTGAGCAATGCTGCTTTGTCAATAATAAAACCCTGGCTATCCTGGGACCTTCTTCTCTACAGCTTCTTAGGCACAGTGTGAATATCAGAACTGGTTCAGTGGGAGGAGGTGGAACGAGATCCCTCCAGCCGTGAGCACCCTGTGGGGGAATCCTGAGACCATCAGATTACCTGGAGGCTGAGGCTAGGGCTAGAAAAGAAGCCTCCTCTGGGTCCTATCACAGATAGGCACTAGTCAACCACTGCCGGGGACACAGCTAAGAAATGTGCTTCTAGCAGTTTGGTCATCGTTTGTGCATCAGAGAAGTTATGGGAAAATAAGATGGCCTCACTAGTCTGTATGATCTTATGTGACCACTGGTCCCTCGAGGATGAAGCATCGTCACATAGCGTGTGACCATAGACACATTTCTAGAAAGGCCCTGGTGGTTTATAAAATGCTATTTCCAAGTAAGCAGCTGCCTCCAACCCACAGAGTATGAAACATTCCTCGGGCAGCCACAATGCCAAAGAAACCCAAATGCAGAGCTTGTGCCCACAGCCCAGTGTGCACGTAGGCCAGAGAGATGCTGCCAACCTCGGCATATGAGAACTGTGAGGGTCCAGGGAACATGAACCTCACATGGCTGCTATGGCAACCACAGCCACGTGACCAACCCCAGCCAGCACCAGCAGCTCTTACACACTTTCCCTCCAAACTTCCCTATTTCTGTGCACTCTTGTAAAGGATTGTCTTTCTTAGTGTTTCTCCTCCTGACTCTCTGGTATGTATATGTGTAAGGTGCATACGTCTGAGCATGTGTGTACACATGCCTGTGTGTGTGTATGTGGAGCTCAGAGGACATTGTGTGTCATCCTTCATTGCTCACAACCTTATTGCCTAGAGATAAGGTGTCTCACTGAACCAGAAAGCTGTGTCTTAGCTATGCCAACAGGCCATCAAGCTCCTAGGATCAAGATCCCACAGCACAGAGGTCACCAGCACACAATGGCCATGCCCAGCTGTTCACATGGGTGCTGAAGATCCAAGCACAGGTCCTCATGCTGTGGAGCAAGCCCTCAATCCACTAGACCACATCCCCATCTCCCCATTTTCTCTTTATAACTGAGAACACCAAGGTTTGCCTGACACACTGAAGGAGGGTTATTCAAGCCAGGAACCAGATCTGACCTCTGAATTCAGGTTCCAAGGCTATGTCCAGGTTGGTTGTTTCCCACTCGACGGCAGAACCACACCCTCGCTGAGAAAGTTGCCTTAGGACTTTAGAATTCAAAATAATCTTGGCATATATTCTTTCTAAATTTTCAACACAGGAAGACCAAGGCCAGAGTGGGCTAGGAGCCCCGGCAAAGTCACATGAGGGAATAGTGAGGTAAGAACCACCCCTCCTGCTAAAGCCCTTCTTACCCACATCCCGAGGGCTGAGGAAAGCATCTGTAGGCGGGTCTGACAGGCACCCCTCCTGCACTCTTGGGCTGGGCAGTGACCTCATCCCCTTGCTTCGGAGGGCTATTAGCACTTCAGCTCTATTTTTAGATAACAAATACTTTCCCACGGCCAGTATGTTGCTGGCTAATCTGGATCCCTCCCAGACGGGTCACTTCAATGCTGAAGAGCTGTCAGGAGCAGGCTTGAAGAAACATGGGCTGCTGAGCCCCCTTAATAGCAAGAACCTGTCATGGTGGGGTGCGCAGTAGGGAATCATAGAGTTGGGTTAAGGCCAAGGCTGGCTCAGAGCAGACACCTGCAAGCCTGACACTCTCTGGTGGCTTGTTGCAAGGTGGCCAGATTCCAGGGGCCTGGCAGGACACTGAGCTGGCCACAGAGTCCTGCTCCATACACACCCTTGGTTCCATTACACAGTAAAGCTCCAAGCCATCAGCCAAGTATCAGAATGTCCTACCTGCCATCTGTCCTTGCCCCCACAGCCCATACAGGCTCTGAGTTCCAGTGAGTCTACTGCAGACAGGCAGGACATACATACAGGGGTTCAAATTCTGGCTCTGCCATTTCTTACTTCGTGTCCTGGGCCAGGTTCCTTTAACTGTTTGAGTCTCCCAGCCTTCAAGGATGTTAGCCAATTAGAGAACAGTCTGGAAAGCACGGGGCATGCTGTCTGCAAACACTGAAACAAAATAGGTTCTCTCCTCTACTGGGGTCCCAGGGCCCAGGGAAGATACTCATGGTGTCTGTGGTCAAGATTGAATGAAGTTCTACCAGAGTGAGGGGCAGAACTGTATGTGTAGTCAACAACACGCGACCTCTTGGATGTCACAAAAGGAAAACAAGTGTAAATCACACAAGGTCCTGGCCTCCTTGGGGACTGAGTAAGTGGCCTTAGGACTTTAGAACTCAAAATCATCTTGGTACACATTCTTTCTAAATTTCCAACTTAGTAAGACTGTGGCCAGAGTGGGCTAGGAGCCCCGGCAAAGTCCTGAATGACTCTGAAAGACAGAGACCTAGCCCAGGGTCAGGGATAGCTTCCAAGGGTAGGAACTGTCTGTCTGTGAGGACTACTGAAGGCACACAGGGATATATAAGATCAGGAATGAAGGGAGGGTGTGCTCACACGAGAGGAGCAGGTGCAAAGGCCCAGAGGCTGGGCAAGTTCGTCCCAGGAGACAAGAAAACAGGCTGGGTGTGGAGCCGGAGGAGATGAAGTTACAGGACCACAGGGAACATAGTTTTTCCTGAGGGCACAGAAGGCCGCAGGAAAGCTGAGCAGGAGAGGGACAAACTAGAGACTCTCAGGAGGCTTGGACAGGTATGAACATCCCTCACCCAGAGCCCCATGCTGCACACTCACCCGGACGCCAGTGATCCCTGGGGGCCCAGGGAGCCCATCCTCTCCTTTCAGTCCTTCCTGGCCCTTTTCTCCATGCTCACCATCAGGCCCTGGGTCACCTCTGTCCCCCTGAGGCAGGTGGAAGAGAGAGAGAGAGAGAGAGAGAGAGAGAGAGAGAGAGAGAGAGAGAACACCAAAAACCAGGTCATCAAAAGCCCTTCACCTCAGGCAGCCAGTTAGTTGCTGACATGCCTTCAATACTGGAGTCAGCCTCACCAGAGTCTTCCCTGCAGGTATTCACTTAGTGCTTGCTACCAATGGGGAAACTGAGGCAGAGCTAAGTCAATCTAGTTGGCTCCAAGTGCCACCATTTGGGGTAGAGCTAATCTGCAGCTGGCACCAAGTCCTTGAAAATGGGGGCCCAAGGGAGAAGTTCTTGTGGATAAGCAAGGTGTAACAAGGACTCCCTGAGACTGAGGACTGTAAGAGTCTTTCCTGTGAAGCCCCTGCATAGGCTTCAGAAGCCGGAGGCTCAGGCGTTTTGGGTTCTCCATAGCATTGGTTTTGCAACACATCACAGGTGTAGCCCTTGTGGGTGTGTGTACTCTGGTTCTGCATGCCAGCCCCACCATCTTTCCCTCATTCCCCGGGCAGAACTGCCTGAGCTCCTCCAGGGAATTGTGGGCTACAGTTCCAGCAGTGGCTACAGGGTCAGGGACTGACTATCACAAGGCCATCTCCAAAGGGATGACATGCATGGAGCTTGCAGCATGTCTGTGTGGCCTCACTATGACTGTTGCAAGCCCTGAGACAGAGGGCAGAGGGTCCCCCTCAAGGAAGGGGAAGGCTGGGAGTGGGCTTGGGAAGAAATAGTGCTAAAAATCGCACACAGAGCTCAGAGCAGCCATGGGAGAAGGGCAGAAGGAATCTGGTTTGGCCTGGCCAGGAAGAGAGACTCGGGATACAGATGTGGTGGCTGGAGTCTGACCTTCGGGGAAATGGGACTGGCATGTAGAGTTGCAGGTACTTTCCAGCTTGGCCTGGGGGACAGTTGTAGGTGTCACATGATAGAGAACAGCTGGATCTGAGGAACAGGCCATCTTGGAACAGAGCAGGAACAAGGATGGCTTGCACGGTCCCTTTCCACTGAGCTTGTCAGAGTCCAAGCACAGCCTGGCACAGAGACCTGCTGGCCCAGACCTGGCTCTCATAGACTCCTCTGGCTCTAGGACTGTGCTTCTGGCTTGTCATTCTGACCACCTGCTATCTCGCTTGTAGGCTGGTTGCTCCAGGTGGCCAAGCTAAGCCCAGGCCCTGGCCTGAACCAGTCTCCAGTGACTATTCATGGCCTGACTCCCACACAGCTGGAAATGGGGTGCTGTGGGTCCCATGAGAATGGGCTGTAAGGGTCTCTGGAGACTTCTAGAATTCATGATATCTGCCAAGGCTCAGAGAGCCTTCTGGGTGGTCTCTCTCAATCCTCCCGTTCCATGGATGGAAGACCTGAGCCCATAGAGAGGTGGGGATCTGAGCTCAGGGGATAGTGTCTTCCTCACACTTAGGTCACGATTCTTTAACTACTCTCAGTAACTCTGTAACTCTGGCCAGCTCGCTCATTTATAAATCTGCTCCCGTATGGAATACGAGAGACCGTGCACCTCACTCAGCACAGCCTGTGGCTGTGTATGCTGAGGGTGACTGCCACCTCCGCTGTTATCAACAGAGAGACTGTACACAAGAGCACTGTGTCCACTGAAGAAGCAGCTGACTGCACAAAGGTGACTCCTGGACATGCAGTATAGGAAGCAGTCTCTCCCAGGACCACTCAAGGATCAGGAAGGTGCTAGGCATTGGAGTGACCACTCTAGTCCAAGGACAATGGTATGATTGGTTTTGGAAGCCAGAGGCAGGAGTTGTCAAAAGCCCTGCCTTCCTGCCCCCTGGGGTAAAAACTTCAGGAGAAAAGTGGCTATCTAGAAGACTGCTGGAGCAGCCTGGAGTTCATTTGCTGCAAGTCCTTAAGGTATGCCATGATCGATATTTCTTGCACACACAGTGCTTGCAACATTTGACCTGTTGACACCAGGCCAATGAGGGCTCTCAACAGATTCCACACACACACACACACACACACACACACACACACACACCCCCACTGTTCCAGGAGGAAGCAGAGCTGGGGCTAAGAGCAAGTAGATAAGTGGCCAACAGGGGGTGCTCTTTCACTTGCAAGGAAAACAGAAACGCTGACAAGGCACCCAGGGGAAGTGTTCTCTGGTCCCTGGGTGACTGTGAGGAGCGTAGAGCATGAGAGTCTGTCTCTGCGGTTGGGAAATTGAGACTCAGAAAAGCTGAGGTGCTTCTGTGAGATCTGTGGAGGACAGGTAAGAGGGGAGATACACAATAGTGGAAGTCTCTCCAGGGTTATGGTGTGACCAGGTCAACATAGAGAAAGCCTACCTGTGAAACAAGGTTCTGAAGGAGACTGGGACAGGCCCGGGCTGAGGGTGGGGCTGTGCTTACTTGCTACCTGCAGTTTCTACTCACTACCAGCCCACTTGGAGCTCAGGTGAGACCCCACAGCTCCCACAGGGAGCAGCAGTGCTCACAGAAGCACCTGAGATCGGCTGATCCTTCACTCACAGCCAGATTCTGAACCCATGCCTCCTAGCCTTCCCATGAGCCTCATTTTACCCCTTCTCCTTCAGAATGGGTGTTGGGTATACAGATACTGGGCTGTGCGTCTACAGCAAACATTTTAACTTCTCTGAGTCTGTTTCCTCATCTGAACATTGAACTCAAGCATCAACGGGCATGACTTGTAGAAGGCGCAGCATCGATTGTGCCTGGCACCCTCGGGACTAGATCCCCCTGAATGCTGGCTTATGGACCCCTGGTGATGACCAGAACTTAGATCTTTAAGAGTGTTTGGAAGGGAGGGGGGTTATGAAAGCCCCAGGTAGAGCAAGGGCAGCCTTGGAACTCCATTGATTCCCCCCACTCACACACACAATGTCCTCTGCAGGGGAGTAGCTGCTCATTCAGTGCTCTGTGGGAACTAGAGCAGGGCTGGAGGCCATTCCCAGAGCCTGGCTCAGACAACTCACCTTCAGCCCATCTGGACCCACAGGGCCAAGGTCTCCCTCAAGGCCTGGCTCTCCCTGGGAGAAAAAGATGGGGAGGTATTACTGGGTAGGAATGCAAGGGGCATTCCCTTCCCCTTTGGGGGAGAGTCAGGAACCCACTGGCTCTCAGAAGCTGAACAAGTGGATTTCTGCAGGGCAGAAGAAGGGCCACAGAGCCTTATGGACCAGATACCCTGCTTTACTGGTTGGACTGGGGAAGCCAGTGTGGTCTGGTGGGTAAGAATAGTTTCCGACAAATGCCAACCTCAGCATCAACAGTCTTTCCGTAACCTCAAGTAAGATCTTAGTTTCTACAGGAACCCCTTTTTTATCTGGAAAAATGGCTAACAGGGAAGGGGATGACCCACTTATGGGTGTCATTCACCTGAGGCCTCCTTCTGAGAGCTGGAATAAGTGTCCTTGGAACCCCATCGCAGATAAGGAATGTAAGGCCAATCGGTAGACTTGGGTAGCTCTAGGAAAATGCTAAGAATGCCAAGGCCTTGTCTGAAGTCTCTGCCAGTCCTTCCAGTGCTACAAAACTCCCAATTCTCCAAACAGCTGCCAACCTAAATTAGCATCTCTCTCTGGTTTTAGAATTCAGAGCTGTCCAGAAGCAGAGCTAGGAGGGGACCCAGGTTGGCAAATGCAGGAATGGTAAAGATGTGACAAGTGAGCAGATTCTGCTCCTCTTGTACCCATGGCAGACATCAATAATCAATCCACTAGAACATCAGCTCTGTTAGATAGGCCTTCTAATAAGCCTAGTACACAGTGTGTCTTAGGGGATGCTCATCTGCCTTTTGAGCATATTGAGTCTAGATGGGGCCTCATGACCTTTCTTACCATCATTTTCTAAAGAGACTCAACCGATCAAGCAGGGTGGCCACACATGGTTAGCATTTCTGGACTCTAAGCTTTCATATGCTGCCCTGGGGCCTTCCCTCTCACTTTGAAGGGAATTATTTGGAGGTTAAATACTCTCTGTGGTGATGCCGGATACCCAGGGAGACCAGCCAAAGCTATCAAGACTCCTGGGCTATTTCCACAGTTGGGGAATCTGAGAGTTTTGGGGATTGATCAAGCCCTCCTCCTGCCCACTGCTCACAGGCGACTTGGGAGCTCTAGAAGGAAAATGTACTTCTCTTACCCGCTGTCCAATGAGACCTTGCTCCCCAGGGGGTCCCAGAGGTCCAAGGTCACCCTAGGAAAAGCCAAGCACAGTCCATATGAGTGTGTATAGTCAACCTTAGCCTCTGCCAGCCCTTCTTATTTCCAGCTCTGACTGGAAATAAGTTCTGGAGAAGCTGGGGAAAGTTGCTTCTTGAGAACAATAGAGGAATTCTAACACTTAAGTTCAAATCCCTGTTCCAGGTAAGTCCTGGCCATGGGATGCTCCTCCACTAGGCAGCTGGACCGCCTCCACCACCACTCCACCACCACCATCATTACTACCAGCACCCAGAAAGCAAAACCATCAGCACTACAGTCAGCATTACAATCACTGTCATCAGCACCATCATCCTGACCATCACCACCACCATAATCACTATTACCATCACAACCAGCCACTACCATCTTCAGCATCATCACTGCATGACCACCGCTACCAGCATTCTCACCACCATCAGCAGCATCATAATGACAACTAGCACTAGTCACTATCATCACCACTCACCCTCACCACATCACTGCATCACCACCACCGCCATCATTATCCCTTCCACCAGCATCATTATCAGTACCATCATTATCCCCACTGCCTTTATTATCATCCTTAGCATCATGACTGCATTACCACCATCACCAAAACCATCCTTGCCACCATCACAACCATCACTTCCTCACCGCCATCAATCTAGCACCATTATCAGAAACACCAGCACCACTGCATCACCACCACTGCATCACAACCACCACCACCATCACTGCATCACCATCATTGCATTACCACCACCACCATCACTGCATCACCATCACTGCATCCTCATCACTGTATCACCACCACCATCACTGCATCACCACCACTGCATCACCTCCACCATCACTGCATCACCACCACTGCATCACCTCCACCATCACTGCATCACCACCACCATCACTGCATCACCATCACTGCATCACCTCCACCACCACTGCATCACCACCACCATCACTGCATCACCACCATCACCACCACTGCATCACCAGCACCACTGCATCACCAGCACCACTGCATCACCACCACTGCATCACAACCACCACCACCATCACTGCATCACCATCACTGCATCACCACCACCACCATCACTGCATCACCACCATTACCATCAGTGCATCACCACTACCATCACTGCATCACCATCACTGCATCACCACCATTACCATCAGTGCATCACCACCACCATCACTGCATCACCATTGTCACTGCCATCACTGCCATCAGAGTTGGTTATGCACTCCTAAACACATTTTTATTCGCATGAGCTGGACCTTTGCAAAATTCTGAGGTAACGGTGTTGTCCTTCGGAAGCTAGCCCAAATGACAGACTCGAGGTCAAAGTGGGTGGCATGACTAGGGCAGCCATGGCTGGGGAGCAGAGCTGATGAACAACAGCCATCCTCCCTCTTCCTTGAGATTTGATAAGAAACCATACATGGGGGGGGGGGAGCCAGAACGCCTGTACCCTCCCCTGAAGGGTCTCTAACGAATCCTACTCATTTGGAGACACGCACACGGTGTTCCCTGCTGGTGTCTGGGCACTAGGAAGTGAAGCATGGTTCCCCAGCCCAGTCCTGACTGGAAGAAGCCAGTCCCACCCACTTTATATGTGAGTGGCACTTAATAAGTAGATGGCTTTGTTTATTGCCTGGGCAAAACGAGGCTGAGCTGAGCCAAGGCCAGGAGCTCCAGGCCTGGTGCAGCTCCTTTAGAATGACAGGACACTGGTGGGAGGGACAGGAATGATTTTCTTGTAGTCCTACTGTCCCTTGGCAGGTGCCCCTGGACCAGCATGGCTCCTAGGCTCTCAGGTCTGCAGGGTAAGCGGGGTCCTCCTCCAACAGTAGAAGATGGAGGGGCTCCCCAGGGCTGGATATCAATAGATGCCTGTGTCCTCACAGCTAATCGGGTCACCTGTGCTGAAGTGCTGATGGTATTATGTAGACCAGGAGGGGCAGATGCCTCAATGGGGGAACCAAAACAAGTGCCAGAAAAAGCACAGCTGGGCAGGGGACAGTGCAGGGGCTCTGAGCTGCTTGGGAACTGTGCAATGGGCATGTCAGGCCTGCTCCCTAGCCAGGACAGAGACCCCATTATCCCAAGCACAAGAAAGGTCTGTTTCTCCTCCAGGGAGAGGACAAGGCTGCCAGCTGGGAACTGGTGTCAACAAGTCATTTTCCCATCTTTCATCTTGTCTCACCTTCATGCCGGAGTCCCCAGGTAGGCCAGGTTCTCCCACTGTACCCGGCGGCCCCTGCAAGAAAGAGTCACTGTGCTCTCTTGAAGCAAGGGCTGAGCCCCTTGCTTCAGGCAAGCAAAGGCCCAGAAAGAGCAGGAGGGTTGTTCAGGTCACACCAGGGAGCTGCAGAAGTGGGGTTTAGGCTGTGGCTTCTGAGTCTTGGCAAAACTATAGGGTTGGCTGCAAGCTGGCAGAGCTTCACACTACCCAGCAGCTGGACCCTCTGCCTGCCCACGAGTGCGGTGTACCACACAGGAGCCTTTGGCAGAGAGACAAGGAAAATCCATGGTTTGCATGAGATTGTGGGGAAGAAGAGGCCAATGGTGGGGCAAGCCTAGGCCTCTCCTGCTTCCCGGTGGTGAGGGTGGGAAAGGGAGACCCTCAGCAGGCTGGGTCTTTGTGATTCTGTACCAAGCTGCAGTCTTAGTAAGGCAGGAGTGGGGAGGACCCCTGAGGAAGGTCCTAGATCTCACCCAATGCTTGGTGGCAGGCTCCCACTCCCTCACCCTGTGTCCTGCCTAGATGTGTTGTCTGTAAGCTCTCTACTCTCCACTCTGCAGCACCAACCTAACCATCTCTGTAGGTCAAGGCAGGGATTGAGCAGCAGGTGGGGCTCCTGACCAGGAGGCTGGGATGCCCCAGTGGCAATAAAGGACACACCAGGGCTTACCTTGGGTCCTATCTCTCCTGGAGGACCAACTGGCCCCTGAGGTCCCTGAGAGCCCTGGAGACAGACAGGCACAGAGTTAAGAGAGGACAGCCTGGGCTCCTCTATGGGAGGAGCTATGGGGCGGAGGCCAAGTCCCACAGCCTGGTATGGCAATGGAAAGAGAAGATCCATACACCCTACCTCCTATCATATTTACTTCCTCTTCACCTGTTTCCAGGGTCTCCTCTGCATCCAAGTGAACCCCAGCAGGGCTGCCTCACCCCCACTATGACACAACTTTGGAACTTTAACCTCTACTAGCCCCAACTACCCCTGGTCTTCTGGAGTTCAAGGGCTCTTCCTGTGTCTCCAGCCTGGCTCCCCACAGCATCCTTGAGGAAGCTCCTCTGCTTCCCTCAAACCCATCCCTTGGGACATCTTCTGAAGGACAAGCTATGTGTTAACGGCTTCCTTTGTTCTTTTCTTGTCCTTCACAGGGACCTCTCTTCCCTCCTGCCTTCTGCCTTTCTGAACGTTAAGTGTGCTGTCTGTACATTTCTCAGGCCATCTCAGGCCATGCAGCAAGCACAACCCAGACATCTCCATTTAGAAACGGATCCAGTGGCCAAGCAAGCCAAGACTCACCCTAGAACTCAGAGCCCAGCTCTCTGTCCCTGCTAGGCCAGGCCTAGCCCTGTCCTTTCTATTCCTCCCCATCTGTCTACCTGGCCAACAGTCCCTGCTACAATCAGACTGGTCTTTCAGGGCAGAGGTATCAGAGAGGGGATAGATACCTACCGGTTCTCCTGGGAGGCCCTTGGCACCTGGAGGGCCGGAGGGACCAGGGATGCCCTGTGGAAAAGCACAGGTGACCTTAGTCTCTTAAAGCTTCTCTGTTATGCTTCTCCCTTGACCTCAGGCTAGTCCTGTGGTGTATCCAGGTCCCCCACTCCATCCTTATAGCTGAGCGAGAAGGTCACCTGTAGGTTCCTATGGTGCTCAGTAACTCATGGTAATCTTTCTCCACACACCCCAAAGCCATATTGAGAATTTGCAGAATTGATGCTACTTACAAGAAAACCTTTTGCACCTGAGTGGCCTCGCTCACCAGCTGCACCCTGGAAGCACAATGGGCATCTTTAGAGACATGTGTCATAACAAATTGAAGAAGGACAAGGGACCTAGTAAGGACAGAGCTTGACATACCTGCTGTCCTGGCTGGCCAGGTCTGCCCCGAGGTCCTACACGACCCTGTGGGAAGCAAGAGCATGTAGAGATGGGAGAGTGGCTCATGAGGATCCCTTACATAAAGGAGGGGTCCCAAGAGGCCAAGTGTCCTCCTGAACACACTGCCTGTGGGCATACTTAAGATCTGACAAGAGGGGTGGTTTCCACAGTCACCACAGAGGTGCTGGGATCGGGAAACAAGGACCTTTCCCATGGAAGGGAACAGTGGAGGATATATGTGATCCCCTCAATGGCTCTCTCTCTCTCTCCAGCAGAAGGCCGGGTAGTGATAAAATGAGCTGCTGGGAACAGGCCCTGAATCATCCTGGGGCGTGATAGTTCAGGGTCCAGGGATTGGAGGAGTAACGCAAAGAGTGTCTGTACCTTCAGGCCCTTGGACCCCTGCTCCCCAGATGGTCCGTCAGGTCCTCGAGGACCCTGGAAAAGGAAGAAGATTCCAGCACAGTGGACTGGACAGCAGGGGTCTCCCTTGGGCTGTGAACTAGGAGGAGATTGCCCAGAACCTCTGGCTTCCCCTGTTCCTCCTCTTCCACACAGAGTCTCAGGTTGGTCATCTGCAATGTCCTGGGTGGCTCTTCAGAGGTCACAGCCTATGGGAGTCAGCTGGAAACTCTAAATGCAATGGATAGTCACTCTGTCTAACGAGTTCTGGGTGGCTGCCACCAGCCAACCTGTGTCACAGATGAGGAGATTGAAGGCTGAAACAGAGAAACCTGTGGCTACGTCCCCACAGACAGACCTTAGATTTACTGCCTCTTCCTCCCTCCCCAATTCATGACCCAGTTCTGGGAAGATGAAGGCAGGCAGGGTTGGGGCATCCCAGGTCACAGATGGGGCTGGATCTAAGAGATGCTCCTGATTCTGGGCTCTGTGTGTGACACAAGCTCACACCTCCCTGGAAGGGCACGACCCTCGGAGTGGAGGCTCAGAGGCTCAAGAGACGCAGCACACTGACCAACCTGCTTGGGAACAAGGCTTTTTTAGGAGAAAGGATGAGACACAGTCACAGAGAAAGTACTTACATGGAAAGGGGCCTGGTATGGAAGTGAAGTTGACTGTGGTCAGTAGTTGAGGGTAGAGTCAGAATTGGAACCCAAGCCAAGCAGATGCCTGCTTATCCCCCACCCCCGTCTGCCACTGTCTATTGGGATAGAGGTGAACTCCCTATCATGGGCACCAATAAGAGGTCCAGGACATCTAGGCTTGCCTTCCAAGAAGGCTGTACATGGGGTGGGCACTGAAGAGAACAACTGAAGGGCTGAGCTGTAGAGAAAGAGGAGCCATCTCTCCTGCATGGAGGAGGGAAGAGACAGTGGATACCAGCTACAATGGGTGCCCAGCCATCATTCAGGGTTATGGTGCCAGAGAGCCTATCCTGAAGGTCCCCCAGCTATCCTCCTTCCCTTGTGTCTCAGGCAAGACTTCCTATGGCAGGCATTCTAGGGTTCCCATCAGAGCCACATGTTATTCCCCAGAGGCCAAATCAGCAGACCACCCTGGTTGCTCTCCAGCTGGGTCTGGTCGGGCTCAGCATAGCCACTCCTGCCAGGAGCAGAAAACCCAGTGTACCACAGCCTCCTGAGAAAGGGCAAAAGGAACGAGGGAAACCCAGCATCTGTGGCCACCCTAAGGCCAATGCTTTTGGGAAGCAACTGGGTCTGCATACCCAACCAAGTCAGCTCTGTTGCTGGCCCATTTTACAGAAGGAGAAGCAGAGGCCGAGGAAGGGAAATTGGCTGTCTGATGTCCAAGGGGAAGAGCTTTCTCTGAAAACTCAGACGTAGCCCCAGACATTCCATACCACGACAGACCTTTCAGTGGGAACTCCCACCTGAACAAATGGGGAAAGCCTCAGAGAGGTAAAGTGACTAGCTTGAGGTTGCAGAGCTACAAACTTGGAAGGCAAGAGACTTGCCCTACTCATGGTAACCAACTGGGTGCTTTCATTCTTTTGCCACCTCTCTGTCTCCAGACTCTCTCTCAGCATACAACGCCCACCTCACACATGGGCAGGAAAGTCAGCATAGCCTTTCAGATCTCCCATGCCCATCCATGGGGAAACTGAGACCCAGAGAACAAAGAGCCTTCCAAAGGACATAGGACAAGCTTGGCCAGAACTCAGATTTCATAGGTGCAGTGGGCGTCTCTCTAGGTCCCCTGCCCCAAGACTGATCCCATGTTTCAACCTCAGCCAAACATCACAGGAGGTGGCTCTGGTCCTTGCATGCCCCTCTTGTCCTGAATACTCTGATAGAAGCCTGGCTTTCCTCAATTGGGATGTGTATATGCATTGGTGAAGAAAGTCTTCTGGTTGCTGCTGGGAAGGGGTGTGCGGACAGCTCACTCTTCAGCATGTGGTCAGCCCAGGCTTCTGTAATTCACCCTGAAGCTAGGTCAGGGGGCACCCAGAAACCCTTAGGCCTTGTCTCACTTAAGAGACCCAGAAGGAATGGGTACAGGGAGGGACCCTAGTGGCCAATGTCTCATCGTCCTACTACAAGATGGCTGCTCAGGCCATCTACTTCAGACCATGCCTTAAAACTAGATACAGCCTATAGGAGAATGGTATCAGAACCCCACATGGTGCTTAGTAAACAGCCTGGGCAGCCTGCAATCATCCGTTCCCCCTTCACAAGGAGGCCATATGCCCTAACACCTTCCTACCAGGGTAGGGGACCATTCCACTTACCCCTTGTAACTGAATAGGAGACTAAATTTGGTATGTCGAAGAGTCAGAGTCTCTGGGTTCAGATCTCAGCTCTACCTGTCCTACAGGTTCATATTTGCATTCCAAATGTTAAGGAGGTTGAGGCAGAATCATGGTGCAGCTGTGCAGCCTGAGGCAAGTGTCATAATCTATCTGTGTCAGCATTTTCTGAGGGTAACAGCACTTCCCTGTCAGGGTAATGCTGAAGGTGAAATGAGTTTCTGTATGTGACAGACAGCACAAAGTATTGGTAAATCCCCTAGGCTATTGTACTCAGTCGAGATCTCGTCATAAAACTGTGGTTCCCCACAACCCTTAGTGGATAAGCTTTGACCGTTAAAAGCCAGTAGGTGTATGTGACCTCTGCCTGGGTCACAAGGCCAGGCAGGGCTTAGGCTTGCCTTGCCGTCCTATGTGTCTGTCTCCAATGGTGACTCGCACGGTGGGAACAATGACGGAATGAGTGAAGAATGACTGAGGCTCGTTTGTGCCCTCTAGACAACCAGTGTGATGCTCAGACACAGGCTGGGAAGATGGCTCTGGCTCAGCCTCCAGCATCAGACTCTGGCTGTTTTTGGCCCCCTCTCCCGGCCAGTGCTACAGAAATCACAAATCCCAGAGTGGGGCAGGCGACAAGAAGCAGAAGTATCCTAGCTTACCTGGTGCCCCTTGGCTCCCCTCATGCCTGGCGGGCCTCGAGATCCTGGAGGGCCCTGTGGGGAGGAGAGGGCAACCGATTAGAAGCCCCTTAAGGGCTTGAGAGCATTGGTGGGGTGGGAGAGCCAGCAACCACAGGGCTGAGAAGCAGGCACTCTGGCCTGCTGGGAGAAGCTCCTGGCAACCCTGGGCATGGCTAGTGTTCTGGGGGTCTGGGTGGGAAGAGCCTTCCTGAATAAGCCATTTTCCAATCTCACAATCAGCAATGAGAGGTGGCAGCAACGTGTGACAGACATCTCCTTTCATCCCTGTGTCCTCCCTCTCTTCAGTGGGCACCTGAGTTCTGTCCCAGCTAACACCACACACAGCCCTGGGTAGGTTCCCCCAACCTGAGGCATCTGGAGCCTTGAGGAAGAAGGAGGAAGAGGAGGAGGAGTGGATTGGATCAGGGTGGGGACAGACACGGAGTGAGACAGAGATCAAGGGACAGGACTGAGCTAGGTACAGTGGTTCACACCTGTACTCGGAACATGAGGGAGGTTGAAGCAGAAGCATTGCCCTGTGTTCAAGACCAGCCTAGTTCAGTCTTTTAAACTGTGGTCTGAGACCCCATATCGGGGTCATGTAACTGAACGTGGAGGTTGAGAAAAAACTGGCAACAGTTAAGGGTTTCCGAATGTATTAAATGAACTAAGACTCAATTTAAAATAAAAATCACGAGGCAGTCACTTCAGGCTGTGCTCGCTTGTGTTGTCCGACACCACTGCAGCCAAGGCTGTGATCACACAACTCATGCTGTGTACACTGCACGTGCCATCCCAGCACACATCTCAGCAAATGCCAGCCGGAACACTTGGGCTCAGATTTGAGATGACCGTCTGTTCTAAACCGCAGTTTTCTGACTCATTTCTGTCCACACAGAAATATGTCACTCCAATAAAAAAAACAAAGACTTTAAATATTTTCCTACCACCACATTCAGCACGGAAGTATCAAGTGTCAAATTAACATATCTTTAGATTGTGTTTAGAATGATTGGTTTTAAAAACTGCTTTGCTGACTTGGGTTCCATTTTTTTTCATTCATTGAAGTTTGGTTTGGAATTAGAACAACATTTCCAGAAATTTCTGAATGGTCCCAAACACACTTCTGCCATTTTTTATTACATATTTATGCAAAGCAGAATTTTCAGCACTGATGATTAAATTTAAAACACCTGCCAATCAACTCTGAAAACCGGCGTGAATGCCCGAGGTCCGGCAGTATCAAATATTCAGCCAAGCTGTAATCCTCAATGTAAAAGTTAACAAGCACTTCCTTCTCAGCAGTATGCAAGCTTGCTTTCATATTTAACAGATGGTGAAATGATTCTGACACCAACAACTGTTTCAGAGGGCAGGTCTGTGTGACTTACTGTCAGTAGGTGTTGGAGCCGGAGAGCTATTTTATAAACCTACATATCCGGAGTTGCATGAAAGTTTCTTTCGTGAGGAGTCATGAGTAGAAAGGGTTTAAGACTCTCTGGCCTGACCTAGTCCGAGTTCTGGGCCAGCTGGGGCTTCACAGTGAGACCTTATCTAAAAAACAAACAGGAAGGAAGCCAGGGAGGGAGGGAGGAGACAACAAGAGGCAAATAGGAAGGTGAGGGCAGAGTCAGAATGGCCACTTAGCTGGGCTGGGCAAGGTTCTCAGAGAGCACAGATAACCATCTGTGCCAGTCAGCTAGATAGACCCTGTGAGGGAGGCAGGAGCCTTCCAGAGAGGGGGCAGCCTCATCCTCCTGGATCCCAGTGAGAGCAGCCCAGCCTCATCTTGCTGCTCCCACAGCCCTGAGGTGCAGATATCTTAGCACACAGACTCACTTGGTCGGCTACTGCTGGGGCTATAGGCAAGGGCCAGCATGCAGCCTGACATACCAGCAACCCCAGGCTTGCTTGGTTAAAAAGGCGGACTTGGCAGGCAGCTGATGGGTATAGTAATAGGCTGGTTTTCGAATGCTCTCTCAGAAGTCATAGAGTACATCCTCAGGAACAAGGTTCCACATGAACTAAATTATTTGAAGGACCCAAGGCCACAGCACCACAGCAGGGCGCAGTTCTACAGCCAATGGTTGTGAGGCCTAGGGCAAATCATCTCACCTCAGTGTCCTCATCTTCATGAGAATGACCAAAGTCCCTCCTCCCTCAGGCTGGTGGGCATTGAAGGGACCTGGACCTGCCTCCCTCTACCCAGTCATTGGTCTGGGATTGAGCTCAGAGTGCAGAATGAGGATGTTAATAGTACAGGAAAATGTTCAGCAGAAATAACATTTCAATGGTAGACACCATTACTGTGGCAAGCACTGAGTCTCACAAGTTGCCGATGACATCTTTGAGGTGCTCGGGCATGACAGCACACATAATACCAGCTGATTCTCACCTCAGTGGTGATGGCAGCGTAATGTTGGCTGACAGTTGGGGAGACAAGAGGCAGAGGACACCTCAGGTGTGAAGGTTTACACAGACATGTGTATGTACATGTGGCAGCCAGAGGTCAATTCTGGATGTCTCCCTCTGTCAATCTCCACTTTATGTCTTGAGGCAGGGTCTCTCACTGAACCACTAGCTTGCCAATTCAGCTAGGCTGGCTGATCAGCTAGGCTGGCCGACTGAGTACCCAGGCTCCTCCTATCTCCACCTCCCTACCACTGGAGTTCAAGGTGATCACCACCAAACTGAGCTTTTTACACAGATGTTGAGGATCCAAACTCAGGTCCTGGTGTTTGCCCAGCCAGTACTTTGCCAAATGAAACATCTCCCCAGGCCCAGAATAAAGGATTTGATGGCGGATCCTAAGCACTCTTGGGCTCAAGCTTCCGTGGGCTTCTCGAATGTCAGTGGGCTCTAACCATCTAACAGGTTGGAGGTCGGACATTGGACTCTGCTTTCTGCTTCTTTCAATCATGGTCTCCGTCCCAAACCTCTAGCCAGATGTAGCTTCCTTTCATGAACAGGGGGAAAAAAATGCATGCAACGGCAACCCCAAAGGATGGCTCTGCCCAGGGACACCTTTTCATGGGCTCAAAGGACTGTGGGGAGTATGCAGCCACCTGGTGCTTGGCACATGCTTGGTGATGGTTACACATATCCAGGTTTATCATATTTGTATGAATCCCTTGCCGCCTTCCTCAGTACCTAACATAAGCCTGGTATGCAGCAGGCGCTCAATAAGTACTCGTCAATGGCTGAAAGAATGCTTTTGTTGATACCCCATTGGATAGAGACAATTTTTAGAATGGGGTCTGTTTCCTGCCCTTTCTGCACCCTCAGGGCAGACCATTCACCCAGTATACAGTTGGTGTACAAAGTGGGGTAGAAATGGCTTTTCTCTCTCCTCAGCACAGAGAACTGGTATGTGGGAAACCCTACCAACAATTCATGCCATCAAAGGTACCTGCATCTTCTTGTTCAGCACTACAGAGCTCCCTCGTCTGGCTCTCATTCCCACCTCCAGTGCCCCCCATTATCATCATGTGCCTAAACCCCACTCTGATTGGCTCCAGGGACAGGCCTTGTCCTTGTCTTAGTGAGTGTTCCACATTTCACCTACTCCAAGCACTTACTCCAAGAAAGAGCAGCCCCAGCCACCCTCAGGGGTGAACCCAACTCCGGGTGTTCCTGGCCACGCACCTCCTGCAGCCCCTCTCTACTGCTCCCTGTAGGCTGCCTTAGGAGTCTCTGAAACCTTCCCATGGCCTCTGTCATCATGGCAGGAAACCTCAAACACTCCCATAAAGTCACCCCTGATTTATCAGATTTTCTGTGACCTGACCGCTCCTGAGGATAGACCACTCTCTACCTCATCGACATCTGTGTTCCCAGTTCCAGAACCTGCAGAGATTGCTCACTGTATTGACTGAGCATTTGACAGGTTAAGAATAGAAAGGACACAACCCAGCCGCTCCTGAGTGTCACAGGTTGCCCCCTTTCAGCCCACGGTCCAGTCATTATTGTCTCAACATGCTCCAGGTTTCACTTGAACAAAATGTGGGCTCAGAGAAAGCAGGAATATCTGCCTGGGAACCCAGCCTGGGGCTAGGGGCTGGGTGTCCACTCAAGTCTGAGACTTGAGGTCTGGACCCCATGTGTTTGTGCTTAGGAGACATGAGAGATTTGTTTACCCAAGGTCCAGGCTCTCCAGGGTTCCCAACACCACCGGGTGTTCCAGGATGCCCCTGCCAAGGAGGAAGAAAAATGATGAGTCAGCTGATGACGGTGCCATATCCTCTCTTCTTCAGCCCCAATCCAGGGTGAGGAGGTCAAAAATCACATCAGGCCAAGGATTCAGAGAGCTAGGCATCATGACTGTCCGAAGTATGGGGTGTTGGGGGGGGGGGGGGGAACTATCATCTGAGGCTATGCCAGGAGAGGGGAGAGGGTGCAGACTTACTCCTTACCATCGACCCCTTGGGTCCAGGTGCGCCTGGGGGTCCCATCACTCCACGGTCTCCCTGGGATGGAGACAACAAGGCACATAGGTCATGGCTGGGGCTGGGGCACTCTAGGGGAAGGGACCCAAGGGGAGGCAAGAACTTGACAATGGTCTGCAGAGTCATTCCCTATCTTACTCACATTGTAAGTTTCAGTGTCAGGAAACCTCAGCTTCCATTCCCAGGGTAATGTAAAGAATGCCTCTGGGCCAGGATGGTCCCAATGACTGTCCTGTATCACCCCTTTGATCTTGACTCATATCACACGGTTCTCATTAGGCCTGCTACCCCCTGGGCTGGGCTTGCTGAGACAGAAGCAACCACCTTTCTTCTTTTTTTTCTGTTCATGGCACTCTCTCCCCCATGGCACACCAGATGGTCAGACATCACTCATGTCCTCTAGAGCAGGTACAGCCACCCCGTCTCCATTTCTGCAAGGCCCATTTCTCCTCTTGGGGGTAAAAATAAATTAAGCATCCATTGTGTGCTGACACTAGTATGTACCAGAACCCAAGTATTCCACAAAGAGAAGAAACAGCTCAATTCCTATAATGCAAGAAACCCAGTGGGGTGGGGAGATAGTGGGGACCTCTAGAAAAGATGCATCCTGGGATAGGTGCAGGGCCGGGAGGCAGTGCTAGCCACTGCCATAAGGATGTTACCACCTGGTGATGTAAGGGCTCCCAGTAAGTGACTCAAGAAGAATGGACATGGGTGGATGGGCTTGGGAAAAGGGGACCTGCCCAAAGCAAGGGTCTACAGGTGAGGAAGGACATGAGAAACTTGAGCAATAGAAGACCAGGGTTGGCTTTGATGCTGTGTGATGGTCACATAAGCTGTTGGCACCAAGAGACATAGAGTAAGAGCCCGTGGGCTCCCCTGTACAAACTTTGTGACTTTTGGTGAATAGTTAACTACTTTAAAATAGTGTTAGAGTTAACTAGAGTTAGTGGAAGAGGAGGAGCATAGGGAGAGTCTAAGAATCAAGGAAGAATGAAGCACCTGAGTCTGCAAACCTACTAGACCCCAAGAGGGACAGGAGAAGCCACAGACCACTACTTGGGTGAAGGGCTTATTTGGCAAAGTGTTGGCCTGCAGTGATGGACCTCATTCAAATCCCAGCTCTGGCATTTACAATCTGGTTGGCCTTGGGCAAGCCACCCCTTCTGCTGGAATCTCATTGGCCTTCTCTCTAGGACAGAGCTTCCAGGGGCTATAGAGGAACCTGAGGCAATGTCCACTGAAGAATACCCAACTACTGCCTCCTGTGCTGGATGATTCCAGTAGGCATCTATGAGGACCCAGGCTGTACACATCAACTGGTGGTCATGCCAATGTCTGATTATGGGTATGGTTGAAGACAAGGGCTCTTGGATGCAGGGACATGGGATACAAAGACAGGAACATAGGCTCTTAGAGAACATGGATGCCAGAACCAGAGGGAGGTGGTTCAGTTTCTGCAGCCCCCAGCCCCACTGGCCCTTGCCTTTCTTGATTAAAAAGTACAAGCTCCAAGGGTTTGTCTCCGGTACCCTCACTTACCTTCTCCCCAACAATTCCAGGCTCTCCAATGAGACCAATGAATCCCATAAGCCCCTGGGAATGACATATCAGGAAAAACGAGTAAATCTGGGGGGCATGCTGAGTGCTCAAGGTTTTCTCTCTCCTAGGGCCCAGCCCACCCATCACCCTACTCCCCTACCCCCATCCCTCCTCAGCCCGTGCCCAGTGACT
This sequence comes from Rhynchomys soricoides, assembly GCA_019843965.1. Taxonomy (NCBI): domain Eukaryota; kingdom Metazoa; phylum Chordata; class Mammalia; order Rodentia; family Muridae; genus Rhynchomys; species Rhynchomys soricoides. Next base: position 7,632,177 of record JADRCH010000117.1, read on the forward strand.
CTTATGGCAGGGACTGCTGTGGACAAGCATAGCCTCTGGGCTGCTTCTCCCTACACTCTGCCAGATGGTTCAGATTTGAGAGCCAAGCGGTGGGGCTGCTGCCAGCAACCCTGGGAGCTGAGCATTCTTCCCGTGCCAGAAGCAGGCTGGGATCCCTAACATTTGGAGAACTGGAATGGGGGGGGGTGAGCAGGGAAGAGGCCATCTGTCTCCATCTTTTGGGGCTCTGGGGCTGTTTCAGAGGGAAACAAACTTGTTGACTGAAGCAGAAAAACCCTAACAGTCTACAGCAGAGACAGGGGTGGAATCTTGGAAGTGGAGGTTTCTACTGAAGGGCTTTCCTTTGCTGAAAGCTCATGTACTAAGACACACAGACATAAACACATGCACACACACACACACACACACATGGACACTCTTACACGCACACAGTACAAAGACGCATACACTCATGCAAAGAGACAGACAGACACACACATACACATAAACATGCACATACACAGACAAACATACACACAGATACACATAGACATGCACGGCACATATATAGACATATACATGCACACACATACCCCATACACATACACACATATACATACACACACACACACACATACACTCACACACACACATACACACACACACCTCATTTGGCTCTTTTTAAAAACTTCTGTGTGTGACAACTTGCCTCTGAGTTCCAGAGGCTTTTCTTAGTGGTCCTGCTGTCATCCTGAGCAGTTGAGCATGCATATGCCTAGGATAGGTAAATAGCCAAGAGTCCCCAAGGAGGTTCTTGCTGGAACCCACCTCCTCTCTGTTGAGACATATACTCAGAGGGCTCCTGTGTGGGTCAGGAGGGCAAAAGAAGCTTTGGAAGACTGCAGTTGTACAGCCAGGCATTTCCCAGAAAATTAGGACATACAGGAGTGAGAGGGTTGGTCCTGTGACATCTGTTCCCTGTGCCCACTTCTGACCAACATGAGGTGAGACCTGGGGCTGTTAATAGCCCAGAGGCCTGGTGCTCAGTTAAGCTGGAGAGCCAGGCTACCTGCCAGGGAGCTGGGAGGGAGAGAGGTGCTGTTTTGTTCACAAAGCCCATTTTTCCTTCCTCAAAGACAGCTGTAAGTTGCAAGCTCCCAGGGGCCATGAGTATAGTGTGACCTCAGCCAAGTGTGTGGAGGCAGGGACTCAGACAATGCCCCTCCCAGCCCTCTTGAACCTTTTCTCCACTGTAGCCCCAAAGATGTGCACGTGAGTGGGCCAGCACTACCACTACCTACAGGATGGCCCCCTGGCCTGTCTCTGGCCAGAGACTTTTTCAGAGATGATATAAGGGAGCTACACTATGAGCTATGTGCTCATGGATCATATGTCATGGAGGAGAGCCATGTATTCACTTTTGCAACAACTAAACAAATCACGGGCATGATAAATCACACATATATCCTAGTACTTGAGAAGCTAGAGCATATTCTGGAGTTTGGGGTCTAGCCTGAGCTATGTAGCAAGTACCAGGACAGGCAGGGCTACATAGTGAGTCCCTGTCTCAAAAGTCAAAACCAAATAACCAATAAATCAAATAAACTGGGGCCTTTCTAAGGTGACAGTGACATTAATACCTACAGGTTCATGTACTTGTTATATGCCTAACCCTGTACTTGGCACTCTGTCTACACCATTCTTATTTAAACTCTAGGTTGATGGACCCTGAATTAATTGGTCTACCTACATGTCATCTACAGAACTAGCAACCTAATAAAGGTCCCTCCCACCTCCTGATGGTTCTGACTGTTCAGGACCCTGATGCTTTTAAAGGGGCACATGGTTAAAACACCACCAGAACTCCCCACCAGGAAGTGGTCAGACAATTAAACGGTGTCAGGGGACCTGCCTGATGGGCCTGGAGAAAGAATTGCATGACTACTTTAAATGTATTATTTGTGGAGACCTAGAAGACATAAACTTTCGACAAGAAGCCAGTCAGATCTGAATGAGCTACTCAGCAAGTGCCTATTGCCCTGGCCTCTGGAGCCCTACAGGGTACCTTCCTGGGGGGAGGGGTTTGGACTGGCAGTAAGTCAAATGTAAGGGAAGTAGTCTCTCTCAGAGGTGCACAGGGCTTCCTCCGGACAGGGTGGCCAGAGAAGCAGCTCTGAAAGTCAGGGGCACAGCCTGCTTCCCTCTAGCTGGCAAGATATAGGGGCATCTCCCCTCCTCACAGCATTCTGTTGGGCATGGGAGGGAAGAAGTTCTTGCTTCAGACAGCTGGACCATCACTCTAGATAGGTGTTGACATGCTCATTGTCCCTGGACAGGGCTCCAGGAAGGCAAGGCTCACACCTAGGACAGGGCCTGACAAGCAGTCTGTGCTCACTGGTAGAAAAAACTGCAAAGTTTCTGGGAAATCAATGGATTTTCCATTTTTGTCTGGGTAGAACCTGGGAACTCAGAGTCTCTGAAGAGTCAGTCGGTTCTGAGTTATGCCATGAAACCTTAGACAAGCTACTAAATTTCTCAGGGCCTCAGTTTCCTCATTTGCAAGTTGGGAGCCATAACTGCTCCCATCACAGAACTGTTGGAGGGAGCACAGACACTCGGGTCTAGTACTTGGCATGGAGCCTGGTACCTCATGGGTGAGCAGTGAAGCCATTACTGTGATTATCAGTATGGCCTGTGGTGTGAGCTTGGGGGAATCTCTCCTGGGGAGCCCGTGGTTCTGCCAGGATCAGGAAACAATCACCCCTTTGCTGTGACCACATGGAGAGGGGCTGGTGTCCTCTCGTGCCTTAGAGCAAATGCAGGGGCCAGTGTTGAGTCTCAGCTCAGACAGCTTTCCTTCCTGTAACTGTTGGTAACTGCAGCTGGACATACAGCTAGCTGGGGGCTCTGCTGTCCTGAGGAGCCAGGGCCATTCCCAGGCAGGGTGTCTATACCTCTTAGCCCCAGCTCAGCCACTGCCCCTTAAGAGCATACGTTTGACCACATTTTCCACCCAAGTTTGTGACACAAACTGCCAATGTGGGCCAGAATCCAGAATGTCTAAACCTGGGGGCTTCCCTGTAAGCTTCTATGGATGGAATATAAAACTTGACGGAATCTGGGAACTTGGACAGAAAAGCTTACAACTTTTATATGCATTATCTTCCTATTAAAATGTTGCATCTTTCTCTAAATATGAACCCATATGCAACCAGCCCCAGTGGTATCTAACGCTTGTGACTCTCCGTCTGGTTATGTGTCACTACAATCATTCCTGCACAGATCTCAGAGCATCATTACGCGTTAACATGGCGGTCACTGTTGGGTACCACTGTTGAGGGTATTAATGGAGAGGTAGATACATGTGTGCCTCATCTATATGTTTTTGTATGTGTTTCTGCATAACCGGTTGCCTTTGAATCCTCTACTTCGACGTTATTCACTTAAATCTACTCAAAGGAGGGGCCCACAGGCTTCCTTAGCTGAGCAACGGTATCTAAGGCACAGAAAATGGTCAGGGCCCTGGAGAAACCGACTTCTAAGCATCCCATGTCCTGACAGTCCCAAGGTTCTAAATATCTATTTCCCCAGGGCCAACCATTAGCATAACTACGAACTTGAATTTGCCAGTTTTTCCAGTCAGGAAATACATCTAGGCTGTGGCAGCCTTCCCAAGCTCCTGGCTTCCCACAGAATGTGCTCGAATGACACTGAAAGATTTCAAACATGTTGGTTTCCCCCTGCTTTAATTCTTCTCTCTCTCTCTCTCTCTCTCTTTCTCTCAACAGATGTCACAGGCCTTTCGAGGAAGCCTGTTACATGTGAGTTTCATGCCATGGATGCCACTTCCGGGCACAACTGAGTTCTTCTGAGGCCTCAGTAGTTTTCCTCCTTCATGCCTGAGGAAGCCTCTTCCAAGGCTTCTGGAGAGTCCTCATTTAGAGGAGTGGAAAATATCACCCAATTCCGTGTCTGAGCCCTCAAGCCAAGCTGGCAAGAGGCACTGAGGCCTGGAGGGAGGCCCCAAGGTAGCCATCCACTAAGCACCCAGAGGTGCTTCTCTAACAGGTAAAGGAGGGTGAGGATCCTCAAGCTATTTTTGACTGGCAAGTGGCAACCTTTCTTCTGTAGACCTTGTTTCTACTTTCCAGACACCCAGAGCCTCTGGTTTGAGTTTCTTCTTTACGACTTAGGGAGGCTTGGACTTTGAGCCTCTGAAGAATGGATCTATTTCTCTGGATAAGGCAGTAGTTCTCAACACTCCTAACACTGCAATCCCTCATGGCGTGATGACTTCAACCACACATTTCTCATGGCTACTTCTTATCTGTAATTTTGTACTGTTATAATTTATAATGTATATATCTGATATACAAATTGCCTAAGGTGACCCCCTTATGAAAGGGTCATTCAACACTCCCTTTGCCTCCAAAGGGGTCACAACTTATAGGTCGAAAATTACTGAACTAAAAGAACTTAATTGTTTTGGAGAACTCTGGTTTAACCTCAGTTCTAGTAGGTGAAATCTCATTAACCATTTGAGCAAATGCATCAAAGAATCAAGCCTTATTATTCAGGGACCACCCTTCTTTGAGAGTGTTCGAGAAGACAAACTCTGGAATGTTTCCAGCCTGACTGACCGCCTAACAATAGACTTAGCATAGGTAAGTTCTCCACAGGGAAGCTACTGTATTGGTACCATCACTAACTTACCTGTTCACCCACAGGCCCTGGCCGTCCAGGATCCCCTGGTTCCCCCTGTAGAAGATCGAAAATAGAAGACAGTCATGTCAGAAGGTGGGACACTGAAACCACACAAGGAAGTGGCGAGGGCCACGTGGTCTTAGGTATCATTAGTGATGATGAATCAGAATCCCCAGCCTTTGGCCTTGAAGATGCCAAACAGCTAACAGCAACCAAAGAACCATACCCCAACACCACAATCTCATTCCCTTCGAGTGGGTGGCAGAGTTCTCCAGCATCCTTTTGGATACCAAGCAACCTAATTAATTTTGTTGGGGTGGAAAGGACTGTAAGGTCCAACAGACAGCTACAAGGAGGGCTAGAATTGGGACCTTGGTCAGCTTGACTGAGGCCCATTTCCATGTAGGCTGCCATTGCAGGAAAAGCATGGACTTGCAGGTAAAGATCATTAGGAAACTAAGTTTTATCACCAGCATTCTATTCTTGAGGAGTCTTTTCTCAGAGCTGGGTTAAGCCTCCCAACTTCTAGTACTTGGTGGCCTGGCATGACTTTACCTGGCAGCTCTGGTCTCTGATAGACAGATATTACTCAATAGGTGGCCATAGCAGCCACAGTCTCTCCATAGTATGAGTGGATCGGTGATCAACAGATGTCCTGGGATAAATCTGCCCACCACAGAAACCCAACTGGTATCCAAGGGACTGTAGCGAGACCTCAGAGGGCAGGATGCAGGCTCACAAGGACAGGAACTTAGAAACAAAATACAGCTCATGTGTCCAAGCCATAGTCTAGATGTCAGAATTGCTGGCAGGGCCAGGTCAGACACATAGCCATTCACTCCTTGGATGAAGGTTATCACCAGGACCCAAGGGATTCCCCCAGCTGTTTCCTACCCTTCTCTTTCCAATGCATCCTTAGACTTAGCCCAGATAGCTTCCTCTGAAGGACCTTCCTTGGAAATGATGGTTACTCTTTGGTATCAAACTGACTGGGTTTGAAATGGGCATCAAAACACATGTGTGTACAATAGTAATTCTAGGGAGGTTTAACTGAGACAGGAAGACTCATGCTGAATGTGAGCAGCACCATCCCAGGGGCTGGGCAGCCAAGTGAATAAAAGGAAGAAAGGGGACCCCACCTGTTGACGTGTGGTCTGTTGCTATTATTGTAATGCTAAGTGTGGGTCCCCAAGGCCTGGTTGCCCAAGAGATAAGAGAGTCCACAGGTAGACCCAAGTGATGCTATGTGATCTTACCCTCAAGTTATTCTGATTGGTGAATAAAGACACCTACAGCTTATAGCTGGGCAGAATTGAGTTAGGCAGGGCTTGATGTTCCTGGACTTGGGGTTGAAAGAGACCATGAGGAGAGGGAGAAGGTGGAGAGAGAAGCCCCCATGGGTTAGGAGTCAAGAAAGCATGGCCATGAAGGATGTCCAACTGGTGAAACATAGCAAGTAATAACTCAGGGTTATCAATAGAAAAGTAGATTCTGATAGCATAGAAGGTAGATATCTGCCCAGCTCTAGTGCTGAGTGAGGCTTATTGTAAATAATAATAAAAGTTGTGTCTTTTATCTGGGAACTGATCAAAGGTGGATACAAGCCCCTGATTGAGATGTAATATTCCATAGCAGCCACCATCCCCTGCTTTCTGCTTCCCACTTTGCCCAGATGTGAAGAGGCCCAGCTACACAGTTTTGCCTCCATGAGCTCCACTACACCTCTCTGGCCATGGTGACCTGTAACTTCTAAAACTGGCAGCCAAAATAAATTCTTCTTTCCTGTGCTGGCTAGTTTTATGTCAACTTGACACACTATAGCTATCTGAGAGGAAGAAACCTCAGTTGAGAAAATGCCTCCATAAGAACAGGCTGTAGGCAAGCCTGTATAACATTTTAACTAGTGATTGATAGAGTGTCCAGCACATTGTGGGTGAAACCATCCCTGGGCTGGTAGTCCTGGGTTCTATAAGAAAGCAGGCTGAGCAAGGCATGATGAAAAATCTGCTAAACAGCACTCTTCCAGGGCCTCTTCATCAGCTCCTGCCTGCAATTTCCTGTCCTACTTGAGTGCCTGTCCTGACTTCCTTCTGTGATGAACATTGATGTGGTCAATTAAACCCTTTCCTCTCCAACTTGCTTTTGGTCATGGTATTTCATCGCAGCATGGTGACCCTGATGAAGATGTTCCCTTAACGAGTTTTCTGTCAGGCATTTTGTTGCTAGCCCACTCCCTTACTGAGGTCAGTACTTATTTTGATCATTAAAAAAAAAAAGGCCCATTAACAGACACAATGCATCTTTATCATACCTTAGAGGTTATCCAGAGGCCTAGAGGAGAAACCAGAAATTTCTGTCTACTCCAGTTAAGCACTGTCAGTCTCTTGTCTGCTCAGTATAGGAAGAAGGCAGATGACACCCCAACTCCCACTCCTATTCACAGCCTGCCCCAGTGTCTGGACTGTATCCGTTACTTGAACAATCCCCCTCTGTTGGACACCTACTCTACTTCCTTTCACCTCCTCTGTTACCTTGGAGTGAATAAGGACCACTTTTCCCCCTCCTTTTTTGTTAGCCATGAGAGTCCGTGCTTGTTGAAGGCTTTATATGTCAGACCCACCTTTGATACCTCTGCCACCACCCCCAGGCATGCCTAAGTCTCCTCACCTTTGAGCCATCCAGGCCAGACCTCCCAGAAAACCCCTTCCTTCCAGGCTGACCCTGCAACAGAGAGACACACATGAAGAGGGCTTCTAGGGACAGTGCTGAGGGACCCTGGAGAACCTCAGGAGTCTAGCACATGCTAGAGGGGACAGCAATGTAGAGATCCAGTGTCACCGGGCATCCAGACAAAGGAATTCAAAGATGCTCTCCAGCTAGGTGGCCTCAGCATGGTTTCCTCATTCCCTGGACTGATTTGTCATAAATAGGGACAATGGCCCCTACTTTATATGAGAGAGGACAGGAAGAGGTTGGGCAGAATACCTGGGCTCAGGGTAATGCAGACTTCCTGTTTGTGGTCTTCCAAACTTGGTCAGAGAACTCTGGGATCCCCAGGACCCTTTTAGGAGGGTCAGGTGGGAAAGTCTGCTTCATGGACATGGTGGACTGTTCAGAGACTGTGAGACTCGTGGTGTCATCACAGACTGATGCAGACACAGAAGAAGCCAGCTGACTTCACCAGAGTCATATTAAAGAGCTTCACAAATAAACGGGAACGCCAAGCCAGTTTTGTCCCCTCACTTGTTCGGATTCAGACAATATAGTGACTTGGGACAAAAAAAGATTTATGCTTATGAGAAATGGGATGATCATTAACTTCCACTGAATTAATAATCACACCTAGAGTGTGTTTGTTCTAACTATTCTATGGATAAGATGTAACCCATACTAGCACTTGGGTGTGCCATGTAAAGAGAAACTGAAATTAGAAGCCCCATGGACTGCCAGTCAGCACCATTCCTGGGGGTGCAGGTGGGGCAGGTAGGTGTTCTGTAAAGCTTCTGGAAGCAAGGGAGAGAATGTGCACCTCAGCTCTGGTAGCCAACCCTCCATCCTAGCTGTAGAACCCAGGCTAGACCTTCTACCCTTCAGCCTTTGTTGTTCCTCTCTGATAAGACTGAGCAAAGTGAGCAGCTCCTGGGAAAATACACAAGGAAATGGCCACATAGAATCCAACAGACCTAAGAGGCAGGTAAGGCCATTGGCATCCACTTTCAATCTCCCTCCTTAGGCCACTTCTTGTGTTTGTTGACTGGCCAGAGGCCTCCCTGTTGGCTGTTCTCCAGACCACTAGCCAAATGTTGCCCTTCCTAAGCCCACTGGCTCAGCTTCAAGAAGCCCCACCTCCTCCTGGCCAGCAACACCCACCTCCAAGCCTGGGACTCCTGGTGGGCCCATGGGTCCTTCATCTCCCTAGAGAGAGGGGACATAAGAAAAGAAGAACAACAAAGGGGAAAGTTAAAGTGGGGTTCTGGGGGAGCTCAGGCTGTAAGGAGGGAAAGTACACAGTGTGTAGAGTCCTTGCAGGTGGACGGAGTGCCTGGCTTGCAGCCTGGTTCCCATGGTTTGGGAGGTTTCTACCAGTCTCCACCAAGGGTCATACCACAAATCCCAGGGTCTAAGCGGTTCAAGAATGGGACCTCAGGCTCCAGCTCAAAGACAGATTCTGTTTTTTGCTGTCTACTCCACAGCAGACATTAGCCCTGGTATATGCCTCAGTTTTCCCAGACTGAATCCTTGATGATAGGCTTCAGCTGAATCCTACAGGTCGGGTTGACATCTTGTTTTAAAGATGCCATACCACTCTGCACACAGCACTCAGGAGGACAGTGTCCTGGTGAATGTATGAAGGAGTGAGTGGCCCCATAAGCCCAGAGCCTGGCTCAGTAAGGTCTTTCCTGGGCTGCTATGTAAGCACAGGCAGACAGAGAGAGAGAGGCCTTGGCTGCAATTGTCTTTCCTCTCTCTTCCCTCCATTCCCATTCCTGGCCATGACTTTCCAGCCTTCTGAAGGTCATAACAGTCTCCAGCCTGATCCTTCTGGCGGCTGGGGCCTGACCACAAGCCCCTTAAAGCAACCCCTACAGCAAGTATCTGTCTGCTGCTTCCAGGAAAGCAGCCCCATGCAGTGACTTGAAGAGCCAGCATTGGGACTCTGCCAGACCCACACCCAGCTCAGAGAAAGATTTGCATCAGCAAAGGCCTGCTTGTGGTTGCTCATTCTCCCACGGCTGTGCACCACAATGCCAAGCAAGGCTCAGGGCCACATGTACAAGCAAAAGCCAGGATCCCCGTGGAAGGCCAAATAGGCCTGAAAGCAGCTCCTGCTGACTAGTACAGGTGAACTCTACTGACACACCAGCCTAGTGGGCATGGCATTTCATGATGGTCTATTGGCTCCCAAGAGCATCTGTGAGAATGGCATAGGGTCTGAGCATAGACTCTGGGCTGAGGCACACCCAAGCTCTAGTCAAAGCCCTGCCTGCTACTAACATGGGCCTGGCAGTCTTTCCTTCCCTGGATCTCCAAGGACCCACTTATGAAAGGAGTCCAGCATTTCCTTTCCTCTTATTTTGAGGCTGATAAACTGTGATAGGTGTGGAAGGAAAGTCACTTGTCTCACCAGGTCAAAGAAGAGTCACAGGCGGGGTTGTAAGGGAACAGATTCTCTGGTGAAGAATCTTAAGCGGTCCTGGCCCCAGTCATGGCTTTGGTACCCTGGACAGAGCCAGCTAGGTGCTAGGACAGGCTAGGAAGTCAAAAAGGGACAGGAGGGGACAGGGCCATCTCACCTCAGGCCCCAGCTGCCCAGGAGGTCCAGGCAGGCCTCGAGCTCCAGGCTTACCCTGGGAAAGAGAACAGAAATGGTTTCAGAGGTAGTGCCTCCACATCAGGTTAGCAGGACTCCCAACTCAGCAGCCACCTTGGGCCCTGGGGCTTCTTCACCCAAGGACCTTAGGTGGGAGAGGACTCACCTTCATGCCTTCAGGGCCATTGTCCCCTGGGGGGCCAATGTCTCCTGGGAAACCCTGTGAGAAAGCAGAAAAGTCAGGTCACCTGAGCCTCTGGTTGGCAGTTGCTTAGAACAAGCCCTCACCTCACTGGGGTCCACCCCTACCACTACTTTTGTGTGACCTGGGGTAGGTCAGCTATGTGATCCCTTCTCTTCAGACAACAAGCCTGACTCTTCAGAGTGGCTGAGAAAATGCATAAGGCAGAGTGTAGTGACTGTGCCATTAATCTTAGCACTGGGAGGAGGCAGACAGGATGGTAAAGAGCTGAAGGTCACCCTTAGTTACATATCAAGTTCAAAGACAGCTTTCCTGCAGGAGACTTCTTGAGAAAGAGGTGGGGGAACAGAGATACGGAAGACCATTCAGAAACACATAAGGCTGTCATACATGGTCATCCATGTCAGAAAATAGAGTCCCAGGTTCTGGGAACACTGACCCCTGAGTCAGCTGCCCTGCCTGAGAAGCCTTAGCCATGAGCCACATTCATCCTTTGGGTCATGACTTTGCCACGTTGGCTGTGCAGAGGTAAGTGCTAATGTCTTTTATCATGGTTCCTCCTATCAGAAGTTAGAATCACCTGCCCAGAGTGCTGGACTCTGTGACACACTCCTGTCCTGACTTGCAGCTTTAATGGGCCTATTCCCACAGGTGACCATGGGAACAGTTCAAGTCTGAGGCAAAGAGGCCTCCTCCTGCATACTCTGGGGCCTCTCCTGGGGACCCCTTTCCCCACCCCAGAGGCTTGTTTCTACCATAGCTGCTAGCTAGGGCAAAGTGCCCTTTGGCCTGGGTGTCTTTAGTGGGCCAGTTTCCCTAAGCCAGTATGGAAACATCCCTCTCAATGTTTTATGTGAAATACCTCTGTTAATCCGGTCTAGAATCCCATTAGCTTAGGGCAGCTAGAAATCAAGGTCCTTCTACCCCTGCCACATGACTCTCTGTGACTAAAATGCTCCCCCCCGCTTTGTCTTCTGAGGTTGGTGGTCTTTTAACCTAATACTACTAATTCTTGTTAGAAACCCTTTTGTCCTTTTTCCCCTGGCAAAGTCACAAAATGGTCCTGAGTATTTTTTTCTTTAGTTAGTCTCACAATGTAGCCCAGGCTAGCTTGGAACTTGCTCTGTAGACCAGGCTGGTTCTGAACGAACAAGATACCTACCTCCTAATGCCTCCTGAGACTCTAGGATTAAAGGTGTGTGCCACCACACTAAGCAAACAGTCCTGAATTTGGAACTGGCACGTTGAAGCTGAAGTTCCTTCAAAATGGAACCAACATCCTGTCCTGTTATTCACTCCTTGTGTGAGGGGCAAATTACTCAGCCTGTCTCAGCTTTAGCCTATAGAGTAGTTCAAAGATCAAACAGCTCACTGGGCAGTGCTAAGGTTGAAAGAAGTGATGGAAGCCACGTGCTCAGACAGGCACCTCACAGTAAGTACTCCATACAGACTTGCATCCCTGCCTTGGGTTGCAGTCCCCTGTGAGAACAGAGAAGCCAGGATGCTGATTCAGCTCTGGTGTTGAATAAAGGAGACTACTCGGTCAGGGGCCCATGAGCAGGGACTCCCTCCCTGGTGCTGAGGACCAGGTGCTAGCCAGTAAAGACACCAGCACACTCATGGCTTCTGCCTTTTTCCATCCAGAGCCACTCCTGGCTACAGAGTTAGCCAATCAAAGCAGCACAAAGGTAGGCCAGACAGACCCCAGAGGGACTCTGGGAGCCAGAGTCAAGCCGAATTGCTACTAAACAGTGACCCTAAGGCTGTCCCTCCTGGGCTTCAAGTCTTGTTTTTCCCATCCATAAACAAGCAGAACTCTGCTGTTCTGCACCCTCGCCCCTGCCATGGTATGGTAAGTTCTCTCCCCCAGCTCCTGGCCCAAGAAGAGCCTCATCAGTCCATGTTCAGGAGTGAGCATTCCTCCTTCACTGGCTAGGCTGCCAGGAAATCCAGACTCAGGAGTCTTTCCACAGTGAGCAGCAGATGGAGGAGAGGCCAAGTTCATTTGTCTAAAGATAGGGTTGTGTCCTGGCCAAAGTCAACATAGCGGAGAGTCAGACTGTGGCTTTTAGGAAGCACGCCCTCATTCATTGGGGAAGACTATGAGTGATCTTCGGAAAGCTTGGGAGAGCCCGGAGGGCCAGGTTCTTCCCTTGGCTGCAGGAATCTCATGGAGGAGCAAGGTTCTGAGGTCAAAGAGCTCTGAATAAGGGATGGGAGCCCTGGCTGGGGACTAGTTGTCAACAAGCCTGAGGTAGACAGAAACCCTAGTTGGGGTAGCGTACTGCTTTTAGAGAGGAACAGGTTAGTGGAGCCAGAGTGAGTGCTCACTTGGCATCTAGGGCTAGGCTTGAGATGTTCATGACCACATGTATCAGCTGCTGCCAGATGTTCACTAGGCTCCCCCACACTTAGCTGGCATTACCATCCTTTTTTGGCTCATATTCTCCAGCTAACCCAGATTCGGAAGCTCCCCTCCCTCCCTGCCATGGCTAGGAGGACTGAGATAGAGTGACCTGGGAAAGAAAGGTTCAGAGGAGGCCCCTGAAAATAGACCTGCAGCTCCCAAAGGGGTGGACAGCAGCCCCGGAGGGCTTTGGTGATGGCTCAGTAGGAACCACAAGTGTCTGGTTAGTCACCACTGGGGAAGAACTCTGAGATTAGCTTGGGGAGCCCCTGGGTGAGACAGGACAAGCTGGGGATCGAAGGAAAGCAGAGGGTACTAACCTGTGGAGCTCTCTTTGTTTTCCTTTTGGTTTTTGAGATAGAGTCTAGCTACATAGATTAGGCTGACCTTGAGCTCCCAATCGTCCTCCTGCCTCCACCCCCATCCAAGTGCTAAGATCTTACCACTTACAACTGAGCCCATTTCTACTCTTGGCCTTATCTCTCACTTTATGTGTGATCCATACCAACTACTTCATTATTTCTGAGCACAACACTGAAAGCCTTAGTCAGATGGAGAGATAGATAGATAGATAGATAGATAGATAGATAGATAGATAGAAACAGAGAGAGACACAGAGGGAGATACAGAGAAGAGAGGCATACAGAGAGACAGAGACAGACAGACAGACAGACAGACAGGCAGGCAGGTATCATGTACCTCAGGTCCAGGAGGTCCAGGAAACCCAAGTGAGCCTTTGTCTCCAGCTTTGCCCTGTGGAAGACACAGAATCACTACACATGCAGAATAGGTATGGGTCCTATTTTCCACAAATATCCTATCCTAGGCCAAAGGCAGTTGACATGTTCTGTAACTACACGGGTGATATTGCCTAGCTAGCTAAAAAGAAGCATTTGCTGCAATGCTTTCTGCTATATGTTCCATCCAGGAGACCTGGGCAAGTCACTTCAGACTTCAGAATCTGAACTTCCACATCAAGAAGGGAAATAGCCACACTGCCCTTGAGTGAGGACAGTGTGATGCAAAGAAAATGACAAATAAAAGTGGTGTGGCTTGGAATGGATGACATCAGTTGTGTCCATGGGCGTAGAGTTTAGTTCCAATTGGAGTCCATTGGTATGTTGAGTCTGGGGTCTGTCTAGTACCCAGTGTGACTCCTGGCCCTCAGTTTCAGAAACTCTATCCAGGAAATTGGCCCGGGGCCATGTGTGCCTCATTTTGTTCAGTCCCAATACTGCTGGAAGACAGGGGATGTCTTAGATGTGGGTGCATCCCCAGCCATGATCCATAAGCAGATGGAGGGGTGCTGACCTCAATAGCCCAAAGCTACAGCTAGGTGGAAAGATGAGGAAGAAGAACTTACCAGAGGCCCTGGCTTCCCGCGGGCACCTGGAAGCCCTGGCAAGCCATGACTCCCCTGTGAAAGAGAAAGCAAACTAGGTTATCTGAGGGTAACCATGCCAAGAGCACATGCAGTATTCTGCCGGCTCAGACCTAGAAATCAGATCTGCAGGGAGGACAAGGGCCTCCATCTTCTACTGCAGGCTTGGGCTGAGCTCAACCTTGCCTGCATCCCAGTGCCTGGGTACTAGGATTGGGAGCTGCCCTGGCCTAAGTACAGGACCCAGGGAATCTTGGTCCATATTAGTCCTGTAGTTCCCTTAGGCCACATGAGACCAGAGCCCAAGAGAAGAATAGTCAGGCCTGCATGTTATAACACACACATGGAGACTGGCTGTTGTCAGGACAGGCTGGCTGGGAGGAAGGGACGGGGGCTGGTCAACATTTGGGCCTGGTGAGCTGGCCGGGAGAGGGCCAGATGTGGCCACATGGTGCAACCCAGGCAGAGAAGCCATTCTCAGCAGGCCACAGCTGGCCTCTGGAGATCAAGGGCGCTATGGTTCATCTGTTGTTCCTTCTGTCAGCACAGCTAGTCCCTTCCTCCTTCCTTCCCTCCCTCTGGCCAACTTGTCCTTATTTTTCACTGTTGAGTGCAGGACCCCAGCAGAGCTGTCAGGCAGTCTAGGGTCCTGTTCTTCAAGGAGTTCAGTCTGCAGGAGGCTAAGCAGGGTCTCCAAACTAGGGAGAAAGAGTACTCTAAGTGAGAAGCAGATATCTGCCCAGGACATCAGAGGCCACTTTCTGTTTGAGAAAGTAAAGGGAAAAAAATGGTGTCTGATCAGAGTGGGGCAGAGGCCAGGGGCTCTGTTCAAAAAGAAAGGCAGTGTTCAAAGAGCCTAAGTTTCCCAGGACAGTTTAGTGGATCTGGAACACAACCATGGGGAAGCGAAAGCAGGAGAGTGTCAGAGGGTCCGAGACCTGGATCCCATGCCACTGGGTGGAGCACCAGGAATTGTCCCTAAGAGCAGCTGGGGACCACTGGCAGTGAACAGAACAAAGATGTGGCCTAAAAAGAACGGTCTGGGGGCAGTGAGAAAAGATAGACTGGGGTAGGTGGCAGGGGCCACTATGAGGACCAAGGAGAAGTGCTGGGTGAGTAGATGGGAAATGCCACCCGGGAGACAAGCCCTGAGGAATGCAGGCAGAGGTAGGACTGGAGGCTGCAGATAACAATTACCTTGTCTCCTTGGAAGCCAGGATCTCCCGACACACCTGGCACCCCTTGTTCACCCTGAGTACACATCAGCAAAGAGATCATAAGGAGAGGACCATACAACCTGGAAGCTTGCCCCCACTCCCAAACAGAGGACCCCAAGGAGCCCGGTGGAAGCTGTTCTTGTGGCCAGCAGCAGCCTTGGCTCTACAGGGGGTCAAGGACTCATCCCCTAGGTAGGGCAAGGAGGCCCAGGGTGAGGGGATCCCTCCCATTTCACAGCTGCTCAGGGCGCTGCAAGGCCACCTGGCCCTTTCAAGGAGAACACACATAGGACAATTTCTTCATCCTTCTGCTCTTCAGCAGCAGTTGATGTCAGCACGAAAGGGTGAAAGCTACAGGGATGACAGCCCAGGCACTGCCTGCTGTGAATTGTCATGTCTTCCTTCCGTACAAGCAGCCAGCTTCTAATTAAATGCTTAATCAGTCATGAGAGACACCAGAGAGCTGGCTTCTTAAGACTGTGTGCAATTTGAATCTAATGGGAACCGACTGAGCTCTGGGTGGGTCCCTTCTAAGATGGATTGAGAATGTTTAGTGACAGGACTGGCAGTGGGGAGACCTCCTCTGCTCCCTCCTGGTCCAATTCTGGTAAATAGGCTGTTGTTCCCAGGCCAGATGGAAAGGCGCCTCACTTTAGAGCTGGGACCAGCTGAGAGCTCTTCCCAGGAGCCTACTAGCTCTGCTCACTTAGGCCTCATGAAGCCCCAGCAGCAAGAGGAAGTAGAAATCTCAGAAGACCAAGGTGACAGCAAAGGCTGTGACATGGCATGCGACTCTATCATCAGAAGAAAACTGAAATTGAAAAAAGTTTTTTTTTTCTTTTAACTGCTGTTTTTCCTTTTTTCTATTTGGAAAATCTTGTACAAGGTCATAAAGTTTGGGGAGGTATTTTCTCTCTCTCTCTCTCTCTCTCTCTCTCTCTCTCTCTCTTTCATGTGCAAAGAAGGGCTGCAAATATCAAAATGTGGAGAAGGAAAGCTTAAAAGTCACTGAGGAAACCAAGACGTGATCCAGACAGCCAGGCTGAGCAGGAGTTCACTCCAGGATATGCCTTGCCTGGCTTAGGGCCAGGTGGGGTCATGGAAAGTCAAAATGAGAAGGAGAATACAGGGATGAATGGCAGCTCTGTGGTCCTGGGAGGATAGAGGCAGCATGTATGTGGCCACCAGAGCCTAAGCCGGAGACCCTGACTCAGCCAAGGGGCAGGACACCCTTTCTCTCTCCATTGCCAAAACAGCCTCCAATGACTTCCTCCTCCTTTAGTGTGTTTCAGAGCTAAACATCGGAGGTGTCCCTGGTGGCACCAGCTGCTGTGACAAGGATGCGATGGCACCACAGTCATTTCCATGTATCCTAGCACTACCCACTGGCAGGCAGCCCTGCAAAGCCCTCTGCCATGACGTCATCTACTTGTGCCCTCTCTCCTTGGCCAGAGCTTCAGCTATTCCACAGAGCTGTTGTCTTAAGTCTCAGAGCAGACAGATGTCAGGGCGTCCCATCACCCCCACAAGCCCTTCACTTTCAAAGAAGGAAGAAGTGTGGAAGAGCAGTACTGGGCACCGCTTAGAAGGGCCACAACATAGGCTTATGCGTGATGGAAGAAGACAAAGAGCTAGCGACAGGTAGAGGAGGAGCTGAAGTTAGCCAATCCCAATGGCTACCTGAGGGGGCTGAATAAAACCATCTGACTCTATTTGGGGGCAGAGCTAGGAAATTCTATTTCCTAAGAGCCCAGGGATTTAAATTAGCTCCGATCATCAAGCACAGACTTTGATTTGATCACTATCTTCCCTTCTCTGGGTCTCAGTTTCCACTGTTGTCACTCAAAGGTTCTAGAGTAAGTGACTTCCCAGAGCCTCACCCACTCTGACCTTACGACTTCCATTCTGTTCAGGGGTGGAACTCTCTGGGGACCCATGTGCCCCCAGAGGACACAGGGCCCAGCCATTTGACATTGCTGCAAGAGCCTGGGTGAGGAGGAGCTGAGCAGTGAGGCCATTCTCTGTGGATTCTCAGGGTCCTACCCCTAAACATGCCACACTCTTTGGGATTTCCGATTCACATAGAAACTGATGGGAAAGGAAGAGATGCAGGTACATGGCAGAGCACTCCTATAACCCCAGGTATCGATTGGTCATTCTGATGCTATGTAATCCAGGCTACGTAATACCTGTCTCTGGGCCTTGGGACTCCCCTCCCCCTTCCAATAAGGTTTGGCACGGGGCTGAGACAATGGAAGTTCAGTGGCAGGACTGTTCAGCACAGGCCTAGGAGAGGCCTTCCCAGGTCCAGTGGGGAAACGGTGGTGCCTGGAAGCTGGCCTGGCCTGGGTTCTCATAGTGCTTCAGCCTGGGTGCTGGACTCTCTAGGGCTAGACTCTCAAACCCACACAGGAATACCTGTGTGGGATGGTCCTCTGAGGTCTCCACCCTCCACACTCTGAGTCTGTGACTCCTGTCATGCTCTGCATGAGATTCAGAGGTCAGCCTTGGCTTCCTGTAGAGCCTTGACTCCACAGCCCCTCTTGTCCTTTCTGCCTTAACTATCAGGTCCCCACAGCTATCTACTTGAGCCCCACACACCAAGAAACCAGAATAAGCCAGAATGGTAGGTGCAGAGGACTGAGAAGGGAAGAGACAGCCGGAGGCAGAGGAGACAAGCAGTGAGGGATCCCAGGGGAGTGACACTCAGATAACCCATGGGCAGTAAGGGAGAGTTCCGATCACCTTATCACCTTTCAGTCCGGGCTCCCCCACGCCGCCCATCAGTCCCTGCAAGACAGATCAAGACCACAGAAGTCAGAAACTGACATGCTTCAAGACCCTAAGCTGGGTGCCCATCCTGGGTCTCTGTGTTCTTATGAGCAAAGGGAGCAGTGATGGCCACCTCACAGGGCAAAGAGAAGCTGCAGCAACCCTCATCCCTGAACTAATCCCAAAGCAGGAAAGGCTGATGGCTGTGAGGGCATGGGCTGTCTTGGCAAGTCTCTCCCACTTGTGGGAAGCATGCTCACTGCTTGCCATGAGGGTTTCTGCATCTCTGGCTATGAGTCCTCCATCCCAGAACCACATTGGCCTCCCATTCAGCTTGTGGACTTGGTGTCCAATAAAGATGTCTGGCTTAAATGACACACAGATGCTGGCTAGGTCTCGGGCCAAAGAACTGAGCTCCTAGTCAGCCTCTCCCGTCTTCCCTCCCAGTGACTTCTGTCTGGGGTTCCCGGTTGGGGTAGGGGCTGAACTTAGAAAGACACCACTTAACTTACCTTCATGCCTTTCGGTCCTGGGTAGCCAACTGGACCCAATGCTCCCATGTCACCCTGGGAATGGACAGAGAGGAAGGCATCGTGAGAGGTGGTCCTGAGGGCAGATCTGGGATGGAGGATCCCTAAGGTCCAGGGGGGCTGGACTGAAGATACAGTTCACACCCTAGGGCTGATCTTGGAATTAGAAGTATTCTGCACTGATCACTTCCTCTGGAGTCATCCAGCTACAATCCCTGAGCTTGGCCAGGCCTCAGTAGCTGCCCCACCCCTCCCAGAACTTCTCATTAGATAACAAGACTTCTGTCCACTTTGGACATTGGCTCCCTCTGCAAAATGGGGACAAGGATTTTCTGCCCTAGGGCTTCTAGAAGAGTTAACTGCTGGTTGATTCTTTGGGATAAAGGATGAGAAACACTTCCTGCTCCACAGGGCAGCTGACTAGCTCCTTGCCTGGCAGCACTGACAGGAGGCAATTTGGGTATTCTGTATTGTTTATAGTCCCCAAAGTGTTGAGAGAGGCTCTTGGACAATAGGTTGGGGATCCAGCTTTGGGTCAGGAATAACAGGATTCCTGGGTCTGGAAGGTCCAGTGACCCCAAGAGTGTTTTCCACAGGGGCTCCAGATGGCTGGTGGGATATTTCATAAGCCAGTCGACTTGTCCCTCTGAGGCTTACTAGTGTGGGACGAGGAGAGTAATAACACTTCGTGTTCTAGCACTGTTCCAAGGAGTGACTGAGTTAGCAGGTGAGAGGGTGTAATGTCTGGGGGCAGTGTGCATTGTCACAACTTAAAAGAGATTATTGACACTGAAGACATGGCAACGCAGCCCAGGATCAAAGGTCAGGGAATCTAGGCTTAGAGCAAAGTGGGTGAATTTCCTCTTTCAAAGTCTACTCCTTTCCCTCAAATGTCACTCTGCTCACTGCCTCATAGCCACCCCCGAGCACGGCCATAACATTGAGTTGTTCCAGGAAAAAAGCTGTCCTTCTCAGCTAGCTCATTGTTCTTCACTCACCTAAGGGCCTGCTTTGTGGCCTCAGTCAATGAACTTGACCTCTCTTGGCATCAGTTCCTTATTGCCCTGATTCAGGCTCTTTGGGCTCCTTGGCCAAGGCTCTGAGGCTGGGGCACAAGGGTCAGCCCTGGATAGCCAGGCTATAGAATTTTACCTCGAGCTCCTGTTGGAGCTTCCCACACCCTCTGGAGTGAGAAGAGAAGCCCAATAGAGGAGAATGTCAACAGAGAGCTGCAGAAAGGGTGGAGAGCCTGAAATGGGGAGTGGGGAGGAGCTCTCAGACTAGACATGCTCCCTGAACACAGAGATCAGCCCTGGCTGCCTGTGTAACCATGGTAACCATATGAATCTACTCAGAACTGCAGTCCTCACTTGGCTGGATTCAGTCCTCCCTGCTGAGCCTCTGCATTCACTGCAAATCTTGCTTCCAGTGCCCATCAAGGAGCTGGTCCATCAGGAAAAAGAACACTTCGATCTAACAAGGACAGTCATGACCCAATAAGAGCACTTCAGGCACCAAGCAAGAGTCCGAGGCTCTCCTCCACTCAGTGGCTTCTCCCAACTCTGGCAGATCACTTTTTCTGTCATGGCTCATGTACCAAAGAAGAGATCAAGATTTCAAGAGGCTGGTGCTACAGTGTGTCCAGTTCTGAAAGGAGGACAAAGATGACCCTGGTCCCCTTGGTATGGTGGCCAGAGCAGACTCTGTAAGAGGCAGTTGCTCCCTAGGCTAGGAACTCAAGTTGGCTTTTCCTGCTGCAGACTAACCTAAAGGCAGCTTGTGAGGGGACTAGACTCACACAGGCTGGATGATGGGCATGTGGTACTTCCAAAGGCTCTGTGGGTGTTGGGGGAGGGGCTTAGCACAGATCCCTATCACTCCAAGGGGGAATAAGTTGTGGGAAAAGAACCCAACCTGCAGAAGACTGCAGCTATGGGGACTTGGGGGAGGGAGCAGCAACTGCACACGGTAGGTCTTAGAAATACAGGGTCCCAGAGTGGCCTACCAAGGGAGGGGGCGAGGGGATGCTGCAAGCTACTGTCCCCAGAGGACATCTCAGAGCCTGATTGCTGAGTGTTCCCATGAGAATGAGGAAGACCATTATATTGGAGCCATTCCTAAGCTCTTAGACACGGCTTCTCACTGTCCCCTTCCTCTCAGGTTCCACCAAGATCACAACCAACACAGCTGTAAGCAATTAAAGCCCCCCTGCTGCGTATCCAATTCCAGGGGCAGCTGCTGAGCTTTCTCAATCCAGTCTCTGGGGCTAGCAGTTCACCACTGCTCACTCATGCCACCAGGATGGCTGTCAGAGCTATCCCACTTGGGGAAACCAAGGCTAAGAGAGGAGCCAGAAAACCTCCTCAGCAAGTACTGAGTGGGGCCGAGGCAGGACCAGACATCAGGGATGTCTGTCTGTCCCAGCTTGAATCCATTCCTACAAATCCTGGAGTAGCCACAGATAGCAAGAACCCAAGAGCATCCCACAGGTATCCAGATCAGGGTTTGCAGGGGACCTTGGAGGAACCCTGTGGAGGGTTTCCAAGGCAGGATGCTCTATCCTTCCCAGAAATATCTCCTTCTAGCCTTGCATCTCCTGTTCAGCTGTGACATCTGGCCTGTGATGTCCCCATCCCTTGGCTCCCCTGTGCCTTAGCCTTGTGTGCTGGGCTGATCACTGACACTGCTAGACCTTCATTCCTGTAACTGCACCCCTACCATGACCCCAGAACTCTGTTACCTCCCTGCTCTAAGGTCTAGAATCAATGCCTTCCTTCATAGCTGTCCCTATGTAAACCACTAAAATTATGTGTGCTCACAGGCCACTACCTGTCTCAGCACCAGACTGAGGCCAGGCCTCTTGGTTGAAGGACCTTCCCTCCATGACTGCAACATCCAGTATGGTGGTGCAGAGTCACGAACAGTATGCCTTTGAAGTGCCTGATGAATGAACGATCTATGAAAACCCTCAGTCTTGCTTAAAAACCCACCAGGGAGCAGCCTTGAAGAAAACTGAGCCTCTTGTGGTCCCAGGTTAGAGATAGGAAAGTGATCACAAGAGCAGCACAGCAGTAGCAATGGAAAATGGGTTAAGAGCTTCAGTAGTGTATACAGGCTGAGCCTTTGCTTATGGGCTGTGTGACCTCAGGTAGGTGTGTTGCTCACTCTAAGCCTGTTTTCTTATCTACAAGATGGCAACGAGCTCCCTCTTCAGGGCTGGTGTGCTCATTCAGTTCTGATGAGGGTCAGAAATACAATAGCTGGTTAACACCAGTTGACCAGGTTCCTAACCGACTCTCCACACAGAGAATAGCCCCTGATCCATCAGTGACAGTGGCGTTTAGGGCCAGATCACAAATCTTTTGTTCTCATTCAATGCAGTAGCCAAAAGTCCCTATATCTCTTTGAACAGAAAAGTCAAAAGAGATTTTTTTTCAGAGCAGATTCTGAAGTGAGCAATCTCCCTGCATGCTAGCCATGAGCTCTAATGACACCAAGAGGGTAGCTTCTAGTTCTCTCAGCTTGGATGTGGCAGAAAGCCACTGGTGGCAAGCGGGAACTGGGGACATCCGATATGTGTTATAAGCAGGACATGCCCCACTCCCTAGAGGGTGAGCCTGCACACGACATGGCTTCCAGAGCTCCAGCACAGCAGACATCCCACAAGCATACAAGTAGACAGGATCCTAGTGAGAGGTAGCCTAGTCTTCTGTCATCTCTCCTGGCTGGGCACCTGGAAAACTGGGACAGAGGCAAGTGACAGATGCAAGAGAGCTGCTTCAGCTGACTCCACAGAGGGTTATGTATATCTTGGTTCTATAACAAAATGACCATCAAAACACAGAACCCTGCCCCCCATCATCTGAGCATCTAGAAAACCACAGTTTCTCAGTTCTGCTTCCTCCTAGACACCTCAGAATAGGGTCCCTTTCCTTCCACTTCTCCAGAAGTTCCTAGCTCAGAATTTTACACACAGAGTTCCAGGACCAGAGAGGGCACTCAATCAGGTATTGGTGGGCTCAGGTACAGCCCAGTGACCCCCACCTAAAGGTGTCTGGGTGAGAGTTATTTCATTCTGAGAGAGAAGATCTGGAAATAAGGAAGGCGAGGTTGACAGTGGCCATAGGAGGACATAGGGCAAGGGAGGCTGCAGGAGAGAGAGGCTCTTTGGAAATCTTATAGGCACAAGACTTGGAACTGCAGGCACACCCAGAGCTTGGCTCAGAAGAAGGGAGGGAAAAGGCCCTGGAATGGAAGCGGGGGTTATGGCCCCCAATCAAGCCTCCCACCCTCTCCTGCTTTGTGTGTAACCTTGACCTGGGGTCTGTTTTCCTACCTTCTAAAAAGATGCTGTGAGAAGCAGCATCAGGTCAGAACAGAGAGGAACCCAGTAGCATTTGAATGTCAGGTAAAAAGCATGATACTCTAGCACAAATGTGTCCTAAATATCACATTGGGCATCAAAAGCCACCTGAGCCACCAGCATTTTGTCTGGATAGTCCTGAGGCTGGAAGGAAACTGCCAAATACCAGGAGGAACAGAGACAGAGGCAGTATAGTCTGGGGGAGGACCAGGGACAGAGGCAGTATAGTCTGGATCCATAGAATCTGTTCATTCATTCAAAGGGAACTCTCCTCTGGGTTGGGTCCCAACCTAGAGGATGCTGAGACAATGCCAAGTGGGAACACGTGCCACTGATGACTGTCAGGATGTGTGAATATTCCCTCAGAAAAGTCTGGGATCAATATTGTTCACACTGAAGGAGTCTGAAAGGAGAAGGCAATGGACATTGGACCCCAGGAACAGCCTCTCCCAAGGACAGTCAGGGTAACCTGGGCTCAAGACACGAAAGCTCTGGAAAATGGGGGCTCTGCTTGGGTGGACCAGGGAAGAAGGGAGTTTCTAATACCTGAGGTGTTCACATTGGAGCTTAATGAGCATACACTTGAGGT
Organism: Rhynchomys soricoides; assembly: GCA_019843965.1. NCBI lineage: Eukaryota > Metazoa > Chordata > Mammalia > Rodentia > Muridae > Rhynchomys > Rhynchomys soricoides. The sequence goes on from JADRCH010000117.1 coordinate 7,655,632, forward strand.
TATCCCTTCAGAGCTTAGAAAAAATAGATACAAGACTTCCAGCGTGTTCTCAGATTCTCATGGAACATAGTGCCAAAGTAAGTAGTCAGCAAATTTCTATTGAATGAACACAAGAGATGAGTGTCTGAGTTAATAATTTCCCATCTCTAGCCAAGACAGTCATCACTGTCAGCTGTAGCATCTTCAGCCAAGGAGGATATTACTAGCTAACTATAGCATCCCCAGCCAAGGCAGACATCACTAGTCAACTGTAATGCCCTCTTCTACTAAGTTCCGATGCGCAATGCTACCAGACATGTAACAGAAAAATAAAAATAGCTATTATTACGATTAGTACTTTTGGAAGCCTTTCTATGTTCTAAATACTGCTTAAGTGTTAAGCTACTTATAGTATCACATCAATCTCCCAAAGCAAGTACTAGGATGATGCCCATTATATAGGTGAAGAAACAGAAAGACAGATGGTAAGAAAGGTATCCAGGACTGGGATTATACAAATGGGTGAAGGAGGACTTGAACCCAGGAGGTGGGGTTCCAGGGCCTAGACTGGACTACTTGCATCTGTGGTCCCAGAACAGATGAGGACAATGATCCTATGTGTCAGAGGGTTCCTGAGATCCATAGAGGTGATGACATAATTGAGGATCAGGGCCAAGAGGTTGACCTGATCCACGTCCTCTAAGCAGGTTCTTTTCCCACCTGCCTCAGCAGGAGAGACAATCTGGGGGATCCTAGGCCCTCTTCCAAGGATAGACCACTCTGGGGATGGGATCCATCATACTCCTCTTAACCCCATCTTCAGCCTCCATCTGAAGAGAATTTCTTAGCACAGTTGCTGGAAGATCAAAGCCAGCCCTCCTGTCTGGGGAGCCATCTTACACCCGCTCCCACTGCACCACAAGTTTCACAGGGTCAGCAGAGGAGCACATTCTACGGGGGTGTCTCTAGGGTCACCTCCAGGCTTTGGCCTCTCACTGGCCCTCAGAGCTGAGTCCAAGGCCAAGAACAGCTCTGGAGGTCCGGCATCAAGTCCTTACACTGAGTGACAGAGCCACCTACTAAGGCTTTTCCAGCCCAGAACAACCAGAGGCTCTGTCCCCTCCAGCTCCTCAGCCTCTTGGGCCTAGGCATCCCAGCAGGTAACAGTCATGATAATACCAGTACAGTCCACTGACTCTGCATTTACAGAGTGCTGGAGCAGACCACGCTGTACCCACACCCCCTTTCATCCTCACACAACCAGGAATCCAAGAGCACTCCGCTCCACCTCCATTTCATAGACAACAAAACTAAAGCATAGAGAGTGACATGGCCCAGGTCACATGACCAGGATGTGACAGAAGTGGAACTTGAACTTGTTACTCTTGCTCCAAAGTCAGTGTTTTAAGGAAAAGGGAGAAGAAGGTCTAGAGTCTCTGCTCTGCTGCTAGCCACAGTCTCCCTCTGAGCCTGAGCCCATCACCAATTAAATAGCTTGCTGTCACACTGACCTACCTGTCTGCAAATCAAGAGACAGGCAACAAGCCTAAGAATGGTTGGCAGCCCTGTGCTCCAAGACTCATCTTGTGCTCCAAGACTCATCTTCATCTAATCAATGAGGAAGCAGTCTTCAAGAAGGTTGGAAAGCTATCTGAAGTCACAGCATGGCTTTAACTTTACTCCTCTATTTCCTTCCTTCCTTCCTTCCTTCCTACCTCCTCCTACTCCTCTTCCTCCTCTTCTACCTCCTCCTCCTCATCAATATCCCTCTGAGGCTTATGGAAGAGGCCCTTTTGACTCCCCTGCAAGGCCCCTTGCCTCACACCCTGACTACCCCACCTCTGCCCAACTTGGACCTAGGCACGTTTGTACTTACAATGAGCCCGAGAACTCCTGGCGGCCCTGGCAGGCCAATTTCTCCCTGGAAACACAGAAATTAAGGTGGTTACTGCCCTGTCTCCCTCTACACCATACCCCACGCAGTGGGACCACTGGGAGCAGACTTCCCCTCTTCCTGAGCACAGTCCCTTAAGTGCTCTTGCTTGCTCTCTGTAGGGTGTGTAGAACACTCCCCTCTACCATCTTTCCCATCTGTAATTTCCTAGCCTAGCCCCTTCCAGACTCTAGGCATGAAGGGCACACCCGGGTGGGACTGGACCCAGGTCATAAGCAGGTGGAGGTGTATTTTTTTTTTCTCTTGGAGAGATTTCAGAGGTGAGTAGTCTGCTCAAGGTCAGAGACAAGCAATGAGGACATCACATGGAGACCCTGTTGCCATTGCCATTCAGGTTCTCCAGGTGCCCCCTCCCCAATTCCTGGGGCTTCCAAGGTGCCAGGGAGAGTTCTTTCCTGGGTCCAGAGGATGGGTCAATTTGAGACGGACCCTCCAACTCCAGTCCCTCAAAGCTTTATAAATGGACCATCTAATGTCCACACGAGGGGTGGGGGAAACATGGGGGAAAGGGCCTGACTCAAGCTCAAATGGAAAGTCAGGAATAAAAATGGTGGTTCTGGCAACTGATTAGTGGTGAGAAGTGCCAGCCTCCCCTCAGGGCTGTCCTTGTTGATACAACTTCGGAGCTACCTGAAGGGAAATGACTTGCCAAGGTCACTCAGCAATTCTGTGGCAGAGCTGATGTCAAGGCCAGAAAATTGTCTATTCCTCTAGACCCTAAGGAGAAGGACGTCTCTCTCTCTCTCAACCCAAGAAAACTTCTGGAAGGGTCACATCCTTTTGTTAGGACATTAACCTATTAAGAGTTGAGTCTGTGGGAGCCGAGACTCCACCCCTCTTTCCTCATCCTGGTTCTTCTGTCATCCACATGGGCTGTTCCTACTCTGCTGAGTTTCTCTGTTCCTCCCAGCTCTTCCTAGCCAAGTGCAATGGACTAAGGAAGTAATAGTGAGACCAGGAGGCTTGGCACCTTAGTGATGCCTAGCATTGATGACAATTGTCCACTGCACACCTGCAATGGCTAAGACCTCCCATCCTCTAAAGCATGCATTCTGACCTGCACTTCAAATGGGAAACTTTTCCCAAGGCTCCATGTTCCTGGCTCTGAGGCCACAGCTTTGTCCCCAGAGCATCTGGCTAGGTCAGGCTCAAGAGTATTTATGGAGTTGAAATGGACCAGCAAATGTTAGGGTGCCGATGGAAGGCCAGGGGGCACAACTGGGCCTGGCTTCTCTGGTAGAGAGCCCCAGGGAAATACAAGGACCAGAGCAAGTGTTCCTGAGAACACTGGCCATGACCTTCACACTAGGCTGAGATCTCCTACCCAGGGCCTAGAGCTAGGACAATAAGGAAACAGCAAATGGACACCCTAGGGGAGGCCAATTCATCTCCTTGCAGGTAAGCTGGGCCTCTGCATGTTTACAAACTGTAAACCTGAAGACCTGTAAACTCTGCCTCCAGCAAAGCTTGTGGCAACTACCTGTACCAAGGCAAACCACCTATAAACGGTTCTGATGCTTCCTATGGTTGGCATCTGTGCTCTCTCCATCAGACAGAAGCTCCAGAGACTGGACATAGCCTGTAGCTCAGCAGGTGGGGACTCTCCAGGAGGCCACTGAGTACCCACAAAAGAAGAGGTTCAGCAAAATATTGCCATTTTTTCCAAGGGCACTCAGCTAGTAGGTCATAGGGCAGGGGACAACCCAGGTCTGTCTGACCCCCAAACTCAGGCTCTTGCAGTCCACTGTACTCTGGCTTGTTAGCAAGCACTGGGGATACTTACAGGGTTCCCATCAAGTCCAGGGGGACCTCTTTCCCCAAAGTCTCCAGGGAAGCCCTGAGGGAATGAGAGAGAAGAAATACGGAGTTTAGTACTCAAGGCTGCAGTTTGGCTTTGAGCCACACCCCCAGCAGGATGCAAGGACAATATCTGAGCCGGCTCACTCCTCACTGGGTTCTGGGGTTCTGATGTCCTCCCTGCTACCTACACACACTGGCACACATGGAACCAAGGGACAGACCATAGCCGATCTGAGAGATGGTACAGGCATCACCCCCAGGTCTGGGACTACACTGGGACTCCTAGTGTAGTGGAAATGATAGACTGAGGCAGGAAGCTAGGCTCAGACCTAGAGCACTGCAGATTGATGAAGTTTGTAGTGCACCTTTCTCATAGACTATTGGCCTCAGTTTCCCCACTGGTCAAAAGAAGGCTCTGTGGCTGTGCTGTGTACCTCAGAAGTCATACTGTGGAATTATCATTCCTATATTACAAACTAAGGCTGTAATGGGAAAAGTGGCAAGGTCACACAAAGTCACACTGCTAAGGAGGATCAGCACTGTGGCCACAGAAAGGCCACCAGCCTGGGCAGGTCTGGCCCTTCAGCCCTTCTGTGACCTTACTAAGAAGCTCCACAGTCCTCAGGGAGCCAAGCAGCTGGAAAAACATCAGCTGTGGGGAGGCCTGGGGGATGGGGGTCAGGAATCTATTCCTACTTCAAAGGAAAGGGAGGTATTTAGCTAGAGCCTGTAAACCCCTTCCCCTCTTCCTGTTCCAACTGTGGCTTTCTCAAGATGAATGACAAGCATAGCTCACATTTGCCTGACAGAAAACATGAATGCAAAGGCGGCCAAACTGTGATAAATTCCTTGGAGGAGCCTCAGGCCTTAGCTTGCTAGTACTTTCTGGATATCCAGAGGATATCCAGCAAGAACAAGAAAGAGAGAAAGAAAGAAAGAAAGAAGAAAGAAAGAAAGAAAGAAAGAAAGAAAGAAAGAAGGAAGGAAAGAGGGAGGGAGGGAGGGAAGGAAGGAGGGAGAGAGAGAGGGGGGAAGGAAGGAAGCCCTAGGAACAGTCACATAGCCTGTTCCACTGAGCAGGGACCTTTACCCCGTGTTTCTGGATATGCATGCATGCAAGCACACAGGTCCTCTTCGTGAGCAGGCACAGCACAGGGTGACATTCACTCCCCAGGAAGCATGGACTCACTCAGAAAATGCAAACACTTGATGGGTCTGGGACCAGGCTGGGACAGGAGATCTGACATTCTCCTGTGGGGAAAGATGACTCATCCTATGTAACTGATGGGGAAAGGTGAGGCTCAGGCAGGAAGGCACTTGATCAAGGTCATAAAATCAGTCTGACTCAAGTGAGCTCAGGTTCTGCTTCTGCCCAGTCCCACTCTGGTGAGTTTCAAATAGGGCAGCCTGGCCTGAGGAGTGAGGGTGTACACCTGGCACATGGGGTGCTTAGGTGCCGCCACACACAGTCCGGACTTTATGGAGTGCATCCAGCCCACAAAAGCTTCCTCTTCCTGTGACCTAGGAGTCTCCACTAGCTGACACTAGACTTTTTCCAATCCAGATCTTCTGTCATGACAGTGCTACCTCTTGGGGAAGCAGCCGTCTGTCAGATGGGCTGTGATATGGGACATCTTTTGAAGGCACTGACTTTCTCTTTGTGGTGGTTGTGGAGGCTGGGACAGGGTAGGAAGGCAGTTGCTCACAGAATGAGGACAAAGTATAACAGAGCCCTGGCAGGCTCCATATGGTCCCAGTGGTCAGGCCTGGGGATTGCTGTCTCTATTCTCTAGGTTCAGGGTCTAAAGGAGACCAGGGTCACCCTGTCTTCTCCAGGCAGCTCTGTGATGGGTAGACTTTCACTGTGCTGATTGAGGGCTGATCCCAAAATGTATGCTAGCCTTGCCTGACCTATAGACAAGGCTGGGGAGGAAAAGGACGTACTGGTGTATCCTGGGCACAAGGCCTGCAGTTTCTAGGTAGCAGCACACAGGGCAGCTCCAAGCTGGCTCACCACTCCCCCCAGACCCAGTAGCCAGGCCAATAGCACCAAGCCATCCTGGCTCTACCACCTGGAAAACTCTAAGAACCTGAGTTATATCTTCTTTACTTCAGAGACTATTGAGACCAAGGAGAGTCTCAAGACATAGCCTTCTGAATGTTGAGTTCAAACCTCAGTGAGGCCCCACTGCAGTTCACTCATGGACCATCCTATGAGTGACAGTAGACACAGCTATGACAGTAACAATCAACCGAAGCAGACTCATGAAGGGACTCTATGCCAACCCTATTTTAGATATCGAGAGAACTGGAGATGGTTTTTTTCAAGACAGGGTTTCTCTGTATAGCCCTGGCTGTCCTGGAACTCACTCTGTAGACCAGGTTGGCCTCAAACTCATAAATCTGCCTGTCTCTGCCTCCCAAGTGCTAGGATTAAAGGCGTGTGCCACCACTGCCCGGCTAGAACCAGAGGTGTTAAGAAACCTGTCCAAAGTCACACAGCTATGGGATTGCACAACAACACAGTTGGAATTTGAATCCAGGCAATCTGGCTCCAGAGCTGTTCTCCTGGTGTTTACATGGTGACAACAGCAGAACTAGAAGTTCAGTATCAAAGGGCCATCATGGCTCGAGACTAATGCATATCAAATCTGGTTCTGCCTGGACATAGTCAATGACCTTGGGGACTAGCTCTCCTTCTCCATCTCCATCTTTGCTTCTACTGATGGGCAACCTCTAGGAGTCTAGGCCTTTTATTTTAAAAAAGACTGTTAGGGAACAATGAAGCTTTAAAGATGCTGGAACAATCAAAGGAGATCTGAGATGGAGGAAGCCCACAGCTTAGGTAAGCATCACTTTGCTGCAGTAGGAAACAGATTCAAAGCTCCTGCCACTCCACTCCCTAGCAGACAGCTACCCAACACCTATGTTCTTTGCCCAGCTGGCCATCCAGTGCCTACTGGCTGTGCCTGATGTATTCGTGATGACTGCACATTAGCCTATGGCAGTAGGCCCGTCCTTCTTCCATTGCCCCAACCCCTGACTGCAGCAGCCTGGCCCATGGCCCAAGGAATGAACTTGGCTCACTGCCGGGCCGCTACGTGGCTCCTCCACTTCCCCAGGTTGGGCCCCTCTGGGACTGAACGGCTCGCCTTATACTGTGAGCAGAACCAGGCCCAGCAGAAGAAAATAGACTAGGGCAAGGCTCCGCCTTCACTCTGGATAGCAACAGTTCACAGGGCCAGAGGTGTGGATAGCAACATGCCAAGACCCAGACATCTAAAGGCATTATAGCCAAGATCCTACCTCCAGAATCTGCTCCTCTGCTACAGAAGGTGGATATAGGACCAGGGCAGCCTAAGCATTCAACAGATAACCCACTGAGCTTCCAGGCTCTGTCTCCCAGCCTGCAAACCAGCCACCCCTTTGCACCCTAGGCAAGACTAGGCTAAGCATCACTAACAAGTCCCTGGAATCTGAAGTGCATCATTACACCACTAGTCAGGGGTGGTTCCCACCATGGGGGGGTGGGGTGGGAGGGTTGTTCAACAGCCTCCAAGAGGAACCACCAAACTTAGAGAGGTATAATAGCTAAATATTTAATTTCTGGAAGTCCCTCCACAGGTCTAGCTTGCATGCTCTCTACTTGAAATATGCTGATATCTGAGGTTCTCAGATCCCTTGTTTCATGATGCAGATTATGTCCTACTCTGTCCTGTGAAGGAAATTAGAAAATCACTCGAGTTATACTATCAAGGGAGAAAGAGATGGAGGCAGACAGGCAGAAGTCTTACAGAGACTCACAGGCTTACCTGAGGCTCACATCTAAATGAAAAACCAGACCCTCTCCCTCATCTTTTCAGGCCTCAGTTTCCCCATGTGGGAATATATACTCCTTCCCTATATGATGGCTGGGAAAAGCCCAGGGTAGGGATTCCTGTCCTGAACCAGATAGCTGTTCTGATAGCTTGCTCAAGCAAGCTTTCAGCATCTTTGAGTCACACAGTGAGAGACAGAGCCATGCTTGGGTCAACTGATTTAGTGTCGAGACTGCCTTCCTGACTCCATGCAGGCCCAGTCACAGCAGGCAGGTCCAGCCATAAGCAGTGTGGTGGTGGTAGTGCACTGATGACAGATCGAGAGAGAGGGAGAGAGAGAGGGGGAGAGAGAAAGAGAGAGAGAGAGACAGAGATAGACAGAGACAGACAGAGACAGACAGAAAGAGAGAGACAGAAAGTGCTAGACAAGAAGACTCATTGTAGCCTCTTTCTAAAATCAATGAGAGATTCCAGCTAGAATGTAGCTCAGCCATCTGCTGTGCATAAACCTGAACCAGCTGGGCCAGAAGTCCTGCCAGCTCTAGCCAACTTGCCAACATTTTATATCTGGACCTTCTTCCAAAATTACACAGTCCTTTTCTAGCACAAGAGGTGAGGCAGGGGTGAGGAGAGCTGTAGATTCCGCTGGAGGAGAAAGGTGTTGATGGGGAGAAAAGAGGCCCTGTGGGAAACACCCTGTGCTACCAAGGGTCTTAGGTTCAGATCCTAACTTTGCTACTAAGTTGCTGTGTGACCCTGGTCAAGTGGCTTGCATTCTCTAGTCAATGATAGGTTTGATTAGATGACCTGGATTCTCAGGCTAGACAGTAACCTGCAGGGTGGCAGCAGAGAGCTAAACCACCAACTTGGACAGGCCCTGAAGAAAGTTGTCTTGGTGACAGTCATAAGGCCTCACCAGGAGGTCTATCTCTTAGAGCCTCAGTTTCCCCTTCTGGAATCAATGGCTTTCCTAACAGAGTCTAGGAAACCTACTTTTATGATATTGGTACCATTTGGTATTCCCAAGAGTCAGTCTTGGATGTGCCCTGATCCAGCTGTTCAGAGGCTGCAATGCCTTGGACACATTATTTAACTTCTCTGGGATTTATTTGTCTTTCTCTTTATGCCCTATAGATGGCCGAACAAGAGAAAAACTAACCCCTTATGGCAATGGAGAAGCCTAAACAGAGCCAGTGGATTTGGTTGGGGGTCAATACTGAACCATTTATGGGATTACTCTTGTGGCTACCACACTCCCTAGTCATCTAATCTTGCTTGTGCATAAATGAAGACAGAGGGGGAGACTTGACACTGTGGAGACAGTGTGTGTCCCAGGTGACGACTTAGCTCTCTTAGTGCCTGCTGTCCACTAACACAAGTATCTGGACAGACACCCCAGACATAAAGCTTTACCCACAAGCCGTTGAAGCACATAGAGCTAGGAGGAGCCACCTGGAGCAGCAAAAACCCCAGGTAGCATCTCAGGCCAGCGCTTGCACTTGGTTACCCGGCCCTACACCCAGAGCAGAAAAACAGAGCTGAGAGGCAGGCAGAGCCAGGTCTCAGGGACCACCAGTGCAGTACAGTCAGCGGGAGGTGGGGCTACCCGTAGAGTCTGCTTAATAGACACGGAAAATCTTTACCGGCCTACCCATCTCGCCCCTCTTGCCAGGAACGCCAGGGAGACCCTGTAGGGGAAAGAGGAGAAAGATCATTATCAAACTCCAGGGGTCGCCCACCACACCCAGAATAAAGTCCCAGGTAGCCTGGAATGCTTGCCCAGAACATGATGCCAGCTGTGTGTTCATTGCATGGATGTGGGTTTGGGGCCTCATAAACACCTACTGGGAGAGTGCTAATGAAAGCTGCCAGCACTCCTAGCATACAGCAGGTGCTCACTAAGTGTACCTTCTTCTGCTTCCCTATAATGCTCTGTATTTAGCTTAACGACAGGGTTACAACTGAACATCCAAGTACAGGCTCGGGGGAGAAAGGAGCATGTATTAAAGTTACCAGCCCTAAAGGCCTGTGGGCAGCTCTTCCCTGACTTAGACACTTGGCAGAGTATCTTAGGAAATCCTAAAGCCGGTCTATACACACCCCCAGGGCCCAGGGCAGAGTCTGGCATCCCTGGTGTCCTCTGTCCCTGCTGCCACCAAAGTCAGCTACCATACTACTGCCTGGGATCCCTGGCCTGGCAACTGTCACCTGGCTCTGTCCCCACCCTTCTACCAGACAAGCCTCACAACACTTTATAAAGCAGCCAAGTACCTGTGCCAATGATGAGTGGACGCCTGTGCCAAAGGGAGGAGAGACTACTTGGGACTCTGTGGGTGGCCTCTGTCATAGCTACTCAGTCCTGTCACAGTGGCAGGAAATCAGCCATAAACAGTGGTAATCTATAAGCATAGCTATGGTCAATAAAACTTTATTTACAAAACAGCCAACTGGCCATCCCTGCAGAACATACAAATGTCTGTCGCTGGTGAGAGGCTCCTCTGCTGAATCTCTCCTCTAGCTTCACTGCCCTGAGTACCTAGAACACCAAGCCTGGGCCCCCCTGACTTGACCCCAGCCACCAGGACTATAACAGTGAAGTATATGCATGCTGTTTCCTAGACCTCACCCTGCCTAGGCGCTCCCCACATGGATATCATCAGCAGGCAATCTGTTACAGCAGAGCAAGTAGAGAGTGGTGGTACACAGACAAATGTACTTACCCGCTCTCCATCTGACCCTGGCAGGCCAAAGAGCCCAGGAAGCCCAATGTAACCCTAGAAAAGAGCAGGTGGGGATCAGAGAGGTTAAGCATAGGGTGCAGTTAGCTCAGCCTCCCTGCTGCCATCCCACGACCCGGTCCTCGTGTGGTGGTGGCTCCAGGGGTCCTCGATGACATAGACCTTGAGGCAAGTGTATATGCCCGTGGACTGCATGGTGCTGCGTCCACGATGTAGTCCAAAGGCACATACGCTCACACCAGGGAGGGCAGCACAGGACGGCAGAGGCCCGGCACCCAGCTTGTGACCTGTGGAAGGAAGCTAGTACCCAGGTTAGATGCTGCAGGGCTGTACAATCTGCCTGCATTGTGAATGGTCCCTACAGGGGTTCCTTCTAAAGCTCAAAGGTCCTGGATCTGGGGGCTTGCAAACACCATTGTTGCCAAATACTGCCAGTCAGCAGAGAGCTGACCACCCCAGAGAGCTGACACTGTTCCAGCCACATGGGTGCTCCTGAGTTAACCCTGGCAAGAACCCCAGAGACTAGAGGTAGTACCAATCTGTATTAAGCTAATTTGTGTTCAAAGGACACCCAGGCACAGCAGACTTAAGGCATGTCACCATTTTGTGTCGGTGGTCCAGAGCAAATGTACCTGATTTCTAGCCTCCAAGCCTGAGTTCCCCCTGATCCCCCAAGCAGGCATACCCTTATGGTGTTAGAACCATGACATACATAGCCCACCTCGGGTGCTCTCCTTTCTGGTACCAAACGCGCAGGTCAGAGCAAACTCATCTCCCCAGCATCCCTCAGCATCCTGGCAAACATCTCTTTGAATCCCTGTCCTCTGATAATCTCTCAAGGGCCAGGATCCAGCACAGGGCTTGTACCATTGGAAGCTGTGCAACAGTTTAATGACAACTACAGCAAAAGCAGCTGCTTGCCAAGCTCAAACTACCTGCCAGGCCCGACTCGATGCTTCGCACACACCACACTAAGCACACAGATGAGTCCTAACTTTGACATTGTGAGAGAGTTGTCATCTATAAAGTCCACACTTGAGAACCTCACAGTCAAGTTACCAAAAAGGAGGTAATTTGCAAAAAAACAATCTTATAGAATGTTTGGGTTTAATATTGTCTTGTTGAGATGGGTTGAATCCATAGCTATCCTAAGACAAAGGCAGCCCATAGGCTACAGACCATGCACATGATTACATTACAGCATCCTCACAAGGCTCCTGGTAGGTGATCTGCCCATGGCCACACAGCTGCAGTATAGCAGAACTGGTCCCTGATTTCAAGCTCTGTGGCTCCTAGGCCCACACCCCTAACCAGTGTGTCATGAGCACACATATGAGGAAGACTGGTACCAGCTCTCCTTCCTCAAATACCTCAGCAACCAGCTTGATCAACAACCAACATCTTAACCACTACACCCTGCCTTTTCTGTATAAAGCTCATGGCTTGTGTTCACAGATGAGTGTCTTTGAGAAGCCTAGTGTTCACCTGGGATCAGTGACAGAGTCAGTCATTGGGGTCTTTGAGTCAGTCATACAGACTCCAAGGTTGATGTGGGTAGTGCTTCTTTACACACAAGAGATGGAACAGGAAGGTGGTTTCCTTGGACTCTGAGTACTTTCTCCAGCATCTAGATAATCCCTCTGAGGCCACTACTCATGGGATCGTCAGAAGAGAGACCCAGAGCTGCCCTGACTTTGTATGTCATGTAAGGGACCTTGCCTTCCTATGTTGTGCTCATTCCCGCAACTGCTAGACTGCTGCAGAGATTAAGGCCAGTAATGGGCCCATATTGGCCCTCCGACCTACCACAGTATAAATAGCTTTGGCTCAGAAGAGGACATGTCACTGAGGACCTGCCCCAACTGACAGCCATGTGGTCCACTTGCTGCTGAGCATTTCTTGAGAACAGCAGGCCCCACTTCAGGAGTCCAGAAGCATCTTGGCATGAACAGAGCTACCCATGCCCATTGGGACCCATGCCCATTGTCTTTCTACCTCCATTTTCCTAGTTAACATACCCAGAACCTTCTCTGCCTCCCTTCTGGGAGATCTCACGTGGGGTGCCTCCTTGGCAGTTCTAGGCAAATGGAGTTCAGTGGTTGCCAAGTCTTAGTCCCACTCCCTTTGACAGCCCTGATCTCCCATCAACCCATAGAAGGTCCAGCAATGTCTACTCATGCTCCATCTGTGTGGGACTAGCCAGAAAGCACTTACCCTGCTGCCTTTGGGGCCAGGGTCTCCTACAGGTCCAGGGAACCCCTGAAACAGAAATATGGGGGCAAAGACATATGGAGACGCCCTCCCTGCTGCCAATGTCCCAGGGCCAGTCTTGTCTTGGGCTTCAGCTGTCCTGAGAAGCATCCATGGTATGGATTGAACCAGAGATGGCTCAGGGGGAGAATGGAGAGGAGTCTTGAGAACCCCTTCTCTAAGCCCTAGTTTTCCTATAGAACCTCCTAGCCTGCATCATTGTGGCCAGGTCTAATCCATGGCCAGCTCTTTCCTTAGGGCCTGCCCACAGGGGCAGTTTATTGGCCCCAGCCCACAGCCTCCCTCTCCTTGGGGCTCTGTGGCCACCACCATGGCCACAGCTTCCAGAGCATATACTGCACCTGCCTGCCAGGGTAACCTTTGGCCCCTGGACTGCCCTCAGGTCCTGGCTGCCCCTGCGAAGGAACAAGAGAAATGTTAGGAAAAGTGAGGCCTTTCCGAGCTCACTCAGGGTCCCGATGTTAGGTGGGCGGCATCTACAATGGACAAGGAGAGGGGCGAGAATGTGAGGCAAAGAAGGAAGAAGACAAGCAGTGGGCCCCAAGCCCACCTCTCTAGAAACTGGTCAGACCAGCTCTGGGGACAAATCTTTCTGCTCCAGGCTCAAAATAAGAAAGCACAGACGAGGGTTGGCTGGCTGTCCCCTGGCAGGGCTGCTGTTTGAGTTGGGCCAGGAGGCCAGAATTCCTGCAAACCCCAAGGCGAATGGAAGGGATAATATCGCCTAACATTGCCGGGGACAGGCCAGCTATTCATGGCTCTAAGCAGAGTCCAGGGGCTTCTGCCAGCCCTGGGCTGGGCTCGGCAGTACAGACACTGGCTCTTCTAGGACAGTGTGGCTGACTGGGTAAGGGTGGGGGTGATGGGTGAGGGAAGTCCTAAGGCCTTGTTCTGGGGTTCCAGAGAATCTCAGTCCAGGGAGGAGGCTGGTGCCAAGCAGGGACTGGAGGAAGGACTATCAGGCAGTGCAAGGCAATGCAGACAGGCCTCACCTGTTCTCCAGGGTGCCCTGCTGCTCCAGGGTGGCCCTTGTGTCCCTGTGGGGTGAAGAATTGTCATCAGGCAATAGGCTTTATGGTAGAGATATGGCACACACAACCTGCATGGATGCAGGTTGTATGGAGTTCACTGAATCCTCTGGAGTCATCTTTTGTTAGAGCAGAAGATGGGAGTGGGGTAAGAGACTGTGACTTAGTGGTTCCCATCCCAACCCTGACTTGGAAATCCAGAGAGTTGGAGGCAGTCAGAAACAAGAGCAAAGGGTCTGTCACATGAGGAGCAGTGACAAGGTCAAACTGAAACACACACAATGACTGATGGATCCACTCTAGTTTATGTACTGTGTCCATGTTACCCAGAGACACAGCCTCCTTCCTTGCTGGCTTTGCTCCTATTCCAACGAAAAGAAGGCTGCCAGATGCTCAAGGACAGCCTTGCTTCTTCACCCACTTTCAGTGACACCACATTGCTGCCCAGCAGGTCCCTCACACCAGAGCTCTGCTCAGGAGAGACATTGTCCCTGACTGACTGTGCAAGTTTGGGTGGGGGATCTACCTTCTTTGAACCTCTAATGGGGGATTTGGAACTCTGAGACCCCTTAGGTTCTGCTATCATCTAAGTCCAAGTTCTAGGACCCCTGAAAGTCTATGACAAGGGATAGTAGTCTGCCACTCAGCAAGGCCCTGGACAGCTGGCCATATGGAGATCCTGGTAGACATGACTCCCACTCCACCTCATTCCTTTCTGTTTTGTTTCTCTTCTCTTTCCCCCTTCCTTTTTTCCTTCCTTCCCTCCTTTCCTTCCTTCCTCCCTCTCTCCCTTCATCTTTCCCTCCTTCCCTCCCTTTCTTCCATCCATCCATCCTTTCTTCTTTTAAGAGAGAGCCTCCTGCAGCCCAGGCTGGTCCCCAACTTGTCATGTAGCCAGGGATGACACTGACCTTCTGATCCTCCTACTTTCACTTCCCAAGTGCTGGCATTACAAGCCTGTACCACCACAGCTGGCTTGTGTGGTGCTGGGGGTCAAACCCAGGACTCTGGCATGCTGGACAAACACTCTACCATGATCTATAATCCTAGCCCCCAAATGCACTTGCTTTACACACACATAAACACAGCCTCACACAGGTGGACGTCAGTATCCGGACCCCGAAGATGCACAGGAAGTCACAGTCTTCATTATAAACAGTCTGTCTTAGGGAGGGGGATTGGGAAGTTCGCCAGCATTTCTACTGAATGTCTCATGCCAAGAGAGACTACCACCCACAAAACACATCTCACTCTAGATTAAAAAATCCTCCACTGGGCCACAAGTACTCAAGGTAGGCCCCAGACCACAGCCATCAGCTGGACAGAAGGATCTAAGCTCTTATTACAAATTTATCTGGATTTCAGGACTGTTTACTTTCAGGCTAGCTATGTAGCCAGAGACAGTGACTCTACTCTGAACTTTGATTTCCTCAGAAATTATAAAATGGGCGGTAAGAGCCAATGTCTGGGTGGCATGATCTGCGTGGGAAGCACCAAACATGGTGTCTGGCACTGAATTAAGCAACCTTAGAAACACAAGCTACAGTTATTACTGTGGCCTTCATTTCTTTATTCATTCATTCACTCATTCATTCAACAAACAGTGATGACATATGCATGGGCCAGCAGGGATTTCCTCATGGGAAAAAAAGAGCAAGGCAGCATGCTTTGCCTTGAGAGTTTACATTCCTAGAAAGGAACCAGAAAGAAATGAAGTAGAAAAGGCAACCGTGGTGGGGGGAGGCAGGAGGTGGGTGCAATGAGCATCGGGAGTCTGTTTTGCAAGATGAATATGTTCTGGATATCAGTTGCACAAAGACTTGAATACACTGAACACCATCACCCATGCACTGAAGAATGGTTTGAAATGGCAAATTTGATGCTATGGCTTGTAGCCATGAACAAGTAAAGTCAGGGTTCAGAGGATGGCATGCCTAGGGAGAGGTGGTGACTCCAGGGACAGCCAAGGGATGGCTGATGAGAGGAGGTGGACACAGACCTGGAGATGGCTTTCCAGAAGGTGGAGCAGAAAGTGCAAAAGGCCCAAGGCAGAAATGCTCTCAGTGAGCTTGGAGAAGCACAAGAGGGTCTATGGAACTGCAGAAGAACAGATAAGGGAAGTGGGCAGAGAAGCAGTTGGAGGTCAGAGTCGGTGACTGAGGCTGTGTCAGGAAGCCCTAGGAACACGGGAACAAGACATGCCAAGCTGAGCCCTTTTTCTCCTCAGAAACATCAAGGTGAGCCATGCAGTCTTGGGCTATGAGATTGAGCCTGGGCAATGACCTCTCTGAACTCACTCTGCCAAGCTCCACTTGCCTAGAGGACCACTGTAAACAGCTCAGAGACTCAGGGATCAAGAACGACAATGGGGGTAGTGTGAGTCAGGAGCCTCTAGCACTCCAATACTCTACTGAAAACCAACCCACAAGCATGGCTCTCCCCTAAAGACAAGAGATGTGTTCAGTTAAATCCCAGATGAGGTTTAAGCAAACCCATGCTCAGGAAAGAGCTGGAAGAAAATGAAGCACAGAATCCACCATGCCTTAACCCTGTGCCTAAAGCATGTGTGTTCACTAACACCCTGGATCACTTCTAGGAGGTAGGAACCACTTGGAACACTCACAATGAGGCAACGGAGGCTCAAAGAAGTATGGGGCCATTCTAAAGCCACATAGCTTTCTTGGAAGAGCGTGTGGATTGTGGCCCAAATCTTTCAGATGTTAACCATCAATCACTATGGTTGGGACTAGCCCAGAAGAACAACAGGAAAGATCCCCTTAAAGAAGCATCTTCCTGAGATAGAGCCAATGGATCCTGGCAACATCCTAGGGCAAAGGTCAGTAGCAGAATAATGAAGTACCCACACTGGATGGGAGTGAAGTTGCCACCTCTTGCTTCAATGGACTGACAAAGAAACTGAGGTCTCAGGAGAATACAGGCTGTTAGGAAGCGAAGGCCAAAGTCAGACCGTTCTCTAGACTCTAGATCCATGGGATGGGCTGAGCTGTCTCAGTCAGTGAACTCCTGAGGGCCTTGAATGTGACAGTGAGCACATGCTTCTAAAGCTGGTGGGAACAGTACAGACTACTGAAAACAGTCGAGGTGGGAGGTGGGGTGCGGAGGGGGCTCCCTGGAAGCCCCTTCAGCGGGTGTTTACCAAACAGTTTTAAATCACAGGGCTGGGGACATGAGACTCTAAACCATTATCTTCTCTCAGCCCTGGCAATTACGGGGGCCAGCCCATCCCAAAAGGTGGCCCCAGGGCAGTGATTTCCTGTGTGGGGGTGAAGGGTGTTAGGTGGGCCGAGGGAGGCAGAGGAGCCACAGAAGAGCTGGAGCCATGGTTGCCTGGCCTGCGGGCCTCCGCAGGCCCAGTGTTTATAATACAGCGCGCTCTCTATTTTGGTTCGGGAGCCAGATTAATCACTGCTTACAGTGCACAAGGAAGAACCAGACATCACCTCACCCTGCCACAGACAGTGGGGTGCTATTTGGAGATCAGGCAAAGAGGGAGGGGATCCTGTCACTGCCTGGGGGTCTGGATAGCAAGCAGTGTGTGTCCAAACATAGGTTGTTCCCCCCAGGCTCCTTCTTAGTAGGAAAGTGAAACTCACTCCCCAATCTTGCTCAGTACCCAAAGGCCTCGCCTACCACCCCAGCAGCCCTCACCCCACCATCAAAGAGGAGCACACAGGAAGAAACTAAAAGGGACTAAGCCTCTCTGGGCCTCAGTTTCCCAAACTGATTTCTCAACATGTCTTATGGGCTCTGAAGTTAGAGGATTCTGAAATCCGTGGATTATCTACAATTGTCAGACAGCTCGAAGGACATCCAGCCCACTTGGTGGTAAGTTGAGGAAGGGAGGGCAGAAAGGTCAAATTTTCATATGGCTCATTCATTTATGTAGTCTTCATTCATTCATTCATTCTTTCAACAAACATCTGGTGAGCCTCAGCCATGACCCAAACCCAGGGAATAGACAGTAGTAGATATAACATTGAACAAAAGCAGTGTGGTTACTACCTTTTAGAAGACGGTAGGGACACTAAGGCCACATGAACAAGAGTGTTGGTAAAAACAAAATGAATTCCTGAGATTGTAAAGCTCAGCTGGGGAAGGTTGCACAGTATCCTGAGTGGGCACTGGGGCAAAGGGGCAGTGGGGCACTGGGGTAGTGGGGCATTGGGTCAGTGGGGCAGAGAGGCAGAGGTGGGGACAGAAATGGGCTGAGACAGGAGAGAGGCCAGTGGGAATGGGCCACAAGAACCCGGCATGGAGTTAAGTGTCACACTTGAAAGAACAACTGGTTCTCAGAAAGGCAGGGACTATCATCTCTGATCTCCATCTTTATCCCATCTTTCCAAGGGCAGTGGCCAACTGGGCAGCACAGGAAGACCAGTAACCCACAGAGGAGCCTGGGGAAGTGATGTTGAAAAAAGAAATGAATTTCATTGTACCAACTTCCTTCCATTAGTCATGTCTGCCTGGCACAGCGTGTTAGGACTCAGAGGCCTATTATCAGCTCTTGGCAAGACAGATCAATTGGTGATGTGGGCCAGAGGTACTGGAGAGAGGGAGGGGTGGGGCCAGGCAGATGGTCATGCAGGAGTCTGACCTCAGAGCACTGTTCCAGTTGGAGAAATGTGCTGAGGGTGTCAGCGAGTCACTCAAGAACCAGAAAGTGGGGAATTCAAAAGATGAGTCACAGAGTCTGAGAGACTCAGGGAAGAGGGTCTTTGAGAAAAGAAGCAAATAGTATTAATGATGGATGTGGAGAAGTCAGGCCAGGGGCACAGCAGAGAGTGACAGAGGGAGGCAGGAGGTGAGAGACATTGGGGGATGAAGTAAGGGACCAAGCCACACCCACTCAACCTCTGCTGTGGAGCTGCACACTGGGGCTGGGACTGCCCTGTGCTCACAGGACTAAGTAGCACATCCAACTCCCACATGTGAGCAGCTACAACTCTCCCACCTTCTTGAGGCTAGGCATGGTTGTCTCTTTGTTATCCTAGTACTAGGGAACCCGACACAAAAAGATCACTAAGTTTTGAGGCCAGTCTGGACAGCAGAGTATGTTTGTGGGCCTTCCAATCTTGGGGGTGGGGGGCAGCTTCACATTATCATCATCATCAACAACAACAACGAAAGGCAGCCAGGTGAGCCTCCTGACCCCATGCAGGGTGGGAAGGGCTGCTTATCTGGTGAGCTGTGAAATAGCTAGAGGATTAATGACACCAGATGAGCAAGGATTCTTTAGCTGTTTCTCTTTCAGGGCCATCATTATCATTCATTCATTCATTCATTCATTCATTCATCTAGCCAATACATATGGTGCCTGTCATGTGCCAGCCCTGTGTGAATGTTGGGATCATAACAACCCATTAACCTCCCCAACCCTTCACTGGACAGTGGAGGTTCAGCATATAGAGGTGGCTCGCCCACATTCACAGCCACAGGAGGCAGAGCTGGGACTCCAACGCATTCCATTCAAATGAAACTTCTCATAAAGAAGCCTCTTTTGAATGTCAACTGAATGGATCTGCTTTTGGTTAAGAAACTGTCTCAGTCAGCCTTGTGGTAAGAAAAAGGGCCTGAGGGTCAGAAGACCCAGGTTCAGACCCCAGCCTTCTGCTTTAAGACATAAGGAAGATTTCTCTCTTAAGTTGGTATCTCTGGATCATAACTGCATGTGGGACCCACCTGGGGCCTTTTAGAGATTCTGTTGCCTGGATCTAGTGCCTAGCCCAGAATCTCCACAGTGGCATCAACACTCAGCAAAGTTGAGGGCCACCATTGCAGAAAATACCCCTAAGCTCTGTCACTCAACACCAGGGTCAATTCAGGGATCAGAGCATTAAGTCCCCATGTGCTAACAAGAAGGTGACTGAATAAATAAGATCTAGTTAGGTCTTGGTTTTCTTAGCTATGAAACAGGGATGCCTTTATCTACTTTATGAGGCAGCATTGTGTGTATGTGCTTGTGTGCTCAAGTGTGTGAGTCCATGTTCAAATGTATGCACATTCGTGTGTGTGCATGCATATGGAGGACAGAGTTCAACCTTCCTTGAGGGAAGTCCTCCTTGTTTATTTCATTTTAGAGACAGGATCTCACCATCTCCTGCCCACTTTCTCCATAGCCCCTTCCTATCCTCCAACACACATTAGATTTTACCGTTGTTTTTTTTCTGCCCCTCAAGGACACAAACTCTATAAGGTAGGTTATGTTTTCATGCAGCATGGCCCCAGCACATAGTGAGTGTTTAATACATTCTCACCAAATGAGTAAATGAACCAAATTTAATGCCATAGACAGCTGACCTCACCTCTACTCAACCTGTGTTCCTTCTCCTCAGGGTTCCACAGAGAAGACACAGCCTCCTTGGAGCAGCAGGGCTAAGTGGCTGCCACAGTCACCAGAGATGAGGAACTGATTATAGGGATAAGCCCAAGAACAGGATACCAAGCCATCCATTCTCCTCTATGACACCACCTCTATTAGAGGGTCCCTATCCCAGGGCCTGAGTCATCTGTGCTCTACACAGTACATGATGGCCCCAGCCTGCTTGTTTTAGACTCAGGCTCTGTAACGCATGCCCACGAGCGTTTGCCTGGGCCAGGGCCAGGGCCAGAGGGGAGTGCAGAGTACATGGCCAAGCAGTTTTCCACCCACTGAAGATGCTCACTTAACGCAGAAGACACCTAACCCTGTACAGGGGAGCAGGGACTCTCAGCACCCCTGGCTGTCTGCTGAGCACAGGGAGCTCCAGAATCCTGGGCAGGAGGTGCCACAAGCCTGTGTTTCCTCCACCACCTCTGCTGCCTTACTACCCATTCAAAGTGAGACTACCATAGGCTGTTTTATGAGGCAGACAGAAGGGACCTTTCCCACTCATGATTCCTCTGCCAGAAAGCACTAGAACATGGGCCAGGTACATGCAGAGCAGCAGATGCACCATGCCAGCAAACTCTGCTTTTCTGTGGCCGGGTTGGCCTCTGGCATTTAAGTTATAGACCGCTCTGCCACATAGGGTAACGGAGGAAAGCATGATAGCTATGATCTTCCAAATTCCCCGTGTAATGAAGACACTCAAATTAAGGAACAGTCTGGGGCCAGTAGACACCCTGGCTGCCCCATTGAAAACCAGACGACCAGTCTAGGGGGCAGGCAGCTGGGACCACATCTGGGAACCGGGTAGAAATGAGCCCTGGGCCCACATGTCTGTGGACAGCTCTTCAGCACTGAGGGAATCTTCCTGGAAATCCTCTGGCCTACACTGTCTTTCTTGCTTGTCCAGGATACCTCCTATATATAAGCTACAGGTTTTGCCAGGAAGAAGAACCAGAGTTGGAAACCCAATGTGCACACCCTATTAGTGGGACAAGACTAGAGGCTGAAAATAACAAAGATGATCCAAATGTCCCCGAACAAGTGGCCACGTTGGCCTGAGTGTTCCAGACATTGGTCTGAGTGTTCCAGGAAGGCTTCAAGGGGAGGCACAACTAGTCTTAAAAGATAGGGGGGTGCTGGCTAGGGACAAAGGAAGGAGTCCAAGGCATCCAGAGATCCCAGACTGGAAAGCAGCAGAAGCCCATCACCACCAACCAAGAGCAGACCCAGAATGGCTGAAGAAGTGACAGGTATTAACAGCCACATTAGCATATCAACCACACGGAACACACAAAGAATGTGTGTGCTCTGCAGAATGTGTCCTGTAGCCCATCAGTGAGAGGCATCTCAGACTCAGAGGTTAAGGGTGGAACCAGGTAGTGAGGAACTGATAGAGCTCTGTCCTCCTTGCACACGAGGAGAGACACTGAGTACCAAAGCTACTCAGCCAGAGGGGTAATTCAGACAGTGCTCTCACCACCTGAAGCATGCTTGAGGGATGCCCCTCTTGGGGACAGTGAGCCAAAGACACTTCTAGTCACACCTCACTAACCACAGGGGATTCACTTCACACCAAAAAGCTCCCAACCTTAGCACACTCAGGATTCAGGAACCTCTTATCTCTTGTCAATGGGCTCGGTGCCCAGGGAACCCAGCTACAACCAGGAGGTACAGGTGGCCCACGATGCTTCTGCTTGAAGGCCAAGCTTGCTGGTAAGCCCATGGCCAAGGCCAAGCACAGAACCAAGTCCTACCTTCCGTCCCAAGGGTCCTGGATGTCCGGAGAGCCCAGGCAAGCCCATATTGCCCTGTAAGACAGACAACAGAGTCAGGGGAGGAACTGGACAGTGTGACCTCCCACTGCAATGGCTGCAAACACTCATGGAGGGTCACTAAAGCCTGGAGACCTCAGAGAAGAAATGGCAGTCACTGAGCAAGGTAGGAGGAGGAGGATGGGTGGAGTATCCAGCTCCCAACCCCCTGAACTCACTAGCTCCATATATGCAGGGCTTATGTACAGACATGGAGAGTGTGTTCTGATGTTAAGGTCAGGGTTGAACCCACACTCTACCCTGTACTGATCAACTCTCCTCGTCTCCTGAACAGCATCACCATCACTGGGGCTGGAGGTCACCAAGCAGGGGCCTTTCTGCCATGCTGGATAAGAGGAAAGGCCCAGGAGCCACTCTGGAACTATATATTCATTTGGAGTTTATGCTTTCTTGTTTTTAATCTAGGTCTTTCTGCCCTGAAAGTTACGAGAATGGAGGGAGTAGACATGGACACTGTCCTGGGACTGAGTCACTTAGCACAGGTCTACGGAGTGGTAAGTATGAAGAAGTAAGCCTCCTGTGACAAGAGAAGATCAAGATCAAAGGGAGTCTCTCTCTGTCTCTCTCTCTCTCCCTTTCTGTCTCTCTCTGTCTCTGTGTGTCTGTCTGTCTCTCTCTCTCTCTCTCTCTCTCTCTCTCTCTCTCTCTCTCTCTGTCTCCTTAGCAGCTGGATGGAGATACAGAGATGTGAGTCCTAACCCTCAGGACCCAGACTGTACTGGCTGTTTTTTGTGTGTCAACTTGACACAAGCTGGAGTTCTTACAGAGAAGGGAGCTTCGGGTGAGGAAATGCCTCCATGAGATCTAGCTGTAAGGCATTTTCTCAATTGGTGATCAAGGGGGGCGGGCCCACTGTGGGTGGTGCCATCCCTGGGCAGTAGTCTTGGGTTCTATAAGAGAGCAAGCCAGGGGAAGCAAGCCAGTAACATCCCTCCATAGTCTCTGCATCAGTTCCTGTTTCCTGACCTGCTTGAGTTCCAGTCCTAACTTCCTTTGGTGATGAACAGCAACGTGGAAGTGTAAGCTGAATAAACTCTTTTCTCCCCAACTTTCATCTTGGTCATGATGTTCCATTCTTAGTCAGAATGGAAACTCTGACTAAGACACAGACAAAGCCAGGCAGATCTGAGTGCCCTCCTCTAGACTTGAGAGTATGCCTTGTGAAGCCTGTGATTAGATGCTGGGGTTTGGGCCTTCTCTTCCTACCTGATCTCCAGGGCCCCTGCACAGCATGGAGATTGGTGCTTTGGGACTAGAGGAGGTCCTCTGACCTAAGTGTTTTCTCTTCCACAAGCAACCCACTTAGCCTCATAGCCTCAAGGAGCTAGGAAATCTTGCTGCCCTGGCCTTTTCATCTCCCTCCCTCTAGAGACATCAGATCTCTCTGCTCCAATGAGCACTCACAAGGGCTGTGAAGGTCAATTGGAAGTTTCCCAGGCACTGAACACCAAGAAGCTTACGGATGCCAACATCACTTAGCAAGTCCCACAGAAAGCTATGGAGCACTGGGGGATAGGGCATTTACCAAAGCGTGTCTGTTGTTTGTTTGTTTGTTTGTTTCACCAGCCATAGCCTAGGAAGGTGGTGCTGGAAATGGCCATGGACTCCGGGTTGGGATAGACTAAGATCTTAAAGGCAAACACTAAACCACTCCTACTTGTCAGGACTTCATACCTGCTGGGTCATGTGTAGTCTCTTCCCTCAGGAGGGCTCCTGGGGAGGGTGGAGTATTGGGGTTCCTAAACCTACCTTTGCTCCATCATGAGCCTGTCCTGGTGAGAGTCCCGGGTCCCCTTTCTGTCCCTGAAATTAAAAACAAGTCTGTCTCGGTCATTACATCACCTTGGGCAGCATCTCCACACTCTGTAGTCATAGCCCTCTTTCCTACTTGGCTCATTTTCAATCATGTACACCCTTCCCCTCAATGCTGTCACTCTCTTATCAAACACCATCCATAGCTTCCCTTCAACTACACGACTACCGATTCCTTCCAGTGCCCCAGTCTTCTATGATCTGGCCTCAGCCAGTCCAAGGTCTACTCTCCTGACACTGGCCAAGCCTACAAAGAAGGTGTCATCGTGTATCATATCCACCCAGCCTGTTGTCACTCCCGACCTTCCCCACCCCATCTGCTGTCCCCAGACTGCATCCATACACCCCTCAGACATGGCTTGCACGTCCTGCCACAAGGCCCTTGCTCAAGCAAGGAGAACCATCCTAGAACCAGAAGAATTCTTTAAGATGCCTAGCTCCCTGTCACTGCCAGTGACCAGAGTCTGTCCATGGGTTGCTTGCTGCCTTTCCCTAGGCATCAGCATGTTCTAAAAGACACACCCAAAGGCACCTAGACTCTTGTAATTTTCCAGAAAGTTGACATTTGCCTCTTCAATCACCAGGAGTCCATGGATCACACACCGAAGGCCATTCTTAACTGCATACTGCATTAGACTACGCCCACTCTAGACTGAGGGCTGAGTATAGAAACCCTATCATCCTAAAACACATCCAAGGAAACTGAGTCCAAAAAGCTAGAGCTTTCAGGAACCCAGAATCAGGTACGCAGAACTGAGACTGGACCCCTGAACCAGGACTCCCAGGTCTGTGAGAGCCTACCGGAGAGAGCATGGTAGGAATAGCAAGTCTCCATTTGGGGCAAACACTGTCCATTCCTGGAATATGAGAGGATTCTGTCACAAGGATCCTGGTCCCTAGAACCTGGGTCATCATAAAAGAGCTCAGAGCTCAGTGGGGACAAAAGAAAACTCTCAGTTGCAGGAGAATGCTAGGAGCTTTCAAGCCACCTCTATCCCTTCTGCTTAAGCTTTCTGGCCTCCTCACCTTAGTGAACTCAGTCAGAGCTCTGAGTGGAAGCCCTGGGCCTGCCATGGGCTCACAGTAGGACCACAGGGCAAGGGCCTTCTCCTCTTTGAGCTTTGGTTTTCTCACTTTTATAACAGGGGACATGTTGTTTACATGCACACTCACACAGAGACTGGCTTCAAGGGTTTCTAGGCCAAGGGCCAGTGGGATAATGACTGTGACACATGGGAAGGGTGGCTTGGCCAGCTCTATTTAATTTCCATTAAGTCTTTTCTTTGTGAGAACTCAGACCTCCCAAATTCTAACTTGGTCCATCTCCACCAGAAACCATGTTGTTCCTGGGTTGGAAAGATCTCTATACACACACTGTGAGGTAACCTCTACATCCCAACTCTACACTGCAAATGAAAGACAGGGACTGGGGTTTAGAGAAGCAACCATAGCCTGGGCTAACCCCATGGGTAGGAAGCAGGCTGGCTGGCATCAAAGCCTTTGTCTACAGCCTGAGGTTCTTCGCTCTCCATCACCTGTGAGCTATATTGTTCCTCCAGTCAGCTGCTCCCATGTGAAGGCCAACTCTTCTTGGTGGATTCCAGAATCCTAATTCTATCACCCTACCACAGGGGAGCGGGTTTTCTGTAGAACTGCAACTCCATATGCACCTGGCATTATGGCCACCCCTCTGAGATACTCTCCCACACTCTGTAAATCAGAAGCCCTTCTCCATGCCTTTTATGTCCACAGTGCAAAGCCTGGACCAGGCTACCCAGCTACCAAGGATTCCTGTGGCCAAAAATGGACAGAGATTCTCCCCACCCCACCATGCCCACCATGGTCTGCAGCCAGCAGAGGAGCTGGCACACAAAGCTCACAGGAATAGGTCGTTGTGAACTCTATTCTGCCATTTCACAGAGTACAAAGACTGATAGCTACCCAAAGCCCTGGCCAGGCTCCTTTGTAATTGATGGATTTTCCTATACAGTCTCAGCAAGAGTGCTTGGATATAATCTCTGTCTAAGGATGGACTAATATGGTGGACATTTATTGAACATTCACTTCAAGCCAGGCATGGTATTGAACACCAGGAATGGCATGGTAAAAAATAAGATACAGAAGTCAGACCCCTTCTCCCTTGGGGAGAGACTCCAGAGAGAGCAGTCACAACTGCCTAACCTTTAATGACTGTTCTTCTAAGCCCTTCATATATATTAGTTCATTTAACCACCCAATCTATAAAGAAGCCACATTTATGAGCCCCATTCCACAGAAGAGGAAATGAAGTCAGAGCAAGGGGCTACCACTTACCCAAGATCAGACAGACAGTGGGAGGAATTTAGGGTCAGGAAGTCTGGCTGCAAGCTCTTTACATTTCAACACAGTGCAGTGAAAATCTACACACCAGTGCTAAGTGGAGGGCAGGGAGAAGGCTCAGAGTTTTGTCTAAATGTAGATAAATCCCCGAAAGGATTGCCTATAAGCTGAGGCTAAACAGAAGAAGACAAGGAGAGTTAGCTCAAGGTACTCCTGCTTAGACAACGATGGCTTCTAGGATCGAAACTTTTCTGGTGTCTTCAAGCTTTTGACATCACAACACCCTGTTGTCATCTACAAAGTTCATACTTGAGATCTGCATAAATGAGTTTTTAAAAAGAACATAAATCATCTGTTTTAAGTAAGTTTATAATTGTGTTGGCCTCATTTACTGTGATTTATTTTGAAACTAGTGGGCCATGGGCTAAACACAGCTAGATGCCTACAAAAGGTGAGAGAAAAAAAACAATAGATGATATTTTATAAATTCTTTATATGTTAAGGACAAATGTCTGGCCATCAGACACAGTTCTTTAGTCAACATGCCCATGTGACCTAGAGGAAGCCATATGGTGACCAGGAACAAGGTATATGGTGGCCTCTGCTTGGACTAGTTCATGAAGCCTTACAGCCAAGTGTACATAGGAGGGTAAAAAATGAACAGTAGGTGTTAAGAATATGGTGGTGATGGGAACCATGCTGGGATCCATCCCTTCAGGAAGGAGAGTAGAAGACTGAGGGCTATATGTGACTGAGATCCAGAAGGACAAGGAGGCAAAGGCTAAACCACAAGGGATCAAGAAAGACTAGACTGGAAGGATCCTACATAACTCTCCTGTGACCTCCAGTAAGCAGTATAGGGCCTGGCCCAGAGACAGCATCACAAAACACTTCATGAATAGGCAAGCAGGGTCTCAAGAGAAGCAGATGCCGCATCTGGCTAGGTCCTGGAACTTCCTCTGAAGATTTCCTCTGTGGCTATTACTGTTTCTTGGGTTCAGAAGTCCCAGCCAATGCAATAAAGCAGGAAAAACAAATAGGAGAAGGAGACAAAAGTATGTCTTCTTTGCAAACCACATGACTTCCTGTCTAGTATATTCAGGAGAACCAACTGAAACATGAGCAGAGCAGACAATATACTTCAGTAAAGAGAGAAAAGGCAGGGTCATACATTACATACAAAAGTGCAAAGATAAAAAGTTCTTCCCAGTAACTGAAAGCTATCAGAAAGTCTAACAGCAAGAAAACATTAAATTTCTAAGTATAAACTGAATAGTAAATACACAGGGATTATGCAATAAAAACTATAAAAGTTTACTGAAAGATGTTTACTGGTTTGGTTGAAGCCTCAACCAAATCAGGAAACATGTGTGTGTAGTGGATAGAAAAAAGTATTATTTTAAAGATACTAACTCTTCAAAAATTAATACAGGCACTTAATTTCAGCTTTAGAACAACAACAACAACAACAACAACAACAACAACAACAACAAACAAGAGTAATTTTTAAATGAGAATGGAAATAAAACAGAATAAAAAACAGCCAGAAATGTTTGAAATGAAGCAAGGAGGGAAAACACATAAGCGCATTATAAATATAGTAAATGCCATGTAAACTAGTGTGCAGATGGACAAACAACAATAAAACACAATAAAGTAACTTAAACCAGACCCCAGTCTACTCCACAACAATCACCAGAGCAAAGGCTGTTTAATAAATGGTTAACTACAATGGGAAAGCAACAATGGAGAGCTAGTTCACTTCCCAACTCCGCTAAGATTAATTCCAGATGGCTTAGAAAGTACCAGTACAAATTATATTATGGAATAGCGAGAAGTGAAGGTGGACACATCTGATCCTAACATGAGCAAGAGAGACAGAGAGGGAGGGAGGGAGAGAGGGAGAGGGGGATAATCCTGGGGTTTAGCATGCATGGGACCTTATGTTCAATTCCCAGTACATAGGTGGGGCTAGGAAGATGGCTTGGCCAAGGAAGGTGTTTGCTATGGAAGCTTGGCACCCTAAGTCTGCTCTCCAGAACTCATGTCAAGGTAGATGGAGGTGACTGCACAGAGTTACCCTCTCACCTCCAAACAACACAATGGCATGAATTCACACACACACACACTCAAACACACACACACACTCACACACACTCACACTCACATATACACTCACACTCTTACATACTCACACTCACACACACACTCACACACACTCTCACACATACACACACTCACACATACACACACTCACACTCACACGCACACGCACATAACACACTCACTCACATACACACTCACACACACGCACACATACACTCACACTCACACTCACATGCACTCTCTCACACACACACTCATACACACTCACACACACTCACACACGCACACACGCACACTCACACATACACTCACATGTACACTCACACATACACACACACTCACACGCACACGCACACACACATACACACACTCTCACACTCACACTCACACATACACTCACATACACACACTCACACAAACACTTACACACACACACAAACATCCATGCACACAAAACCATAGACAATAATATTAATAACAGTACATTAAAGCTTTAAGATTTTAAAGGGAAAGAGCCAGACTAGCCAGTAGATCCTTCTCTAAATCATTTGACTCATTATAAGTTCCTTAAAAATGTTAATACTGTTAATGTGTTGTGGATGTGCAAGTGTGCATGCACATGTCTGTACATGTATGTGTAGACCACAGGACAGCCTCTGCCACGATTCTTTACATGTTCTGTATCTTTTGAGAGGAGTGGAGGTTGAGACAGAGCCTCTCATTGGCCAGGATTTCAGAGTAGCTCAGGTTGCCTGGCCTGCAAGCCCCAGATCCTTCTGACTCCATTTCCTTAATATGAGGATCATGGATGTGTCTCATCACACCTAATTTTTTTCTTAACACAAATTCTGGAGACTGTACTCAGTTCCCAGATATTTTACTAAACTGGGCAACCACTCCAATCCGATTGTAAAATTTTACAAATAGAATAAAGCTTCCATTTGTGAAAATCACCATCAATAGCCTATGGGCAACGAACAAACCAAGAAAATACTTCTAAGTGAAGCTTTCATAATTTCCATATATGAATAAATTTACATGTCAATAACATTACAACATCTCAGTACCCACAGTAAAATAATTAGTAAGCGGTGAAACACATTTCAAACTGACATAAGGAAAAACATGCTGTAGATAATCAGCAAAATAGTGAATAGTCTTTTTTTTCAGTGTCTTCCTCTAATGTTCTTCCAGCATTAGCTAAACTTTCCCAAAAGCAGTGACTAAGACATTAACAGCTAGGCACCCTCAGCTTTTCTGTGCAGGCATGTTAGAAATTATTTACGTATGCTGCTTGTACACGCCTATATATACCGTGACACACAAAAACACACGCAGTTCAGTCCCAAGAACAATGCAGCGAGATGTGAGCTATTATGATTCCTGTTTACAGAAATGGAAGCCAGGTCTGGAGTCTTTAAATAATCAGCCCAAAGTCACACATGCAGCACAGGGTGAAACCAGAATTCAGATAGGACCCTCTGGCTCCTGAGATCATGCTACAAACTGTTTTTTATGAACTTACCCTAGCACAATAATTAAATATTCTAACACTCAGGAATAGTCAGATTCTTCAAGATGTTACATGCATATTAGCAGAAGTTAGTTTTGCAGTTATAGAAAGACTGGGGTAAGAATGCGGACAGGGGGCCTGCCACCAGCCATTAGAACACACTCAGGATTAAACATTCACAACAGGAAATGCTTGCAATGGAATGTAAAGTGAGGAGGGCCAGACAGCAGCCTGGGTGAGGGAAAACCACATCTCGCATGGGACACACGCAGTATTAGATGAGTCCCAGAGCAGGAGGCTGGAGGCATCCTGTGGCTCCGTGCCCGATTTCGGGGTCAGACTCTAGGAATCTCGCCTTTCCACCCACTAGAAATGTGACCCCCGGGCCCTGGGTTTCCTCCTCTGTAAAATGGGAGTGGTAAGATCTGGCCTACAGAGTGAGCGCAGCATTCTGAGGCCCCTTGTCTTCCTGATTGTAGGACTCGGCCTTGCCTCTTTTGCTCCTGATCCTCCAGAAGGGTCATCTCTCCCTTTCCTGCTCATTTTGACTTTGCCTTTCATCCTGGAGGCTGGAGGGTTATCATTACCCTACCAGTCAGGCTAAGGGTAGGCTCTGTGCCACTACAGCTGTCAACAGCACATAGTAGGGTCTCGGTAAACCAAGGATGATGACTAGATATATGGGCAGTCCTAGAGGAGGCCAACACCATGTTAAAGAGGAGAGCAAGCTACAGGCAAGGCTTGAGCAAGGCCAGCCTTGTGATTCCACCAGGTTACTTCCCAGGGCCCTGATGAGCAATGAGGATCTTCTCCAGACACTCTTCTTCTGATTCAGACATATCTACTGCTGCTGCTGCTGCGGCGGCGGCGGCAGCGGCGGCGGCTGCTGCTGCTGCTACTACTACTACTACTTTTCCTCTTCCTCCTCCTCCTCGTCCTCCTCCTCCTCCTCCTCCTCCTCCTCCTCCTCTTCTTCTTCTTGTCTCAGCCAAGCCACCAGTTCCATCCAGATAGAAGGAACTCCACCTGGCCACACCACTTGATGTGGTGACAGAATGAAGCTAACCTCAGCAGACTGAGGTCCCTGACCCAGCTGGTCTCCCCTGAATCACTTTCACTCACTTGTGCTCCCAGCCAAGTATCTTTCCTTATAGCGTGTGGTGTTTTATAGGAGTCCCCGTGGGAGAGGCAGTTTTTGTTTCAGGGTTTTCTCTGGAACTCACACCCTCAGTTACACCCAAGGCAGAACACTCACATTCTGCATGGCCTAGGACCAGTCAGAAAGTGCTTGCATTAAGCCAACATCTTCCATATTAGATTGGCACAGAATAGCTTCAAGGCTCAGCCAGCCACGCCTGTCCACATGTCCCAGTTCCATGTGCCAGGAAGATTTGTCAGCTAGGGACCAGCCTCTGGGTCAAACCCTTCATTTGGGGGAAGTAGTTAGAGACTCTTGCCACATTGCACATCCATGCAGGATGGACTAGGCGGCCTGCCGTGCTAAGAGGGTAGCCAAGGCTACCAAGGGCCGGAGGGAATAGGTGTTAGGGCATCCTCCTACAAACAAGGGACCAGTTAGAAGGGAGCAGGCTGAGGGCAAATCCAGCCATTTAAATATCCTGATGGACCCTCAGCCTCTGCCAAACAAAAATCTCCAAGGAAAAACCCTTTCTTCTTCACTCACTAGGACAAATGCCTGCATTGGGTTTTCATCGGCCCATGCCTCAGTTTCTCCATCAGTAAATGAGTAGAGTCCTCACACTTATCTTTTTTGTCAGTATGGGACCAAATGAGACAGTGAGTAAGGTACATGCACAGTGCCTACAAGGAGAGGTGCAACCCAACACAGGGGCAATTATCCACACTGTGGGCCTTGTTAGAACCTGGTGCACACAACAGTTTCCGGGCACAGGATTCCTGAGAGCCCCATTGCCTGCCTTCTGAGAAGGGACCCCAGTCCAGCCTGACCTGATAGTCACAGACCTTGTGGGGCTGAGGCAGCCCCACAAGGCTGAGTACAAGGACTCAGACATGGAGCATTGGTCCTGTGTATCTGCATGTCCAGGGTTCCCCCTATATAGCCTTTGTCTTCCACTTCAAAAGAATCTGATAGACCAGCCAGGGCCATTCTGAGAGTCTCGAGAGCTTGTTTTTAGAGGTCAGTCATTGCTTACTCTTCATGACCCAGGCCAGACAGTTAAAATTCCCTTAATCCATTTACCTTTGCATTTGGCTTAGCAAAGAGTGACCCTGGACCCGACCAGGCAAAGCTCAGTGTTGTTCACCTAGCTACCCTGTGCCTGGCATGGGGGTGGGGTAGGCAGGAAGCCAGGGAGCCTGAAGACTCTCTGCTTTTCTTGACCTCCCCACACTGGTGGGTATTTCACTTACCTTCATTCTACATACTTCTCCCACCCCTTCTCTTGGGGAGACTCTTCCAGGGTTGCTGCCTTGGGCACTTTCTACAGCCAACAGCTTGACACCTTTATGTCTGCTCTATGTAGAAGCTCAGTGGCTGAGGTTCTGTCTTCATCAAAGTCCAAGCTGTGACAGTCTCATGAGAAACAAACCTTGTTTTCCAGGGGGGTCTCTTAAGGGAGGTGGCAGCCTCTACTGACCCCTACGCCCACCCTCTCTCCAGCTCAGAGCTTTCCTCATTTTCAGGGATCTCCCATGACCTTCCCTGGCTGGGCTGAAGGTTTGCAAACACCATGTCATTTCAGTTCTTCTGGCCTGAAGGCTGTCACTCAATGCCAGAGAGTCCAGTGTTCCAGCTCCTTCTGGTTTCTATCTTCTCTCTCTCCCACCTCTTCTATGCTAAGCTGCACCACACTCCAGTATGACCCCTCTCTCCCAGATCAGCCCAGTCCCCACCCCAATCCTTCCATCTTTACACAGTTCAAAACTCCACACCTCCCCAAAGTCTGTCTCCCAATCCATAAACCTATGTCTTTAGGAGACATTCTAGGTCTATCCCTGTGAAGCACTTGGTTACTTTCTTTCTGCCTATTCTCACCTCAAGGGCTCCAGGTCCAAGCTGCCACCTCAGCAACCAACCACAAGCTAAACCCAAAGACTGTTTGCTTGTACTGCACAGACAGCCCCACCCAGTATAGAGAGAGGTGCAGGGAGAAAGTACGGTGTCTCCAGTCTTGAAGCGAATTCTCCACAAAGACCCTAAGAATCCTCCTCAGGAGCTCCCACAAATGAGACCCCTCCCCTTTGTCACCCCAATGGCCACTGATAATACTCACTTTGGCTCCAGGAGGGCCAGGTGGGCCTGGGTTCCCATATGGCCCAGGAGGACCCTGGAAGGGAAGGGAGAGGAAAAAACAGAGATGAGGGAAAAAGGACCGGCCCATTTCTGATAATCCTGCCTGCATCATCCTGCTGCCTACTGTGTGAGCCTCTTCCTCAGCCCCAGTTAAGCAGCAGTGTCAGTTCCTCTGCATCCTCTATGAGAGAAATCCTGGGAGTCTAGGGCTGCACAGGCACATCCCATGTCTTATCCCATCATCCCATGCACCTAGGTAGGTGCCAGCATTTCTCCTTCTGTGAAGATGCGGGAGCCAGCATTCAGAGGGTGCTTGGCTGACTAAGGGCAGAGCAATCTTAGCCTAACCTGTCTGAGCTCAGGGTATACCCTTTGCTCCTGGACCTATACTGCCACAACAGCCTCAGGTTCAAGCCACATTAACTACACCCTTCTCTCCAACCTCCAGGCATGTTCTCCTTGGCCCCAGCTGTTTCCAGCATCCATCCAGAATGCCCTGCCTATTACCCCTCAGAAACTAGACCCATCCACGAGGCTTGACTCAGAGGCCATCTCCTCCAGAGAACCTTCTAGGACTAGTCTAACCGAAGTAACCTCTCCCATTAGACTTTAGCAGAACCTTTGGGCTGGGACTCAATGGAGGATGGGCATGGTCCCTCAGGGACTGCAGGCTCCAGGGTAGTACTTTAGTCCTGGCTAGAATCTGTGCCCAGACAATCAAGAGACTTGGTCAAGGTACGTTACAGAGGGTTGAGAATGCAAGAGTGGACCCTGCAGATGCTGGGTACAGACTGGTTTTTCATTCCCTGTTCTACCCAAGCCATCTTCCAGGCCCCTCTGACAGCTAGCTTCTCTCACATCCACTTCCTCCAGCAAGAATCCATCCACAGGCTTCCAGCCTAGCAACATAAACCTGCAGAGGTGGGTCATGCCCCAGGGTAGATGGGGTGGGAAGGGGGCGTCTGGAGGGTCTACTGCTCCCTCAGGTTCTTACAGCCTTGGGCAGATCCCTCTGTTCATCAGTTGGCTGTGTCTAAAGCAGCTTCCTCCCTTCTTCTCTGAGCCATCCACCAGCTGCAGCCTCTCATTTAGGCCCAGGCACCTCCTCCTTTATCAATTCCTGAAGTGGGACTCTTCCCTTCTCTAAGCACCACAGAAAGGAAGAGTCTACAGAGAGTTTTCAGCCTGGGGAATTTCTAGTACTATGTGTGCCCGTCCTGTCCTCCTTCCAACAGTCTAGGGGTAAAACAGGTTCAGTCCAGGTTCGGAGCCTCACTCAGTCTGCACCCTGCCCCAGCCCTTGTCTCCCTATCCTGTGAACACCCCAAACCTGTGGTTCTCTAAGGAGTCTGGGAAAGCTCATGTGTTCAGCCTGCCAGGGTTCTGAGGGTGTAACCACAGTTCAGGCTTGATGGGGAACACTGAGAAAGGTTCCTTGACACCCTCCCCCAAGCCCTGCCAGGACCAAGCATGACTTAAGAGGTCAAGAGCAGCCACTTTGCCCCCTCCATCTTGGCTGTGCCACACACACCCTCACAGCTGTCCCATCTGCGTCCTGCCATCCACTGTCTCATAGGCGCATAGTTAACAGTGAGCCAAGCAGACTAATTTCACAGACCGAGTTTCTTGGAGCAGTGACGGGGATGGGGTGGGGTGGGGGTGGCGGCTCTGGGTAAGCTCAGGTAGGACCCTGCCCAGAACTGCTGTGTGCACAGAGGCACCAGGATTGTTTAACTCAACATTCTGCTAGCAATGGGGATTTTAGGATCTATGGAATTTCCAGTATAGACCCAAGCTGAAGGGAGTGGGGCAGGTAGAGAGCCTGAAGCATATCCAGAGAGTCATCCAACCAGGAAGGATGATCCAGGATGTAGGTAGGACCTTGATCCCATAGGTAAAGAAGCCAAGGTCAGAAAGAGGGATGGACTAGACTCCTCTAAGGTCAACACAGCTCCCTGGTAGAAAGCTTTCCTAGACAGTCACCTACTACCTCTGCTAGGCATCATGTAAAGTGGATGGCCTATCTCCCTTTGAGGCCAGGTGGGGACCTAAGTAGCACTGATAGAAAAATCAGCACAATGGACACTCAGGAAGGTGAGAAGGCTATTGAATCAAACTGTCTGGGCTCAGCCCTGCCTCTGGCATTTACTCTGACATTATCTAAAGGAGCTGCACCTTTGGGGATCTCAGTTTTCTCCTTTGTAAAATAAGGAGACCTCTAGCACCTATTTCCCAGGGTGCTTGGGAAGAATGGTGGTATCATGTTCGTGCCAACAGAGCTCTGGAAGCTTGGCCGTGCCAGACAAACTGCTGAGGAGCTCCAGACAGGGAGGGTCAGCAGAAAGGGGGTGGAATCTCATCTGAGCTGCAGATACAGGACTTTGAACAGGAGAACTGCTTGGGAGATGACACTAAGAAAACCTGGCTGGTAGTCAGGCAAAATCTGGGAACAGGGATCAGCTTGCCTGGACCTCGAATGCTAGGTCAAAGTGCAAGACTCTGACACCTGTATAGTACCTAACCCTGAGCATGCACCCCATCAGGCTCTGCAGCCAAGAGAAAAGGCAAATCAGATGGAAGGTTCCAGAATCCTGGGCTCAGGGAGACACAGCCAGGTCTGGAAAGGAACAGGGCCCAAATAATTACATAACTAAAACCAACTGCTGGGCTTAGAGCTAAAAATATGTAGCTGACTGTTTCCTCCTCTGGTGCTTCCTTGGCCCTTGGCATGAGAAAAGCTCAACCAGTCTGAGTGAGGACATGAGTGCCATTGGTCCTAGCCAGGAAGCGATAGACTTCCCTCTCAGAGGATCCTATAGTCTCAGCATTTGGGAAGATCTTGAGTTCTAGTCCTGATATTGCTAGTCACACCTTATCCCTGAATAAGCAGAGACTATAGCTGGGATAGGGCCACATGGGCAGCATAAAGTGATAGGCAGGTACTGTGTATTGAAGTGGCTGACACTCATAGGCTTCTGCTTCAGCAGCTACTGCAATCCAGCTGACCCTGAGCCCAACTCCATCTTGGGAGTTCAGCCCGTCTGTAGGGCCACAGAACTGTTCCTTCAGACTCACAAGCTACTACGGTCAGGCAGAAGTGGGAAGAGGCACCCCAGAGTCTCATCCTCCCACACTGGGGTTTTCCAGGTCAAGTATCTGCTTATGCAGATGGACTCCAAGAGTCCCTGCCTGTGGACAGTACAAATAAGAGGACAAGATGTCATTGTCACACATAATGTCCACCTGTAAAAGACACAATGGGAAATGGGTACAGAAAAGGGCAGGGAAAGGTTTGTGGATCACAGCAAGCTGGGGCATCATGAGCAAACTAAAGGGTCATCCAGATCCCACAAAGGACACCATCACTTACCCGAGGACCTCGTGCACCCGGAGATCCAGGTAATCCTGGAAGCCCAGGGGGGCCCTTGAAGAGGAAGCAAGAATAGTGTGAGCCAATGCTGAGGTACAGCAGAAAATACAATCATCAGTCAATCAACAACCTGTACAGAAGTCCCACAGCTATAAAGAGGAGTTTCCTGAGTTCTCCACCTTGGGGGACTCATGCTTATTGGGGTTCTCAGGGTCTTTCCTACTCAGTTAACCTGTTAGGGTGTCCTCTCCTCCAGGAAGCCTTCTTGACCCCTTCTCTCTTGATTTTCTTTGGGGAAATATCTGTTTGGAAGCCTGGCTCCCTCTGCAAATGACAGTCCCCTCAAAGGCACTAACACAGAAAATGAGTCATCCGATCCCCAAGGCTCTGCCAAATGTCTGATAACACAAAACAGCAGGCAAACTCTGAGTTCAGCCAAGTTCTCTGCAGAGCCAGGGTAGAGAAGGGACTTAGCTAAGGTCACACCAAGCATCCTTGCACCACAGAGGGACATGTAGCACAAAGGGCACACGCAGGGGCTTTGAAACAGCTGGGCTTGAGTTCAGATGGCTTTGCTGCCACTCACAGCTGGGTATGGCCACTGACAGCCTGGCCTGTATAAGGACAAAGGTCCTTGCAGGATTATTTAAAGACAAGAGTTAGTGTGTGTCTACTGCCTTATCTACCCCAGAGCCTGCACTGAAATTCCCGTCTGTTCCTGGGGTCCAGCATCACCACAGCTTACTAGCAACTTGCAACAAGCCTCCATAACTCCCTCAGCCTCAGTCTTCCAGGCAAATCCCCAGACATGTCTTTGTTTAACAACATATAATGGCGCCTCACTTTGCACCGAGAAAGGCCTGGTTGTGAGGTGACAGAGATGCACCTGCATGGTCTCATCTCAGCTCCTTTTGCAAGAAAGCAGGCAGTGGACTGCTAACCTTGTTTGCATCCTGATTTTTGCACAGCGTGCTGGGACTTCCTCCTGCCCGAGTCTCAGCTTCTCCCTTTAAAGTGCATGTAGTAACTAATGACCTGTCTCTTCCATCCCAAAGAAGAAAATGAGATTAGCAAACGTGCATGCAAGAGACTGAGCCCAAACCCCTCAAAGGAAGCCAGGCTTTCTAGGAGTGTGAGGCCTGGGAATTCATTTGTTTCAAGTAACCATCCATGAGATTCCAGGTTCCCTGCCCAGAGTTAGAATCAGTGTTAAAAACTGAGTTCATTCTGGCTGGCAATGAATTGCACTCTTACACTGGGCAGCATGGCTCAGCTCGGCTCAGCTTGGCACGCTGGCCTGTGAACACTCCGGGGCTCTCTGTCCCTGAGATTCATATCCCAGATCCAGACAGTAAGATAGCACCAGTTAGTCACTGGTCACTGGACAGCCCTATGAGAGGAAGAAGGAACACAGTGTGGCCTCAGGCAAGTCCTAACCTGCTCTGAGCCTCCGGGTGCCTCCAGCCAAGCTGACAGTGCCCTCTGTCCAGTCCATGTCGATTTGGGACTGGGTCCAGACCATCCTCCTCTCCAGAGGCACAGAGTACAGCATAGGATGGAGTTCACACAGGCACATCACCCTGCCATTCAGAAGTGGCTTTATGCCAGCTGCTTGCACTCCCTCTCCAAGCCTGGGTTTCCATGGCTGTCCAATGGGGATAATAATAGCCCGTCGCCACGGATAATCTATAAAACGTGCTAATCCTCGTGCCTGGCATGAAATTGATGCTCAAATAGCATGAGTTGTTATTTCTGCTAGGCAACCCCCCTGGGATTTCCCCATTCAGCAGTTTAAGCTACACACACCCTTTGCTACTGTTTTGGGGAGAGTAGTGTCTTTTTCCAGTAGGCCCTCCTCCTTGGCTCAATTCTCTCAGGCAGGTGACCCACAACTGGAGGGAAATGCACAGCTGTAGGTATCCTGAGCCCTTCCAATGGGTTAAGAAAATCAGAGACAGCTCAGAAAGGCAAAGTAACTTGCCCAAGGCCACACAGCTAGCAGGAAGCAGAAGCTGGATAGGCCACGGGGTAACTTCTTCACAGTCAGTGCTGGACAGTTGTCTCTGACTAACCATGTGGCCTGTCCTAAATCCCTTCCCTTCTGTGGCCACCTGGAAAATGAACACGCCCATCCATGCGGGGATTGGCATCTTCTGAGTTATAAGGGGACTGGAGTTGGAGTTATCAGGTAAGAGAGTAATGAGGTCATTCCCATTTGCCAGAAAGTCAAGCTCTGATGAGGCCACAACTACAGAACCCTGGAGGCATCCTCCCGACATGTCCAGAATTTCATCTAACAAATCTATTGAGCACACCCTGGGGCAACTCAGCATCTACAGCTCATCTTGGTTAGGTCAGTCTATGGCCTGGCTCTTGACACAGCAATCCAGACCCCTAGCTGAGACATAGCTACCACCTCCAGCCCACCAGCCAGGGACCTGGGCCATGGCCACCCAGCCCAGCTGCAGCCATGTGCCTGGGAGACTCAGTGTTCACTTTGTTGCCTCAGGTAATGGTGGGTGCCCTGGCCCCTCTGCTCCATCTGAGCGAGTGCCTGCCTTTGCACAGTGGAAAACGTGGCTGTTTCTTTCCAGGCCCACAGCCTGAGCGGGGGAGCCCAATGAATCATGAGCTGGGGTGGGATTTTTCCACTCCACACTGGAAACAAGGAGGCCTCTGAGAGGGCTCGAGTGGGGGAGGGGCAGGGCAGCAGGCCTGTCTCTGTCCAGGGAGTGCAGGAGGCCTGGGCCAGGGTGCATGCACACACACAGAGCCATGGAAACATGAAATAGCCCTGCGGGTTTCCCCTGGTCTCCTGACCTCCTGTAGCCAGTCCAAGGGGATCCTACTTGGACTGCTCCCTTTTTTTTGCCAGATGCAGTGGGGCCCTGCACAAAGAGTCAGACCTGCTGGCATCTCTCCCTGGCAATCAGCAAATAGGGAGACATTCTACAGGCCTGGGTTCTAGGGGACTTGAGTACAGGCCTGAGCGTGTTGCTCTGTGTTGGGTGACCTAAACAATGACCTCCTGGTCCCTGGCACCCTATTCTGTGCCTGTCCCTTGATGAGACCATAGATGTCTGCAGAGCACCCAGTCTCTGTGCTGGGATGTAACCAGCTGTGTGGTCTTGAATGAGTGACCACACTTCTTCATGCCTCCAGTCTCAGGGGGTCCAGCTGCAAAATGGGAGTGTAATAAGCCATTTTCTGAGTCCATGTGTATACTCTGGGCAGACTCTTTTGGCTCCTCTGCTTCCTGTGAGCCAACTTCCAAAGCCTGTATCCCTGGCATCTTCACCCTCCTTCTGGTGGGGCCCAGTCAACCTGGAAGCCTACAGGGGGCTGCT
Source organism: Rhynchomys soricoides (assembly GCA_019843965.1). NCBI lineage: Eukaryota > Metazoa > Chordata > Mammalia > Rodentia > Muridae > Rhynchomys > Rhynchomys soricoides. Next base: position 7,695,181 of record JADRCH010000117.1, read on the forward strand.
TGCAGGGAACGTGGTACCTTCCCTTCTGTATACTCACTACTGTGTGATGTAGGCCTGGCTCAGGGATTCAGTTCTGGAAGGATGCTGGTAACACCTTTCCTGTCCCTCCCACCTGGAGGTCATCTGGGTTTGACAGGTAACAGCTGTGGTTGCAAGCTCCTGCTGGCTTCTCTTATGCTGCCTAGACCTTCAAGAAGTTTCTCCTGAACCTATGGAGTGTTAAGTCTTAGTGCATCTCCAGTCCACAGAAACTACAGCTCAGAGAAGTTGAGTAAACTGCCAGAGTTCACACAGCAACTAGGAATTTTATCACGGCTAAGAATAAAAAAAACTGGGTTGTTTTTTTGTTTTTTTTTTTTTTTCAGAATACAAAGCATGCATGCTTATTAAATCCACATAATGCTGTCCTTCTTTGATGGGGGTTATGCTTGACCTAAAGGATCCTGGCCTGGGAATTGGGACAACCTGGTCTTTGCAAGGATCAAATTCATGCCAGAGATCTCTACTGAGGACTGCAGCTCATGTCTTGGCCTGATCTCCCCAAGGACACAAGAAATGCAAGCCTTAGCTGAGACCAGCAGGCTCCTGAGTGTGTGGTTCCATTCTGTACTATGAACCAGATCCTGGGCTTAGACAACTGACTCAGCTTCTGCAGGTGACCTTACATCCCCACCTGAGCCATGACACATGCCCAACATAGCTTCCCCCAGCCACTGCTCTTTAATGCCAGTCCTAGAGGAACTCCCGCCCTTGAGAAGAGTGAGAAATTTCCCCAGTCACTGGTACTCAAGGAAACAGTCATACATGCTTCCTGCCTATGACAAATCCCTGAGCATCCTCTACTTGAGAGGTGGAAGCCACTACCTCATGCTACAGAGCCAGCTCAGAGAAAGTATGGGGCACAATCAGGATTTGAACCTGGATCTGTGCAACGCCATACTCAGGAAGCATAGCTCCCCTTTGCCATGCTCAGGTCCAGCAGAGAGAGGAAATGAGAGGGTAGGATGGGTGTTCATATCCCCACTGCTTCCATTTCCACAGCCCTCCACAACCCCCAAACGTGGCCCTGTCTTCTCTCCACTCCTGGCCTGGAGGGAGTGGTTGGCTTCCTTCATTCAGTTGTGGTGTACCACATAACCAGAGCCAGGACTCACAAGAGGGCAGTTCACCTCCTCCAACCCTGTGCCCCAGGGCCCTAGAGTGCACAGCTAGGTTTGCGGAGCTGTCTGAGCCAAGAGCACCCAGCTGAGGGTCAGATGGGTGCAAAGGTTCCTTGTCTTGTTCTCCAAGTCCTTTGATCCCTGACTCCAGACTGCCGATTGGAGAACAGTGGAAACTTGAGCAGAGTGCTGACCTAACTGTGGAATAATGTACACTATTTCCATAAGCTTCGAAATATGGTTATAATGAGCAGACTCTGTCCCCTTGGAGACAGGCTGGGTAAATATTATTCCTAATGATTATTAAAACTCATTAAGCATGTTTGCAAGACCCAGGAAGTCCCAGCATCTGCCACTGTCTCCACATTGCAAGGTGCCTGACCCTCAAACCCAAAGCCCAGTGGGAGACCTGGCTCTGAGGAGGGGCAACCACTGCACTGTGGATATTGCCAAGGACAGAGCAGGGGTTTGAGCCTTCTATAACCTCCATCCCTCTACTTCCTGCCAAGATGAACTGGCCTTCAGCCAGGGAAGGTCGATGGCCCTGGATACAGTCCCAGGCAAGCCTCTGCATGTGTAATGTCTTTTCTTTGTCTCTTCCTTGCTCTCCCTGACCCACGAGGTCCTTCCTCATCCTCAACTCCTTGACTAGGGCTAGATAGTCAAGCCAGGATGCCAGCCAAGTAAGTAAAGCAAGGGCAGGTGGGAAGCTCAGAAAGTGGGGATCACGGTGAGTAGAGACCACCTGAGAGCCACCACCCCTCCCACCCTCCAGGCGAGCCCAGTGGACTAGACTTTCCTATGACCCCTCCCACTTTTCCTACATCAGTAACTACTAGATTTCATAAAGAGAATGCCACTTGTGCCAAGCAAAACACATCCCTAGTTACTCATCCATGACTTCTGTCCACAGCTCCCAGACAGGCACATAGGCCAGCAGAGCCACAGGAGGAGCTGCTTCTCAGCTCACTCTGGTGACCTAGGTTTGTCAGCTATGGTGTTCCTAAAGCCACAAGACTCCTGCATTGGGTTAGACATGAGTTAGCTAAAACCCAGGGACTCCCACCAAGTCTGCCCCAATGGCTCACAACTCTGCCCTAGGATATATGACTGCTAAGACAGTAAGGCCAAGGAGTTGGGGCCCAAACTAGCTCCCTGCCCACGGTATCCCTTTTTCCCTCACTCTTACCAGGGGGTTTTCTCTTGAACCAAACTGCCCCATAGCCACCCACCTATGCACCAATTAGCATGCAGACCCTACTCAGTCTTACCGGCAAGCCACAGTCTCCCTTGGAGCCTGGAGGCCCCATCAGCATCAGGAAAGGTGTAGCGCCGGGCAGGTGGAAGAAAGGGAAGCTGCTGGTGGTGGGCTGGGGGCTGGAGGACAGAAGGTGTGCTGGGGCAAGGACCAGGGCTGGGGTGGACAGCCGGCTAGGCTTGGTTGTCAGGTCTCTTGGTGAGGCATCCCTGGCTGCCTTCCCAGAGCTGAGAGGTACGGGCTTCCGGGGGCTGCTCTTACGACTGGTTTTCTTGGAGGCTTCCAGTCCTGTGGATTTCTTGCTTCCAGCAGGAGTTAAAGCAGAATCACGTGTGGGAGGCATCGTTCTAGGATTTCCAACACCCAAAGGAGGGAGGGCTGTAGCCAGTGTCTGAGAGCCCAGATAGGAAACAGGGGACTGGGACACAACAGTTTGCTGAAGAGTTTTAGGAACATTGGTGTGGGCCAAGACTGGCTTGCTGGCCCAACTGGTCATCTTAGACTTAGATTTTGCTACTGTGGGGATAGTGAACTTCTTCTTTGGTAAACCAGAAGTAGGGTGCAGGGGCTGAGGTTGGGGTGTCATAAAAGTCTTCTGGACAGGCCTTACAGTGGAACTAGAGGCTTTGGAAGGTGCTAGGTGGGAGGTGATGGGTGCTGGCTTCTGGGTGGGTGGAACGGGCTTTGTGAATGAAGGGGCACCTGTTTTCTGGCTTGCATGGGGACTTTTCATGGGGGTAACTGAAAGGGAAGAAACAGAAGACTTGGTGGGGGGACGTTTGGTGGGGCTATTAGCTGTGATCTGTCGTGGCTGGGCAGCAACTGCATGAAAAATCCTAGTGGAATTAGCCAGAGAAGCTGAAGGGGAAGGGGAAAGTGTTTTACTGGCTGACTGTTTGGCAGGTGCCAGTGGGGTCTGGGAAGAGCTGTGTTCAGAGTGGACAATCCTCAAGGGCTTGGTGGGCACGGCAGGAGCCATAGTGACCATGAGTCCCCTGCTTATAGGCCTGGCCCCTAGGGTTGCTGGGGTTCTGGTCAGGTTCCCCAGGCCAAGCAAGGCTGGTTCAGGATGCAAAGCAAAGGCTGGGCCAGAGTCCCAAGGAAAGAGGGCTCCCACCTGGGGACCATATGTGTCCACCTGTCGGCACCGCTCTCTCAGGTGGGCACAGTAATTGTGAGCGACCTGCGCCACAGGATGGATACTGAACTGACAGAGTGCACCCTCAAACTGGACAGCACGGGGGTTCATCTTCCCCAAGAGAAAGGAGCCCTGGGGGTCAAGCATGGAGTCTCTACGGGAAGGCAGCGGGACAGGTACCCTGTGCTGCCCACAGGTTGTCACCAATGTGACAGTGCGGCCACGCAACTCTAGGGCCAGGTGGTGCCAGCGCCCATCATGCACATCCAAGTCGAAGGCCACAGATTGCCGAGGCCCCAGGTGGACGAGTGTCCTGCCTGGGAGGAACTGCAGACCCAGTTGCAGCCTGTGTTTCCTGCTGTGGATGGCGAAGAGGAAGGCATGGTTCACACGGTGTGAACAGAGGCTCAACACCAATGCCAGCTCTCGCCTCAGGGTGGTGGGAAGGACATTGACTGTGGGGGCCTGCAGCCTGGCCCGCTGTGTGAAGATGAAGCCAGATGGAAAAGGAATGACACCAGGGGGTGCGGGGCTCCGGCCACCCCCAGCCTTCGTCCAGCTGAGGCCCAGCCGCTGGAGGACATCCACATCTGGGAGGGATAAGAGAAGATGGTAAGAGCCTGCTTCAGCCTGGTCTAAAAGCAGCCACCTGGTGATCGGCTCGTTTCACTGCACAGAGCCCTACCGCAGGCTGAGGTGTCACATTGCAACCGTCTGTGTCAGACTACAACCTTGCATCCCAGGGTTGGGATTCATGTTCCTGCCTGCCCACCCAGGTCCTTCCTGGACCCACATCCCAGCTCTACTACCCCCTAACTCTGTAGTCCTAGAGTCTCAGACTTCCCATCTGTCAGATGGGGTCATATCATAGGATCCATTGCAATAGGACGTTGAGATTAGCAAGTGCCTTTGTGGTAAAAGGACTAGCAATAAGTACTTTCAAATGACAACTACTGCCACCAAAGTTAATGATGTTCACCAGACACCTCAGAACCAGAGATGCCCTTCTTTACTTCCAGGCAGCGTTAGAACTCAGTCAGGATGTTCAGGGAGCCTAGCTGGTCTCACCACCTCCTCAGAAAGACACCTTCCCACCCTGGGTCTCCGGCTGGAGCAGGCTGAGGAGCTAGGCTCTGCTCTTAAAGGGAGCTAAAACTTTACTGAGCCTTCCTCCTGAGTGGCTTTGGAGAACACAGAGGAAAAAAACAAGGTACCCATGCAACCTTCAGTCTCCAGCCAGGCACAAAGACATCCACCCATGGTCTAGCCCATTCCTATCCTTAGTAATTACATTGATGGGGCTTCCCAGAGCAAAAGAAGGGTTTTGACAAGAACAAATTCAAATGTGCTGTCCACGCATGTAAACCTGGTTCTCTCAAACATCTTTGAGGCAGAAAAACTCAATTGATCCACACTGTAGGCCTGTATTAGATCTAACGATCTTCTGGGAGCCTTAGAGACAAGTTTTCACACCATGTAGCCCCACGTTCATGGAAAGGCATTCTGACCCACTTCTCTGGGTTTTCAGATTATCTTTAGCTATCTGAACTGCCAGTATCTACAAAGGCTGTCTCCTGACAGCTATTTCTAAAACTTCCATCTGGGTTGACATCTGGGTCAGAAGCCTTGAGACTTTAATGGTACATGCTGAATGTTCTCTCCTTATTGCCCCGTGGATGGAACACAGGCCATGGTGGAGCCTGAATCCAGCACATGACATCTAACTGGACCTCAGATGAAAACCATGA
>JADRCH010000117.1:7700584-7733533 GCA_019843965.1 Rhynchomys soricoides
GGACGGATGGGTGGGTGGATGGATGGATGGATAGATGGATGGATGAATAGGGAATGGCAGACATGTGAACAAATGGGGAGAGATGGATGGACTGAAGGATGGGGCCATGTGGAGCACCTACAAGTTCATCCTCACCCAAGTCTTGCTCGAGTCTGTTCCTGATCATTGAGCCTTAGTTTCTCTGTCTGCAAAGCTCAGACAGCATAATAGGCTCCCAATGTTCTAAGAATTCTACACCCCCAGGGTGCTGTATCCATAGCTTCATGATGGCTTATAGGAAGACTCTCTTCTGTAGAAGCCAAGGGCCTTCTATGTCACCCATAGTCCCTCCTTCCTATGCTTTCTCAAACCTGCCAGTCCTCTACTCTAAGCTAAAGCAAAACATTACTCATGATTCTCTTAGCAGATCTTACTGGTTTTAGTCACAAGACTGTCTTACCATAAAATCTATTCACTATAAACAACCTCAAGCGGGAGGAGCCACTTAGCGGGGAAGGGAAGCCACCTGCATACCCCACAGTGCTAGGGCATTTCTCAGCCTGCTCTTGGCACACACCCCTACATCCTTCTCTGCATGCCAGGCCTCCTGCCAGGTGGCCAACCCTAGGAGAGACACAGCTCACCGGGATGGGCATCACATTCATCTTCAGATGGCTTTCAAAGTGGATGAAGAGCCAGCTTCTGGGGAAACCCTGAAGCTGTTAAAGCAGGAACAGTGACTCCTGAAGTTTCCACCCACTGCAGAAGACAGTGCTCCCTAGACCTTTCAAATGAACGAAATCACAGCTGACAAGAACAACACTGAATATGCTTACCATGCACATGCATCCGTGTTTCCGATTCTTTCAACCACCCTGGAGGCAGGAACTAGCCTAGCTGTGCCACACACACATGAATTAGAGCTAATAACCCTCTGGATTTTTGAGGCAAGGTTTCACCATGTGTCTCACACAAGCCTGGAACTTGGGAGCTTCCTGCCTCTTCCTCAAGTGCCAGGATGACAGATGTGTGCCAACAGATTAGGCTTACAATATGCTAACTTACCCAGGCTGCTGTGAAGCTCACAGCTGGGCCAGAACCTAGGGACCCAAACTCAGGGTCCCAGTCATTACCCCAGACTGTTCTTAAGCTATTCAGATTAGTCAGGAGGCAAAGCAGAGCCTCATGCAGAATCCCACCGAGAGGGAGAGACAGGGGACATGGAATGAACTGAGGACTTGCGCCAGGGTGCACAGGCTGGCCAGCTGGCTGCAGCAAGATGCCTTTATTACATAAACCTGGCTCAGTACAGCTCCGGTCGCTCCCACCCCCTGCCTGACTCAGGACTCTGGACAGCTGTTCCACAAGCTTGGAAAATATGACACATGAACAAATGTTGCTGGGCAGCAAAGTCCCTTCTGGGCATGGCTTTTACCTCCCAGGGGTACTGTTCCCACCCATTGGCCAAATCAGGCCATGGGGACTCCTGAGGTGCCTGCTGCCTGCCCTAGAACATGGCAGGCACAAAGGAGGGAAGGACAATTAAGTTAAGAGGTGTTATGTCCATTTGGCACAGATATGGGAGAGTCTGAGTTTCTATGGGGAGTGAGGAGGCTAGCCCATCGATGCCTGGACAGCTCCCCAGGAACAACAAAAGCCAAGAGTATAGGGATGTCAGGCATGGGCAAAGACAATGCTGCGTCCATGTTTCCTGGCAGTGGCTCTTAAGAAATCCACCAGACTGAAGCAAAGGAGGCACTCAGATCAGACTCTTGGGAACACAAAGACAGTCCTGCATGCAACCCTTCTCACCCATCACAGACTCCAAGGGGTTGGGCCTATGGTTGGCTCCATTCTCTGGATAGGAAAACTGAGCCTATGCATTCCAGCTAATGGTGTGGATGTCTGCAATCCGAGTTTTCAAATTCTCTTCCGCTGTCCTTTGTCTCCCACTGGACAAAGAAAAGAGAGAATTACCTTCAGGAGCTCCTTGGGTTGAAGCCAGATGACAGGCAAATGAGACCAAGATCCAGGCGAAGAGAAACCCCCTAGAGACAGGCAGACACAAATGCATACAGCATTAGCTTCTATCCTCACACCCAGATCTGGCTAGGGAGTCAGGAGGGATGGCCTAGCTCAGTTCCCTTCCATCCTGGTCTCATCCTCCAGTCCAGAGGCGAAGCCTAGCTTTCAAGGGCCAATCAGAGTGGCTCTCCATCCCAGGCCCCAGCCCAGCACCCCAGCAAGCTACTAACACAGCTTTTCTCTTCACAGAAGGGTCCAAAGCCCTGTGCTGGATGTTGGGAGATCTAGAGTCCAGTCCCCTCTGTTCAGTCTCCCCATCTGCATTACAGCCTCAAAAGTTCAAGGCAAGCTTCCCAGGCCCTAGGCTATGGATAACAGAGCCAAAGACAAAAGGCAGATGGAAGATCCAAAGTCTGCTCAATGACCAGTGTCCTCAAGGTGCCAGGGGAAGAGATGACCCCCTTCTCAGGGCTCAGACAGCAGCTCATCACACTTTGTTATGATAGATGAAGACAGGGCTAGGGATTAAAGTCAAGCCATGTACCTCCAGGAACAAACCTGGTTACCTATGTCTTCCAGGCTGTATGACTCCAGATGATTCACTAAACCTCCCTGAACTCTTCTGGTCTTATGCAGCACAGACTGACACACCTTCGCTTGAAAACCAGATGTGGGGATTAAGTCAGCTCATGCATTAAAGAGCTGCCCTGGCTCAGCCCGAGAACCCCTCCCTCACCAGTTGCTGTTAACCCCAATTCTACCACCCCACAGCTGCCTCCAAGAATGATTAATGCTTCACTTGGCAGCTACTGCCATGATAGACAGAGGTGAGGATTATATTTCACCTTCCTGTGGGAGCAGCCACTGGGACAGCCAAGCCACTCAGGGTATCTGATCCCCAGGAGGGTAGAGGGAAGGCTGGGGCACGTGGCCAGAGATGGCAGAGATGGCAGAGATGGCAGCTGGAAGCTGAGCTGGGTGAGTGGTGAGTGGTAAGGGTTCTGACTGGGGAACACTGGCCAGGTTCCTCTTCCAAGAATAAAACCAGGCTGGTGTGCTCCCAGGGAGCAGAGCAGTACAGGAAAGCCGGGGCTGCTGTCTGCAACTTGGCTCCTTCCCTGCCAGATCTCCCTACTTTCAAATCTAGTAGGAGTTGTAATCAAGAGCAACAAGCATGACGTTGGCGCTGTGTAACACACCACCTGGTTCACCCACCCATGGAGTTCAGACACTGCATGAATACAGACCATATGGTGACTAGTTCAGAATGGCACATGTGACTCAGGTATAGCCAGTGAGATGCATGCAGGCTGGCACCTGTCAGCCACCAGGGAAATATTTAGAAAGAAGAGGAAGATTTTCTACTGGCATCTGTATTTTTGAACAAAGACATGCTGTTTAGAGGCTTTGTGTGTGTGTGTGAGATGTGAAGTCTCATGGCCACCCGAGGATGGCAAAATGAGAAAAAATATTGTTAATGTCACCACACCTACGCTGACTGTCTTTGGAGCTCTTCAAAGGGGACCACTGAACCCCTTTAAAAATGGGGTTGAATCAAGTCTTCAGTTAGCTGAAGATGACCGGGCAAAAGGGCTCCAGGAAGCTGATAATAGCCTTGAAGCCTTCTCCAGCAGGCCTACACTTGGGTGACAGTAAAGATGTCACATGTCTGCATGGCAAATGGGGGACCACACAGTGTAGCAGGACTCTTGGTGTGCAAGTATCTTCCCAAAGCTTTCCTCCCTGTCTCTAGCATCTTCCAGGCCCTTCCTTGCCCTTTCTAGTCTTCAGTCATTGCTAGGAACTCTCCTCTTTCCTGGGGCCAGATGTTCCCTGTCTCACTGAGGATAACTGCTAATAGTCAAGAGTGCCCAGTTGCACTGAGTTTGCCTTCTGCCATGGTTGGCTTTCAAAAGCCACAGATAGCCTCAGTGGCCTTGGGAAGTGGGAGCAGGCTATTTAGTTTCATTTGACAGAGAAGCCTGCACCCCAGCAAGGGCAGGTGCTTCCCTTCAAAGGCACCTTGTGCATTTCCCATGATGCATCCCCATTCAGGAAGGCATGCTAGAAACAGTAGCCAGGCAGCATGGGGAAGAGCCAACCCCTGCATCCAAGCTCAGCCAGCTTCCCCACCAGGCCTGTGTCCCAAAAGTTCCCAGAAGTTCCATAGTCAAGAAGCTGAGCCCCTGACTCCTGGCACCTGTCCTCACTCCTTGAGTCTGCCAATGCTGTGTCACATGCACCTGTCTTGGATGTTTTCCAAATGACAGAGGGACACCAGGTGAGAAAGAGAAGGCACAAGAGCCACATGTGTCCTAGCTCATCTCTGGTTGTAGTTGTGGGCACCTTAGAGGCTAGATTAGAATACACTACTAAAAGTTCAACGGTCAGAAGGAAGACCCTGGATATAGAATCCTGTTGTCTTGTGCCATTCAGTTGCCTAAGGCCAAGCCCCAGAAAACTATCACAAATGCAGCTGATTCTGGGGTTGGGCTTCTGTGCACATTGGAGGCATAAACTTCACCGTATCCAGTACAACTCAGTGAGAGAAGGGCCTTGAAGATCCCTAGGGACCAGATTCTATCCCTAGCCATCTTTTTAAAGAGATGGTTAACAAGAGCCCGAAGAGAAGGGACTTGCCCAAAGCCACACAGCCAGTCAAAACAGACCTACATTTTATTTGTTTTCCCTAGAGGAGAAAGTGAATACTTTTAGAGACTTGAAACTTGCTGGGGACCAGAGTTTCAGCTTTCTCAGCAGGACTAGAGATGCAACCAGGAGCCCCAGAGCCATCTATGTGAGTAAGCTCCAGCCTGGAAAGTTGGCTGCGGAAGGGAGGAGGTCCGTCAGTGTGACTACTGTTCCAGGGCTGTTTAGGCTACTGTTAATAATGCTGGTGGCTTCACTGCCTCGCGGGCTTTGTTCTCCCTGGCTTCTGTTTTCATTACAAGTTCATAGACCTTGGCTTGGCCATGGAGGGGCTCCAAGGTATCAGAAAGGTATCAGTTCATAAGGACAGCTCCCAGATGTGAGCCACAAAGGACATAACTTCTGACCATGTCACCCTCCAGGGAGTAGCCAGGGATTTTTTCCCCCTGCAAAAGACCAGTCAACTAGCTTACCACACATGGATGCGCCTGTTCAAAGACTTGGCTAGAAGCTGCCTTCAATCTGGATGGCTTTCCTTCCATACCTGTTTTCTGGAAACATTGGAGACTCAGAAGTCCACCCCAGATTCAGCATTCAGAGAGGTCCAAGGTCCCCAAGCCCAGAAGACATAGGAACCTCTGAGGATGGCAGTTGTATGGATGCTATCCCCAGCTGCTCTACCATGGACTGAGTGATGCCAGGGCTGGCTGGGAAGGGCATGAGTCTGTCCCTGACCCACCTGCCTCTGTGGCCTCACCAGACCTTGTGTGCCCAAGATAGCCACACCCAGGTCCTTCTTCATACCTTCTACTTCCTCCATAGGAACACACACACACACACACACACACACACACACACACACACAGGTCATCTGTCTGGACAGGATACAGGCCAGAACTTTCCCATTGACTCACACCCATTCACAAAGCATTGAGTACTGATACAAATAGCAGCTGTGGTTTACCGAACACTTACTATATGCCAAGCCATGTTCAGAGTTCTTCCTGAGCATGCTTCTTTAACTTTCAAAACTTCTTGCCACCTGGGAGGGCTGGAGCTCACCTCGTTGATGTAAAAAGGAGAAGAGAGGTGGCAGGCCTAGCCAAGCACACACCACAGTATAGAGGACTTGAACTCAAGCTGCCTGTTGCTAGGTTCCTATGCTCTGCTCCAAAGTCTGCTTTCCACTGAAGTGAGCCCAGGATTGTTTCCCTGCCATCTATGACTGGTTCCTCTGCATGTCAGACCAGGCCAGGCCATGGGGACATCTAGAAAGTCCCTGGGCACTGAGATCAGAAGAAAAAAACTGCCAACAAGCTATCCGGGGAGTATGTTGGGATGCAAGCAGAGACAAGGAAAGGCATTGACGATAGGCTACTTCAACGAAGGTCCCAGAGCTCAGTGTTTACCCAAGAGAGGCAGGGCATATGGATGCCCAAGAGGGAGAACTTCTCAATGTAGAAGCAAGGAAGGGCAAGAAGGAGCCAGGGTAGGTCAAAGCTGGAAGGCCTACGGAAGCCAAGGTGGGTAGGTGCTTGGGGATGTATGGCCAGAAAGTCAAGGAGGCTTTGGTACTGCTTGCCTTCTTCAAGCTTTGGCCCCGGTGGGGGGTAGGGGTGTGTGTGCTCCCTGCCACCACCACACTACCCAACCTCTGGCATCTGCCCTGGCACAGGGTCTCCCGGAGAAAATGCGTCACCAGTGTGCTCACTAGTGCCCTGTGCGTACGAATGTGTGTGGTGGGGGAGTGGGGGGAATCTCAAACAGCCAGCTTTTTCCAAGACATGGAAAAGAAGGGGGGGGGCTCATCACCCTGGCTACAGCTCAAAGGGGCGTTTCTTGAGAGGGTGGGCGGTACTACAACCACCGCCAAACTCTCCTGGGAGTCCTAGAGTCCCAGCAGGATGGGAAGACAAGCCCTGTGCCTGAGCTGTAGTCCACAGGGCCCCTCTGGACCACGTTCTCCCACACACACCCACACATAGTGACTGGATCGATCTCTCACTCTCTCTTACAACTTCTGCGCAAGCTGGGAATCCCAACCGCGGGGTGCCAGCTGTGTGCGGCCCCGCCCTGGAGATTCCCGGCCCCTCTCTGGCCGCGGTTCCTTCATCTGTACAAGGAGGTTGGACTTGGTGATCTCCCAGGGCCTTTCCGCTCCCATAAGCTGGCTCTCACTCCTCACTTACTCAGGAGAGGGACAGGAACTGCAGGCTTCCCGGGAGAAGCTGGGAAGTCTGAGGTACGCAGACCCAAGCAGACACATTCACAGGCAGAGAGGTTAGGAAACGCAGGAACGTGCAGGACCAGAGATTGAGCCAGGAGCAGACGCTCGGACCTGAAGACCTACAACTTGACTCACAGGACAGTGGAACTAGAGCCTTGCGACCTGCATACACCGAGACTCCCTCCTCCTGCCCCTGCCCCTGCCCCTGTCCCCTGCTCGCCACTCTGGGCGCTGCCACTAGACCCCTCTTCGGATTGCTGGTCTGGCTCTGCGTGGACCCTTCCCTGCTGGCCCTTGCCCCAAAGGAACAGGGAAGCTCGGCCTGGGGGGCGCAGCCCCTGTTAACCCTTGGCGTCCCGCCTGGCGGGGGCGCAGGAAGCTACAGGAAGCTGACGTTCTTCTGCAAGAGTCTGGCGTGGCGGGGGAACCCCAGACTCCTGTGCACAACCGAGGCGCAGGAAGCTGAATCGGGGGCAACCCTGGGATTGTACTCACCCCCCACGTCCTGCCGTTGCTGTGCCTCGGGCCCCCCGCGCCGATCCCGTGCCCATGGCAGGCCCCTACTTCATGCTCCCGAGCCCGGGGGGCAAGTGTGGGCGCGCCCCATGGGGCCGCCAGCCCCCCGCCGCGCCGCGCCAGGCCGGCTCAAAGCGCGCTGCCGGCGCACCCCCAGCGTAGCCCTGCGCCCAGGGGCGCCGGAGCAGGCGGACAGCACGGCCCCAGCCCCGCGGTCGCCCGCGCCAGGCCCATGGTCCCAGGACTGCCGGAGCCGCACTCGCCCCTGCCTCGCTCTTTTTCTGCTTCCACCGAAAAGGAAGAAGCAAGAAAAGGCAGAGAGAGATGATCAAACTTTTGGAGGCGGGCCGCTAGCGGTCTCTGGAGGCAGAGCAAGGCCGGGCGAGCGCGCGCGGAGGGCGGTGGAAGCTGCCTCCCCGCCGGCCTTGGGGGAGGAGAGGAAAAGGAAGGATTTGGGGGAAATGAAGGCGATTTAAAGTCTCGGCCCGCCGCAGCTCTCCACCTTCTTCTCCTCCCCGCGCCGGGCCGCCCTCTGCTGCCAACTGCTGCCCCCTGCCGGACACAGCGAGGGATGCAGCATCGGTTGTCTTGAGCTACCATCCACCTATCCATCCGAGGGGGACACCCCACCTCCAGATCTCCAAACATATGAGTGGAAACTGGGTTCCTCCAGGCTACTCAGGGATCTATCACAATTAATACTAGTGTCATTATGAGTAATGGCATTGAGAGTCCTCGATAGCTGACGGTGGGGGACAAAGGGGGAAAATTCTACTCCTGAAAGAATCCTAGAGCTGCAGAAACACAACTGGGACCTTGACTTGGCATCTACATACCCACGACAACCAGCATCTGTCTTAACTCTCAACTCTTAGCAGAAAGGTTGCACCCTAGAGCTCCGACACTGCCGTGGGTGAGCGTGTTGGATGCACTTTCTCCGACCAGAGACTCCCCGGGATCCCACGCGGCGCCCTCTGACCCAGGCAGATTCTTAAACTCACAACCACCGCTCAACCCTGAAACTATATCTCTAGCTTCTGGCCTCTATCAGGAGATTCATACTCACTGACTGGCCAGCGCGCTTGCTCACACTCTCCCACCGGCACACTCCAAACATTCACATTCATTAACACTCAGACACAGCCACGTACAGTTCTGAGCTCCCGCGAAACACCTTTGGCTGTCTGGGTTCCAGGCGAGCTCAGACGCTACGCTCCTAGAGGCAGCCACCCAAGTGCTCACACCTCACAAATGCACAGCGCGCACACTCCCACATGCACAATCCATGCAGGTCCCCGAGTGCACACTCCCCCTTGCACACGACCCTCTGCGAATGGCAACCACAGGCGTGCATACAGGACTTACACCCTCTCCAGCACATGCATCCACCTTTGTGCACTCGAAACGCCCAGCGCTCCTTGAGTCCCGGGACACTTACTGGGTCCCTAAGTGCGACGCTGGCCGGTCGGTTCTTAGGCGGGTGCCTAACGGCATCTGTGGTCATGGGTCCCCGCAGCCCCGGGCGCGGGGGCGGGGGTGCAGTCCCTAAAGGCGCACGGGGCGCAACGGCGCCGGGAGGAGCATGGGAGCGCGGGCCTGCGCCACCGGCCCGGTCCCCCTGCACTGCAGCCGCGGCCACTCCGTGTGCTCCGGCTCCGGCTCGAGCTCCGGGTGCGGGGGGTGGCTCATAGGTGCTGGGGCCGCGACAGACGCCGGCCCTTTTGAAGTCTCCGCTGGGGGCGGAGAGGGGGCGCTGAAGGCTGCCTTTTAAATCGCGGCTGCACGCGGGCACGGTCAAGCAAGGTGTCTGGTTTCAGCAAACTTTCGGAAAAGTCCCAAGTCGGAGTGGGGGAGGGCTCCTCCGAGCTGTGCGAAGCATCCTGCAGGGGGCAGAGCACCCAGGACTGCCGGGGTGTGGGGTGGGGCACACCCCCTGCCTCCAGTCTGAGTGCTTCACCTTCTTTTGAAAGAGCACCCCGACGCGACGCTGTGTGCTGTGTACAGATTGCCCGTGTGTGTGACCGAGAAAGGGCCGCGGGGCTTTCTCGTGTTTTCTTAAGTTCACAGCTTCGGAGGTAAAGTACTCTCTGCCCAATCACAGCCGCTGTGTGTTTCTAAGCTGCATACTTTGTACCAGGCACATCCTGTCTTTATTTACATTTTTTGGTATTTTGTTCATGGCTTTTTTTTTTCCTTTTTTGCCTTAGAGACTTTTAAAAGTATTGCATTTAAGTGTTGGGTATCTCACTTACTTAGTGAGATTGGCACTCTTCGATATTTATCTCCATTACTGAGGGAATTGATGTCCAATAAGTAATATTTTGCATCTTTCCTCCCCCGCTGTATCCCAGCTGAGGGCCACTCTGCTACAGGAAAAGAGATATGCTATTATCTATACTGAAGGGAAGGTTGATTCAGCTGGTACGTAGTACAGGGGCCACTGAACTCAGTACCTAACTCTCAAGACGTGTGCTGCTTCTGCCCAGGCTCCCCTCTTGCCCATTGCCCTTTGTCCTTCAACGCTTACCTGATGTAGCTGCTCCACTCAACCATGCTTATCAGCACATCACCACATCACAGTGCTGTCACTGTCCCATTGCCTCTGTCCCCACAGCCAGCCTGGAATCTGGGACGTAATCAGTGCCCCAAATAGTCCAACCCAAAGAAGCTGTAAAACTAATGGGGGGAAAGGGCCCTACAGTATTCAGTGTGCAAACCTCTGCTCTGCAAGTGAGCCACTGTTAAGGGATAGGGACAAAGAAATTGCGGTTCTGAACACATATATACTGTAACACAAGTCCTGAAGAGCAGTTTAGGGTAGAGAGGAGCATCCAGATGGGTGACCTCACACTCACTGCATCATGAGGTATTCCTACTCTTGTTCTCTGACCATGGTACAAAGACAACAGAGATAATGCAAGAAAACTTCGATGGGGACTTTCAACGACACACATGGATCAACTGAATTGTCAAGCTGACTTGGAGGATAGCTAGAAACCCAGGAATGTACCGAGGAGGTAGTTCAGACCCTGAAGGATGTTAGATATACCTACAGTGGGGAAAGGGTATCTTCCGTGGAAGAAGCGTAGGAATACATGGTGGATTGCAGACAGATCTCGAATATTCAGCGTAGCAAACAAAGTTTCCAGGTCTCCTCCCCATGAGGACAGAGGTGTCCAGGCAAGAAGGCATACTTCCTCAAAGATAGATAGTTGATCAGCGGTGGCACCAAGGCCTTTCCAAGTCTTTCCCTTGTGGTCTTTAAATGCAATGCTGGTGTCAAGAAACTGACAGCATCAAAGACAGTAGGAAACTATTGGAAGCCCAAAAAGATTGAAATGTGTCCATCGACCCTTCACTCTTCCCATTCAGAATGGAAGTGCATGGAACTCGATCTTTCCAAGGACTTTTGTGCTTGGACACATAGGACTGCTTCTCTGCCTCAGATTCAGTTCCGTAAATGGCAATAGGGGCCTGCTGAACCTTGATGAGTAGGCTTTAGGCTTCTGGGAGCCACAGTCAGCTAGAAGGAAGAGGCATGGCAGGACACTGGCACTGAGACCAACAGAAAAGAGACCTTGGTTCCAGTTTCTTCACACACATTCATTCTGCCACACAAGTTAATGACATACAGCCAGTGACTAGGTATATACTACTGAGTGCCAAAGACACCAAACCATTGTCCCCATGAATGGGCACTCACAGCCAGCTCTCAGGTAGCATCGCTGAGATCATAAGCCCAGAAATGGGGTAAACTGGCTGGCAGGCCTGTATAATAGATGTGTCAGGGATGAGGCAGAATATGAGAACTCCTGGCTCATAGGTTCTTTCAAGGACTAGATGTATTGCTCACTGAGGCATATTGGGTTTCAGAGAAACTGGACTCAACAGTGTCCATGATGAGCACACAGTAGGTACTCACTAAATGCCTACAAACAAACCACAGAGGTGAGACTATGTGCTGTTCATGCATCACTCATGTTAGATTATGGGCCAAATTTTCTCTAAGGATCCACCATGCACTGATAATAAAAGTCATTTGTTTCTGGGTCCTCAACCAGTAAGGAGATGGCTTGTGTACCAGGCTTGGAGCTGGGCTCTGGGCGCAGGGGTGTTCCAGCTGCATCCCTGCTGGAAGGGACAATACCGTCTTGCTTTGCTGAAAACTCAATGCCTGGGCCTGGGGAGTGCTCCCTAAGTGTTCATCAAAGGACAGTTCTAATCCGAATGTGACATACCTCCACAGGCTCATTTCAGCACTTGGTCCCTAATAGGCAGCAGTATTTGGGGGAGCAATAAGAACCTTTAGGCAGTGGCACCAGGATGGAGGAATTGAGTTCTCTGGGGCCCAGCTTTGAGAGTTGTAGCCAGGTGCCAGTCCTGAAGAGAGCTCTCTGTGTCCTGACTGTGTAAGTGATGGAGACCCAGGTGCTAGTGACTCTGGGCCATTTCTGACACAGTCCCTTTTCTGCCATATGGACTATATGCTTCCAAACTGTACACCAAAATATATCCCAGCACACCCCAGTGCTACTTCCCTGTTCTCATCCCCCATTCCTCCCATCTGCTTCTGCCTTCCTTCCGGAGCTCTGCATTTACCAAAGGACTACAGCCAAGGCCAAAGCCAAGATAACTCCCTTTTATAAGTTACCCATGGCAGATATTTTTTAGCCAGGACAATGAGAAAAACTTCTCATTTAGGGAGAGAGGGGAGGTGAAAGGAACAGCTTTTAGACGGCTCAGCATGCTCAGGTGCCTGTTGCCAAGGCTTCGGATGTGAGTGCAATCCCTGGGACCCACAGAAGTGGAAGGAGAAAATTGACTCCTGCAAATTACCCTCTGACCTCTGCACACACAGTGGCATGAGCGTGCTCACATAAGCACACACACACACACACACACACACACACACAGAGAGAGAGAGAGAGAGAGAGAGAGAGAGAGAGAGAGACAGAGACAGAGAGACAGAGAAACAGAGAAACAGAGAAACAAAGACAGAAAGACAGAGAGAGACAGAGAGAATCAGAGAGAATCAGAGAGAATCAGAGAGAGAAACACAGAGACAGTGAAAGAGAGACAGAAAAATATCAACAGACATCAAGAAAGAGATCGAGAGAGCGAGAGGGGCAGGGGAGGCAGCCGACAGTACTGTCCCCAAGCTCCTCCCAGCAATAATGACCAGATCCTCCACCACCAGAATGTGGCTGTCCAGTTGCCTGCTGGTCCTTAAGGACATGGCCTCCAGCTGTGAATACTCCAGGGACCATCATTCAGTAGAGTGAGAAGCCCAAATCCAAGCAAGCAAGTCCTGGCTGCTGTCTAGAATGACAGCCTTCCTCAGCATGCAGTCTCACTGTTGGGGCACTGTAGGCCACTCCTGGACTTGCATCCTGTGTTCCATCCTGAGACTGGGGTCAGTATGCCCCAGGTGAGGGCCCCAAGAGTTCAGACACTGAAGAGATCACAGGCTACATGATGGAGAACCAGGCTCGGAGATGGTGTGATCTCTCAAAGGTCATGAGAAAATGATAGTGGGGCTAGGCTGAGAGACAGGACTGTCACATTCAACTCCACATGCAGAAGGTCAAGGCAGGTTCTTAACCTTCCACACCAGCTGTCTGCCTTGGGGAATACCACAAGATGTAGGGGACTATGGATGGGTCAGCTTTTTTGCTATCCTACAGAGGCTCCAAGTGTGGAGCTCCACAGGATTATAGCTGTGATGACCTGCTTTTGCCTGTGTGGGCTGGGCTAGGTTACACTCTATGAACAACTGTCTCCCAGGCTTGCCTTGCCAGGTCCCATCCTGCAGTAATGAGCCACTGCTGAACACTGGGTATGTGTCCACCTCACCCTTCTCCAGTGGTCTCTGTTCAAGGCCATGGCTGTGTCTCCGCCCCCTTAGCCTCTCAGCACCAAATATAAGCCAGGAAGGAAGGCAGAGGTGGGTGGGAGGGAGAGGAGACAGGAAGGCAGGGAAGTAGGCCAAAGGCTGAGGGCTACCATCCTAGATGTCCTTGCAATAGGGGCAAGCATGACTTCATCCCGGCTAACAGAATTCCAACTTTGTCAATATCATCTCCAAGTCCTCATCCTTCGAGGAGACAGAGTCCCTCCCAAACTCCCAGGGTTCAACTCTTCTCCCTCTGCCATAGCATTCTTCTGACTAGTAAATGGTTGGGGTCTGGCTACTGGTCCCTGAGAGTAATTACAGATGCAAATTCTCCTGAAAGTTTTCCTCACTTGACAAATGGTCACAGTTGATGGGACGTGTCCTTTCTCATTGGACTTGGTGGGTTCAGGCTGTACTTCTCAGAGCCTGTAACTACATTGTCATTATGAGATGACAAGACCCTTAAGTACCTGAAAAGTATGAACACACGCTATTCGTTTAGAACCTCGCCTGTGCCCACTAGGTGTCTAATCTGTTCAGCTATCTTGCAGGACTGCTGTGACAGTGGATCACCAGGTCCCTATGACCAGCTACGCTTGGCATCCCACGACTGTGGTTTGTTACTCCCCATGCCCAGGCAAGGTAGCATTTCTGCTTATATAAGGGTCGCTCCGAGACAAGCCTTGAGATAAATGTTCCCCTTGTCCCAACTTAAGAACACAGGAGTCCCTCGTCTCCACCCCTCTGACTCCCATCCAAGAAGCATGTTGTACAGAAAGCTCTGCAGCCCAGCATCACACATCAAATCCCTTTCAGGATGACTGTGGAGAACCACAGGTCTAACTGAACCCACAGAGGCCTGGCTGGCGCCTTGGCTGATCCCCATGGAAAACCATCAAGCCTCCCTTTATTCAGGCCAAATATTCTCATGTCCTCCAGCCCCTTCTCCTCTCTGACATCCCCTTTCCTATCTCCCATCATCCTTTACTCCAACTACTGCCAAGTGACCACAGCAGAGCTCAAGGGTTTAGGTGGTGTTGAACACATTTGAACAAGATGTTATTTACCTCCTCACTGTGTGTTGTCTATGACTCTCTATATATTGGTCATTGACAGCCACACTATGTTTATACAAAACGATAATTCCCAAGGACCCAAAGATCTTCACACTTGTCTCCTCCAAGGATTAAAGTTTTGTCTTCCCCATACATAACCCTGGGTAAGCATGATCCATCTTGTTAGCACTTCTAGACTAATGTTTACTGAAATGGCTTGAGGACCTGTGTCTCTGTGACACAGCCTCTGGTCATATCCAGAGACATTGATTCCTAGTGTCACTTTGTGCCCAACATCTGAGAAGTATCAGTTGGTTTATGCTAATGCAGGAGAAACAGAGCTGGTCAACTAATCCACAGTTCCCAGCTATAACCAAAATACCAATCCAGACGCATCTGGTGTTACAGCTCAAGATCTTAACTTCTCCTGTCCAAGCATAAGGAATTTCCAGAAATGACCCTTTTTCCACCCTAGTACATACAAAATCCAAAAATGGGATGACAGTGGGCTACTTTAGTTTTTGTGCCTGTCTTTGCCCTAGCTTAGCACCAGTAGTGAAGACAGGTGAACTTGGAGCACTTAGCACCAATTTTTCTCACACTGTACCATAAGGCTTTCCCAGCCTCATTTGCCCCTAAATCAGAAAAAATTAATGAATGGCACCTATAAAGCCCCTTGGTCATAAGAGCCACTCAACAGGTGCCGCTGCACAGGCCTGACAGCTACAGTGTGGGTAGAATAGATGTGGACAGCTCCCACTTAGACAGAACACCCTGCTGGGCAGGGTACTCCAGACAAAGGATGGGTCTGTAAGAGTGACACTGTGCAACCACATAGCAAGCTGGTGACAGATCTGAAAAGAGACCCATTGCCCTGCTTCCAAAGCCCCTGCCTGGGCTTGGAATATATTACCCATCCTCTGGTCCCAGGACAGAGGGAAGTTTGCTTGGGTGGGTTGGTCCCTTTGTGACCAAACAAGAGATCAGAAGCCAGTAGAAGGGGCTGCAGTGCATAAGAGGAGAGAGTTGGTTGTGAGGATTATTTTTAGCTTGCCCAGATAGCCTGGGCACCTCTTAATCTTCCGCAGGGCTATTTTTATCTCACTGCTGGACATGAGTGCTCCCTTCCTGGATGACTGGAACACATTGACATGTCAGAATCTCAGCGCTGGGTCTTCCTTGCTTCACAGCTTCCATGGACAGCCCACACACACCCTTTAATGCCAATCTTCCAATCCCAAGGTCAGCAGAGCACATAGTCAGGATAGGCCTCAGATTACAGAAGGGAAACGGAAGCCTCCATGAGTTCTGAAAGCTGCTTCAACAGTGTTAACTCAGCTTAGGAGCTGGAGAGGTTGCTCAGTGGGTAAAAAGTTTGCTTTGTAAGCATGAGGACCTGAGTTCAAATCCCAGACACCCACATAAAATTCAGGGATGGCTGCAAGAACCTGTAACCACAGCACTGAGGGTGGGTGACTACAAACAGGCAGATACCAAGAGCTTGCTAACATCTTAGCCAAAATAAAAAGTGAAAGAGCCTTCTCAGGTCAACAAGGCCCAGAGTGACACAGGGAGGGACTCAATGTCCTACTCTGGCCTCTGTGACTATGTATGCACGGCTATGTACTTCACACATGCACACATACCATGTAGACCATGCACACACAGACTGAAAATAAGTAAACATAGGGTTAAAAGCTAAGAATCGTGTGATTTAGATACCAGAAGATAAGGCAGGAGGATTACTGCAAATTTGAGGCTAGCCTGGGCTCCATAACAAGAATTTATCTTTAAAATTTTCAACATAGCAATGAAAAAATAATAAGGATGACAACAATAAAGATGATGACAGCGATGATGATGGTGGTGGTGGTGATAAGAGCTTGCTATTGATACAGTTCAGTTGGTAGAATAACTTTCTAGCACACATGAAGCCCTGTGTTTGATTCCCAGTGCTGCATCAGCCATGTATTAGCACATGCCTGTATTCCCAGCCCTTGGAGAGTGAAGACAAGAGAATAGGAAGTTCAAAGTCATCCTCTGATACACAGGGAATGTGAAGGCAGTCTGGGCTATATGGGATCTTATCTCAAACAAACAAACTCAGGTTTAGAAAAGATCCTCTTTTCAAAGTGAGGTGGACTTAGTTGTAAGGGAGTCTGTGACATGGCAGGGAACAGTTCACAGTCACTGAGCACACAACAGCACTTTCTGCCCGGCAAGCATGCTGCTCTGTGGTCCCTACCATGGAGAATTTTGGTCCTCTTCCCCCTCATTCCCCTGAGTTTTGCAGGAAGCCCAGGCAGAGCAAAGGCTCCTGACAAGTTGGCACACACCCAATACCATCTTCTTCATCACCACCCCATCACCATAACAATTCTGTCAACAGCGATACCAGCAACTGTGTGTGCTCTCTCTCCCTCTCTGGGCCTCAGTTTCCCTGTTGGAAACCTGAGTAGGTTGGCCCAGGGAACCTCTATGAGGCCTTCCTTCCCTCTCTGGCTGGCTATTTCTATGTCCCATTCATCCAGTCAACAAGTGTTTATCAAGTCCTCCTCACTGCCTGACCCAGTGGGGAAGGCAGGGCTTTTCCAGAAGGTTCTCTGTTCAGGAGGTTTCTTTGCACTTTCAAAAGGCAAATTATGGGAAGCATGTTATTCACCAAAACATATTCTCCCCATCTCTCAGGGAAAAAAAAATTGCCTTCAGCGTCACCAAGGACTAAACTAACAGAGGAAAGAAACCCACCCTTGTTCCTCTGGGCACCCTTCCAGAGGCTCATGTCCCTCTGAAAAAAGGGAAACTGTCTGCCACCACGGGTCTCTGGGGCTTCGAGGGCCTATAAACAACCTGTGTTTGTCTCAGCCCTGCTATCCTGAGAGAGCAGTCACAACGAAGAGAAACACTGTCTTGCTCTGTGTGCGCCTGTCCCCAGGGGGAGGAAAGCCATCGTAAATATTTTTATCTTCCTGGTCACCAAGGGGGCACAGAGGAAGACTTTGATCCTCCAAGCCCTGGGTCACTCCTGTCCTCCAGGGACCCCAGGGTCAAAGCTGGCTAGGGCATCCCATATCCACCCCTAAATAATAAGCTAACTCTCTTGCTACCAGCCCCAGGAGGTGGTGGGATCATAGGGAGGACCAGAATAGAAACCACGGTTGACCTTGGGCTGGTGGCAGAGCGTTGGGCTGGTGGCTTCTTGGTGGTCAAGGCCATGGGAAGGAAGACTAGAGATAGTGCTGGGGATTAGAAGACAGGACAGGCAGAGGTAGGTAGTAGACACCAGGGTCACCATGTGGATCTGCTTTTCAGGATAATGGAGGAGGCCCTGACAGTACACCACCTAGGAAGCTGCATTCAGCATTGCAGAGAGAGGACTAGCTTAATTTCCAGTTTTAAAGAAAGAAACAGAGTGGAGAGATTTTGTTGATAATCACCAGTAGAGGAGAGATTTGGGTTTGTGGTTCTAGATTCTAAACGTCACTGTACTTCTCTCCTATGTCCTTTGTCTTTGAAAAAAAGATTTGTTTATTTTATTTTATGTGTAAGAGCATTTTGCCTGCATGTATGTATAAGGTGCCCATGGAAGTCGGAACAGGGCATCAGATCACCTGCAAGTACAGTCTTAGATGATTGTGAGCCATCAGTGAGGTTATTGGGAACCATACCCAGGTCCTCTGCAAGAGCAAAAATGCCCTTAGCCAGCTAGCCACCTTCCAGCCCAGTTGTTCTGGATTTATTTTGCTGTTTGTTTGTTTTGTAGCAAAGGCTGGATTCAAACTTGCTATCTAATGAGGATGGCTTTGAACTTCTATCCTCCTGCTTCAGCCCACCAAATGCTGAGATTATAAGCACCTGTCACCATGCCTGTTTTTATGTAGTGCTGGAGAGGTAAGCATCAATTTACCAACTGAGCTGTGTCTCCATTGGGACCATCTTTCTTGCTATGATTGCTGTCCGTCTAGAGAATACTGTTTTACCTTTCGGAAATTTCTAGAAAAGAGTTACTTGCAGCAGGAAGTTGATCAGAGTTGAACTCCTACATGGGTCACCCAAGTGCAAGTTCTGAGTCCACAGTTCCTAGATCACCAAAGCCATAAACTTTTATGCTCTAGAGTGCTAGGCTTCTCACACCTTCTAATGCCAGAACTCAAAGGCTCTGAAGCTCTTGGAATCCTACCTGGCACTGGCTCTGAGCTTCTATGATTCCATGCCTTGGAGGCAGAGATTTCCATGGTCCCTCAACTCCACGGCCCACTTTGGGGCAGGCGAGGACCTTGCACAAGGGGACATTCATACCTGAGAGGGATTCGGTACTGAGGAGCTCCATGGGGCTGGCTCCCTGCTCCTCTGTCTGTGATGGGCAGTGTTCCACTGCTCCAAGCTTCCAGCTTGCCTTCTGACCTTTCCTTGGCTGTGTCCTCATTTGGCCCCACTTAATCCTTCCTACCCAGTCCAGTTTGCCAAGTGTAGACAAGAAGCTTTAGCTCTTGGTGCCCATGTCTTGCCCCTCCTCCATCACTATCCCTTTCCATGGGGCAGAGGGGACAAAAAGCCAACAAACGTATTTTTTCAAGAAGGTTTGTCCCTAGGGAATCTGATTTGAAGACATGAGAGAAGGTGGCCTGGTCACTGGACTCCCCCCTAAATTGTTTCATTCTTAAAAACTCAGCACTTAAAGTTCTTAAGCCAGCACTTAAAATGGCCTTGTCTAGCTGTGATGGTTAATCTTGTCAGCTTGACAGGATCCCAGAAGCCTCCTGACATCTCTGTGTGTGGGGAGGTTTCTACATTAGATTCATTGAAAATGGGAAGCTCCGCCATTCCCCATGGATGGAGGTCTCAGACTGGATAAAACATAGGAAAGCAAGCTGGAAGCCAGTGTTCATTGTTTTCTGGTTCCTGGCTGTGGATGCAGGATGACCAGCCGGCTCAAGCTCCTTTTGCCATGCCTTCCCAGCCACAAGGCCCTGTGCTTTCAGACTATGAGCCACTTCAAACCATCCTTCTTTAGGTTGCGTTTGCCAGATAGATTGTCTCAGCAATAAGAAAAGCAGCAATACATTGAGGCAGGTGCCCTTGGGCCTACCTTGAGAGATCCCTGCTTGTAGGAAGGAGATGGATGCTTTCTGTCTCAGCTCTCCTCTCTCTCCTCACCCATGGATCCAACATGCACACGTTTTAAAAAAAAAACCTCAGCCCATTAAATTGTGTCAGAAATAAGGCTTTCCACTGTGTTCTCTGAATAAGCCAAGACCTACTTCTGCTGGTTTGTTTATAACTGTTAATTTGATGCAACCTAAAAACACCAGGGAAGAAAGTTTTAATGGGTATTTAGATAGATCAGACAGGCCCATGAGCATGCACAGAGTAGGATTATGTTGATTATTAACTGACCTAGAAAGAGCAACCCTGAACATGGGCAGCACTACTTTAGAGGCTGATCCCTGAACTCTGTAAAGATGGAGAGAGCTGGTGACTTACTAGCAAGCTGGCTGCATGGGCACATCTGTTCTCTGTTCTTGGCTGTGGATGTGATGTGACTAGCTGCTTACGTTCCTGCCTTGGCTTCTCTTCAGTGATGCAATGTGACCTGGAAGTACAAACCAAACAAACATGATCCTCCCTTAAGTTTCTTTTGGTTGTGGTGTTTTGTCAAAATAGCAAACATGAAGCTGGAATACCAACCAGTTACCACATGGGCAGGAGCGTCAGTCATGCCATGACTAGGACTCTCATGTCACATCCCCTTCCTTAGTTTTGCAAAGATCCTGGGGTCTTCTGTATTCTGGACTCCATGGTAGTTTCTGAGGTGCTTGCATTCATCTGTCCTTGTGCCCAAAGGCATGGTGACACATTTTGAACATAGGGAGCTTAATTGAAGCTGGAACTATGGCACATTGGGTCCCCCAGTCTGGAGAGACTGTGGTGTATCCTCACTTATCTGAGACTCTACCTTTTTCACTTTCTCCCCAATTTCTAAGCATAGTCTGCCTCCTCCCTTTCCCTATGGGACACCTGGCTTCACTGGTCTCACAGAAGGTTTAACCCCAAGCAGCTCAAGTCTTCAGTTCCTTCAAAGCTTCAGTGACCAGATCATTCAAAGGGCTGACCCCTTGCCTCAACAGGGAGCAAGAATGAAGTACATAAGACAGTGTGAATATACACACATGCACACAAACATACAAGCACACACAGATGATTTGATATTATCTTGCAAGATTTCTTAGAATGTCTTGTGGTTTCCTCCCCTAAAGAAGTGAAGCTGAGCTGGAGTTGTTCATGGAATCAGCACAAGGAGGTTAGGTCTGACCCTGTGTCCCCTGGAAATTTCCAGCTATATAGGACAATATAGGAGGATATGGAGCATCTAGGTGTTTCTGAAGGGGTGATGCACTGTGCCTGCATCCTTCTGAGGAGATCCTAACAACTGCTAGGGAGAGAGAAGCCACACCTCTAGATACGCCAAATGTGCAAAAGGCACACGGTGTAGACCCCATGGGCCTCTACAGCCATGGCTGCTGCCTGGAGTTACTGAAATCCAGTCCTTGGCAACATCTGTCTCCACTGGACTTTAGGAGCAACCACGTCTTGCCAACTGAATCTCCAGAATCAAGTGTGGACACAGTGAGTGACAGCTCCTAGGAAGCTGGCCACAGGCTCAGAAGAAGTTCCATGCCTCCTGCCTTCCCATGGAACTAGTCCCAACCTTGGCCCTGTATGCTTGCCTGCTCACTTGTAGGTGCCCTGTGGGACCAGGAATCACTCTCCCCCCTCCTAGGATGAACCATCAGCAGATGGACCTACCTCACCACGTACAGAGATAGGTGGTTGTGGTCCACTGCTAATTAACCAAATTGGGAAATGGAGGCCCTGAAGATCTTCCAACAAGTTGGCACAGTACTGTGGTAGCCACATCTCCTGATGGCTACTGTTTCACTAGCTCTTGTTCTAACCCAGGATCTAGGCTGGGGGCTCTAGTTACAGAATTTTATTTATTATGTTGATTCTGAACCTAGGTCTTTTCATCCCATGTCAATCAGAGGTGTTGTGGCCATGAAACATCTGGAAGCTCCCTCAAGCTCACCAGCTTCTAGGCAGGCAAAAGGCATTGGAAGCAGGACTTCTCCCATAGCCAGCAAATACAGATCCTCTCCTCGCAGAAGTGTTGCTTGCAGTAGCCTGGGTGCAGGTACTTACTGGTGCTGGGGTGTCCAGGCCCTTGTTCCAAAGCCTGCCCAGGCCAGACCTCAAAGCCCCTTTCATAGGCCTGTTCCACACCCCACTGGGCGGCTCAGACAAAACCTCCAGTGTTGGGGGTATTTTTCTATTTCCAGATGGATTTGTTTGCTGGCTCCATCTAGGGCCTCCCATGGCAGTGTGGGAGCCGGGGACCAGTGCCAGGTTAATATTAGGAGGTGCAGGAGAAAGGCAGCCCACTACTGTCCACAGGACTCCACTGGTCCCCACACACCCTCCCAGGGATGTGTAAGGCATTTAAGGGGGTCTGGCATTTAGACTAGCCATGGGGCAAAAATATTCCTCCTGTCCCAAGGAAGCCCTTGGCTGTCTCATTTCAGGCTGGAGGCCAGAATGGAGTCCCCAGGTGATCTAAGGAGCTGAACTGGCAAAGGGATTCTGGAATTCTACTACTCAGTCTACACTGCTGAACACCTATGATTATCAGGAGACACCGTGGACACTGAGATTGCTGCTGTGGTGGAGATCATGGTCTCCTAGGGGCAAAAGGGCTGTGCAGTGACCACACAATGGGCACTGTGGAAGAGAAGGCCCATGATAGACAGCAGGAAACACTCACCACCCTCTTTCCCTTCCCTTGTACCTTCCCTCCCTCTCTCCCTCCTTCCACATCTCCCTCCCTCCCTAATTTCCTTCTACCCTAATGCCCTCCCTCCCTTCTCAGAGTAGGAGACTCTAGGACCTTGCACATGCTAGACAGATGATCTGCCACTAACCTATATTACAAACCTCTTCTTATCTTTTAAAAAAGTATTGAGAGAGAGAGAGACAGACACAGAGACACAGAGAGATAGAGAGACAGAGATATGCACTCATGCATTGGAGACCAGGGGGATTTCTGGAGTGCATTTTCTCCTTCTACCTGTTGAATAAAGCAGGGTCTCTTTTGTTTCTGCCATGCTGGCCCATGTTAATTCTCATGTCTCTTCTCCCCATTACACTACAGGGGTGCTGGGGGTTCAGATGCACACCACTGCATCCAGCCTTTTATGTGGGTTCTAGGGACCCACATAGGGGGGTTATAGGGGTTCTATATAGAACTTGGGTTGCCAGATTACCCAGCAAGTCTTTTTACTTGCTGAGCAATCTCCCTGGCCCTCACTTTACTTTTTTTTTTTAAATTTATTTGAAACAAGCTCTTGTTAAATTACCCAGGCAGGCCTTAAACTTGTAACTCTTCTGCCTCATCCTCCCAAGCAGCTGAGACTTTAGACTTGTGCCTTAAAGCCCAGGAACACCTCATTTTTCAAAAGGTTGAAAAATAGACAGGACGGTGACCCTCCCAGTATGGGACTTAACCAAGAGAGGAGCTGTCCCTATTATCGACACTGTCTGGACTAAGGCAGAGCAATGCAGACCATGCTGGGACTTTAGCCACCTTGATGTTGACCTTGGGTGTGTATGTGAAACTTGGAGCATGGAGAACTCATTATTACAGTGAGCAAAGTGCTGTGAGCTAATTGTCTCCAAAGACCAAGAAATATGATCACAGAAGCCTGACCCAGTCCCTTGGGTCCAAAAGATCCAGTCCAGATGGAGGGAGGAAATGTCTCCTCTAGCCATTGGTCTCTGCCTGGACCCTGAGTTGCTGAGGTCCACACACAAAATGGACAAATAAAATAAATCACCAGAAGTCTACTGGGGGAGTTGGGGTAGCAAAGATGGAGGTCCTTTAAAGACTGGTTGAAACACTAAAGGAGTGTGATCTGAAGCCATGATCCTATTGAATATTAGTGACTATCACTGGCCTCACTATCCAAGCTTGGTCTGGGCTGTGGCCTCTGGAGATTTCAGCTCATGGAAGGCAGGGAAGAGAGTTAAACCACCAATGGTGAGGGTGGGAAGTAAAGGACTAGAATGGGGAGGAGCAGGTGTGTTGTGAGCAGAACCCAGTGAGTTGCAGAAACTAGCAGGGAAACCTCTGGCCTAGTTAGGGAGCTGGGCCAGAATCCAGGGCCAAATGAGGCATACAGATGTTGTCACACTCATGATTTTGGCACGAGGCAGCACACGCTAAGGGAGTCCACCAAAAGAGCATTCAACACTCTAGGGCCAAAACACTCTAGGAGCTGATGAACAATGAGGTTGCCACTATTGCCAGCCACTGAAAAGTAGGAAAGGAGCTCAGTGGGAAATAGTCCAAACAGGCCCCCACAATGGAGCAGGCAGGCTTTGTGATAAAGCACCCTAAGACCAGAGGCAATGGAAAGATCTCAGCCTGTGGTCTGTGGGGAGAGTGAAGCAAGCATGGGGGACACACAGTTGGAATACGTGATAGGAGGTGATAGGAGGCTTAACAGGAGCTGTGGTCCTAGGTAGACATTCCCACTACAGCATTACTGTTACTCTCCTCTCCTGCTACTCCAATGACCAAGAGGTCAGGGGCCAAGGCAGCCTCATGCCCAGACAGAAGGCAGGAGATAAAGATGCTATTTTAGTTAGGGTTCTGTGGTGGTCTGATTACTATTTGGAGATGTGGCCTTCTTGAAGTATGTGTGACCTTGTTGGAGGAAGTGTGTCACTGTGGGCATGGCTTTAAGACCCTCATCCTAATTGCCTGGAAGCCAGTCTTCTTCTAGCAGCCTTCAGATGAAGATGTAGAACTCTCACCTAATTCTGCACCATCCCTGCCTGAATGCTGTCTTGCTCCCACCTTGATGATACTGGATTGGACCTCTGAACCTGTAAGCCAGCCCCAATTAAATGTTGTCCTTACAAGAGTTGCCTTGGTCATGGTGTCTGTTCACAGCAGTAAAACTCTAAGACAGGTTTCTATTGCTGTGATAAAACACCATGACCAAAAGCAACTTAGGAGAGGAAACAGTTTGTTAGGCTTATACTTCCACATCACAGTCCATCACCAGAGGAAGTCAGGGCAAAAACTCAAGGCAGGAACCTGGAGGCAGGTACCTAGGCAGAAGCCATGAAAGGGTGCTCACTGGCTTGGTCCTCATTGCTTGCTCAGTTTGTTTCTTATACACCTAAGGGCCACCTGCCCAAGAGTGTCACCACCCACAGCGGGGAGAGCCTTTCAACATCAATCATTAATCGAAAAAATGTCCCAGATTTGCCTACAGGCCAATCTTACGGAGGTGTTTTCCCAATAAAATTCCCTCTTCCCAGATATATTTAGGTTTGTGTCAAATTGATAGAACCAAGCAACATACATGCCAAGATGAGGCAGTCCATCCTGGGGAGGGAACGCCCTTCAAAACAAAATGGGTATAAAAGCAGAGAGTGGATGGGGCAAGGATGGAACAGATGTTTCTGGGCTGCTTCAACTGGGTTATGAGTATCAGTGTTAAGTGTACGGGTTGTTTTGTGACAATGTCTTCAGATGAGACAGGTATTTCAGCCACAGCATTCCGTGCAGCCTCTTCACCCTCCCCCATGTGGATGGATGCTACCCAGCGTCTTCAAAGCAGAAGAGAACCAAAATGGAGGAAGGAAGAGCTCCCACTCACCCACCTCAGCAGCACGTATCATGTTCTTGGGATGTTGGCCTAGGGTTGGCTCTATCCATTAGCGACTCTCAAGCCTTTGAACTCAGACTGAATTCCCTGACATTCATGGATCTAAAAGCCTTAAAGTACCCCTTCTTTTCATGTGTCTGTCTGTCTGTCTGTCTGTTTGCCCCCACCCAGAGTCCTGTACCATTTAATGATAGTAATAGTGTTCCAAGAAACATGTCACAAGGTGATCTCTGTCCAGGTACAAACATTATAGAGTGTATATACATAGACAAACTAAGAGAATGATAGTGACAGTGGGCAACAGGACCCTTGAGGTTATTTTGGAGATTGGTCTATCATCAATGTGTGTGTGTGTGTGTGTGTGTGTGTGTGTGTATGTACTTGAGAACTTGTGTGGACATACCCTACTAGCTCTGTTTCTATGGAACCCTTTACTGATCCTGGAAGTTATGTAGGGGAAGAGAATAACCAAAATGGTTGTTCAAACATGTCCCCCAGTTGGCTCCAGGCCTCCTCTCTCCCAGCTGTCTTACAGTCCAACTTGTTCCAGTTGTGCAATGTTTCTAGCTGGCCACAAGAGCATTCAAGTTGATGAGCCCTGGAAAGGTGCCTTCCAAGCTCTCTGCACTCATGACTCTCCAGAAGGAAAGGACTACATGGGGAGGAGAGAGTCATTTATTCACTCTGTACTGAGACCCTGATGTGTGCCAGGGCCCTGCCAGCATCCTGAGACTCCTGGACTGTCAACTGCAATCTGCATTACAGCCTGACAGGAACACAAGAGTTTACTGACTGAATGTTTGCTAGACATGCTCAGAATAGAGGAACAAGCCCTGATTCCTGGCCTTGAATTCTATGTGGAACAGAAAACAAACAAGGAAGCCTTGAAATCTATAAGATATAATCATTTTTCAAAGGAAAACAGAGCAGGTGGGTGAAGTAAACAAGTGAGAGGATGAGAAAGATCCCGAACTCTTTGGGTGCCATGTGTAAAAGTCAAGTATTAGGCAGACACCATGAGACAAGGCTTTCACTCCTGCACCTGGGAGATGCAGGCAAGAATATCAGGTATGCAAGACCATCACTGGCTATAGAGAGAGCTTGAGTTGTACAAGACCCTGTCTTAGAAAACCAAACCCCAACTCAACTGCAATTGGTCCAGCTCCATGGGTGGCTTCATATTCTTGGCTCGTGTGGGTTTCAAGTTGAGGAAAGTCTCAGTAGAGGGGCATGTGCCTGCCATATGGTGCCTAGGACTTGAGCTTCAGACAAGTGGCTGTGGTTGGTCTAAATTTGAGGACTTGAATTACCTAGAAGTGTTATCATTTGCATCTAGTAGGCATCTTGATGACTCCAGCCAGTGGTGTCCTTGTTCTGTCCCTCAGGAACTGTGACCCTGCTATCTTCCATGGCAGGCAGGACTTATCAATGGGATCCATTAGGGATTTGGATGAAGAGAGATTATTCTTTATTTTTCTGGATCATTGTAGGTAGTAGGAAAACAATGATAAGCCTTTGCAAGGGAGAGGGGAAACAGGAAAGCCAGGCAAGGAGCTAGGGACAGACCAAGATACAGAAGCCAGAAAAGACCTGGATACCTGGCAGCCTGCTTTGGAGATGGAGGAAAGAATCCAGAGGTGAGGGTGCAGGCAGCCTTTGGGATCTGCAAAAGAAAAGTGAGTCTCTGCACGTCCTTCCTCTCAGCAGTGAAGCCAATCTTGGATTGCCAACCTCCAGGACCATAAAGAATGAGTGTATGTAGTCTGTCAGAAGCCGTGAGGATTGTAGTCACTTGCTTCTGATACATTGTACTCGCTGCCTTAGTGGGTAACTAAAGAATGGACTGAGGCTGGACAGCAGACCAGAGCTCCTGCCTGATACTCCTGTGTCACTTGGGCTTCCCCATAGCATGGTAATGCTCAGAGTAGCTGGATTGTCTGTGAAGTTGCAGCACTCCAAAAAGCAGTGCTCCTGCAAAAACAGGCAGAGAGAAAAGAGGGTGAGGGCTCCCTGGCCTTAAGTGACCCTCCTCAGAAGTCTCATGGCATCTTATCCATTAGATGGTATCATACTCAGTCATAAGCCATCCAGATGTAAAGGTAAAAAAGAAGAGCCAGTGCCTTGTCTCTTGCTAGGAGGAGCAGAAAACTTCTAGTCATATTTTCTTCTACCTCCATGAGGTTAATTCAGAGAAGGCACCGGGGGAAGGCTCTCAGAAGCAGGCCTGGAGGGGTGATGGAACAAAGCAGAGGCAGCAGAAGCCGGATGCCCAGAGGAAATGAGGAAGCAGGCTAGTGGCCAGTAACTCCACTCCCTGGGGACCAGGACCAATGGGATTCGGGGTTTAGGAACCTAGTCTGGGGATCAATACAGTCTGAGAAAATTCCAAGAAGGTGTCCTAGTCAGGGTCATCATTTCTGTGATGAAACACCATGACCAAAAACAACTGGAAGAGAAAAGGGTTTATTTGGTTTTCACTTCCATATTACTGTTCATCACTGACGGAAGTCAGGACAGGGACTCAAGCAGGGTAGGAATCTGGAGGCAGGAGCTGATGCAGAGGCCATGGAGGGGTGCTGCTTGCTGGCTTGCTTCCTATGGATTGCTCAGCCTCCTTTCTTATAGAACTCAGGAGCACCTGCCCAGGGATGGCCCCACCCATAATGAGCTGGGCCCTTCCCCATCAATCACTAATTGAGAAAATGTCCTACAGGCTTGCCTATATTCTCATCTTATGGAAGTATTTTCTTACGTAATGCCTTAAGCTTGTGTCAAGTTGACATTAAACTATCCAGCACAGAAGGGAATTATGAGCAGGGGCTGGGGGAGGGGGTACTCTTTTATCCTAGATGACTGATGGCTGGTGTCCACTTCTCAGTAATGAGACCCTGAGCCCATAGTCTTCTGTCAGGTGTCGAAGGCCCACCCTGCCCTAGACACAAGCCCCATCCTGGGGCCTGGGATCAACACTCTTGCAGCATCTGTCCCCAACCCTTCCCCACCAACAGACTTCCAACAGTCCACCAGATGAAGTCTTGTTAATTAACCAAAGACTACATGAGCACATTCTGCTTGGAGATAAACAGAGTCAGCAGCAACAGAGCAAGTCAGTGTTAGCTGGAGTCAGATGCCTGGGCCTGCCCAGCTACCTACATTTGGGGGCTCAATGAAAGCTTTCTCTTCTCTGCAGCCACAGTGGGAAGTGAAAGGAGGCCTCAGTCAGCCAGGAAGGATGAGGCAGGAATGAAGCTTTCTCTGACTCTGACTTGGCAAGGGTAAGGGGTGGGCCCATACTAGGAAGTCAAGTCCCTCCTTGGGAGGCCAACCATTCAGGCTTGGATCGTCAGTAATTAACCAGGGAGAAACAATAGGAAAGAGAAGGCTTCTGCCCGATGCACAGCAAAGATATTAAGATGTTTCCAGAGTCTTGGGTTCAGATGTTGGTCCCACCTCTGACTCATTTGCTGTAGATCTTGTTACCTTTCTGAGCCCCAGTTTCCTTGTCTATAAAACAAGGATGATCACATTCACCTCACAGACTTGCCAGAAGAATTTAAAAGGTCTCCAAAGAGGGCCAATGATATGGTAGGCGTCAAGTTTAAGTCCTTGACACAGGCCAAGCATAACTCAAAGACCACAGCATCTCCATGTGTTTCACTGCTGCAAAAGATTAGGGAAGTATTTCGCAGATGAGGGAATGGAGGCACAGAAAGGGCAAGTAAGCTACCAAAGGTCACACAGTTGGTAAGCTGTGGGCCATTTTTCAAGTACAAAGCCAGGCCACTGAGGGTGGTTCTTCCATCCATGGGGTAACTGTTCCCTTTACCTACTGAGTAACCAGTAGCTACGGGCAGTGAGGCAATTCCCTCTTCCCAGAGCCCATCATGAAGCTGGAGCCAAGAAAAATGGGTGTGGAATCAACAACAATGTCACTCTTGTCTGACCTTTTAGTGGGACCCAAGTGCTGGGAAGGCTGGGTGCCTGGGGTTGTATTCCGGCACCCCTATTGGCTGATCCTAAGCCTCAGTTTCCCTTGCTGTTTCTCATAAGAGCACTCATGATCTTGTTAGCCTAAGAAAGATGGTACAGAGCTAAGCAGAGGACTGTCCACAGGGACTGGCTCCTGGACCCTCAGTACCCAGGTCCACAGAATCCATGGGGACCAGGTTTTCCCATGGTACCCAGATCCATAGATGCTCAAAGAAGACCAGAACACACTCCCCCAAAACTTCCAGCATCTCTAGGCTACTTAGGGCCCTCAGTGACACTGCGGATGTGACACAACAAGTTGTCAAGCTGTGCTGTTTAGAGCCATTGCAAGAAAGTCCGTGTACGCAGAGTGTCATAACTTAAAACATTTCCCATCATCGACAGAGGCATGGCTGTACCAGGAGAGAAAGAGAGAGAGAGAGAGAGAGAGAGAGAGAGAGAGAGAGAGAGAGAGAGAACAGTAGTTGTCAGCCTTGATGATCATTGCTATCAGTGTGTGTGCGTGTGTGTGTGCACGCACGTGTGTTGTAGGCCAGAGGTTAAAGTCAAATGTCTTCTTCCATCCTTCTCCACTTTAGCTTTTCTGTTACACTTGCTTATGTGCCTTCTCTGCCACTGCATGGAAGTGGAGGTTAGAGGAGTCTCTCCTTCCATCATATGGGTCCTGGGGTCAAACTCAGATCATCAGGCTCGGCAGCAATAGCTTCTACCCTTTGGACCTCCCTGCCAGCCCTCCACCTTCGTTTCTGACACAGGGTCCTCTCATTGGACCTGAAACTCACTGATTTGGCTAGGACAGTTGGCTGATGAATTCCAGGGATCTATCTGCTTGTCTCCACCTTTCCAGTGCTAAATGACAGATATACTTTGTGCACCTGTTTTTACATGGATGCTAGGCCTACAAAACCATTGCCCCATGCTTGTTAAACAGGCAATTTACCATATTGGCCATTTTCCTGTGTTATATGTTCATTAAATTTTCAGAGGCTAACCTTCAGTTTACTATGCCACCAAGAATGACCTTGAACTCTAAATCGTCCAGCTCCTGCTTCCCAAGTACTGGGATTCAAGTGGACATCACAGTGCTTGATTTATGTGGTGCTGAGGATCCAGCTCAGGGCTTCTTTCATGCTAGGCAAAAATTTGATCAACTGAACTACAGCCCCAGCCACATTTACTATCATTTATCTCTACTGCTCCAGTTTTGCTTCTATGCCAAGATTTTATATAGGACACTGGTTTGCAGGGACCAGGCTGTCCCAGCTGGCAGAAAATGGTTAACCAGGCTCTTTGGAGAGATTGGTAACTTGAGTCCCATCTTCCAGAAGTAGAGTCAAAGGCCAAGGCAGAGGTGGGGCTGCAAATCGAGATAGGGCCTGAGCCGTGTGCTCAGGAGCTAAACAGCCAGAGCTTTCACCGGAGAGCTTTCTTCTCCTGCCTTCCAGAGCAACGTTTATAGATACAGTGAAATCAGATAGGCCTATAGGGTGAGATGGGAATGAGGAGGGGGAGCAGGCTGGTTGAGGGAGGGTAACACTAGCTCCTTCCATGGCTCTCCCAGACAACATCAACCCTGCCTTTGACCTTCCCCAGCATCTCAGAGATGTTAAGAACGCAAGCAGGGTCACACAGCATATCAGGGGCTGGGCTTTCTGAACATGGAACTCCCTAACTTTAGAGTTTCCTCTGTGACACTGTTCCTCAACCAGCCTGGCCGAGATCACTTCATAGTGGTCTTGGATAGGATCCAGGCCAGAGCTTTCCATGTGAGGGTGGCAGAGAGCCTTCAAGCAATAGGATCAGTACCAGCTCTGCTCCCCTGGACCACAGGGAGGCTCAGATACTCAGAGGAAGGAAAGGAGAGGAGGAGAGAAGGGAGGAGGCCTGGGATGCTGAGATGGGAGGTAGGTCCCAAGGGGAGCCCCCAGCCTCATTCCCTGCCTCCTTCTGCCTCCCCTCCTCCTTTCTCTGGCTCTACCTGCCACTCTCCGTACCTGTCTGTGACCCACAGTCTGCCCTTTTCTGTATTTCTCTATGTTTATCCCTTTGCCTACATCCCACCTCCCCATCCCCTCCCCCAGTCAGACTCTGAACATTTCTGTGATTGACACCCTTGCTGTGGAGACGTAACATGACTGCTACACCTGATTAGTAAACCTCAGAACCAATTAGCCCTGTCACCAGCAGGTGCCCTTTTCCTATAGTGCAAGCTTTTGACCTCTCCTACACAGGGAGCCTCAGCTGGCTGCCTAGGGACCCCAGAAGACTGACAATCTTCTTTCTAGGAGGCCCACCTGGCATCAGAGGCCAGCCAGGGAAGGCCTCTGACACAGGTCTCCTGCCACAGCAACCATGGGGAAGGAGACAGTGCTGCTTTTCCAGGTTCCAGCTCTGCCATCCGCCCACATGTGACTGTGGCTTCACCAGCTCCTCACTCTGCCCATCTTATGCTCTGCATCAAAGATCCAGGCCAGCAGGGTGCCTGCAATGGGAGGAGATTTGCTGGTACCCTCTGGCCACAGGCTGGCTAGGCAAGGCTTTGGCAGGCTGTCTTTGCCTGTTCTGTTTGAGGGCGAGTGTCTTGTTCCAACAAGGAGACACCCCAAGCTCCAGTGAGTCACTTATAGAGTGAGGGGCAGGCAGGAGCTGGCTCTGTGGCTCTTGGCGACCAGCAGAGCCCATGATCCACAGACCTATGCTTGGATGGGAACTCCTGTCAACTTCTGGCTCCTGGAAATCACAGGGGGAGGGCTGGGTCTGTGGGCGGCCCAGCATTGGGAGAGAAAGCACAGCCTGTGTGCTCTGGGGAGGTGACCCTGGGGGACCTGGCTGGATGAAGGGCGTTAATGAGGGCTCCATCTGTGCCATCCTCTTCAGGGAGCTGACACAGCACTTGGGTGGGAGCAGTGGGCAGCCTCCAAGGCTAGAACAGGCTCAGTTTTTCCAATCCAGAAAACTGTAAAGAAGGAGAGATTTAGGTCAGGAAGTAGCTAACTTCACAGCTCCCTATCTTTAGTGTGAGTGGCTGGGAGACCCCCCACATGGAGATCTTGGGAGACCCAGGTTCAGAGAGGCACCACCAAGAAGATGGATATGAGACTTCTTCCCAGCACAAGCTCAGCTATTTCACTGTTCTACCTCATGTGCCCTGGAGCCTTGTGGTCCTGACTTGAACTTGAGGGCTTTCCTTCTCTGAAACCACAGAGCAGATATTTGTACTAGTTGGTGCTATAAGTCTCTAGGGGAAGGGGGGAGATGTCATCTTCTTCAGGAGATGGGAGGGAATTTAGAAGCAAAGGAGGAGGAGGAGGAGGAGGAGGAGGAGGAGGAGGAGGAGGAGGAGGAAGAGGAGGAGACAGTAATGTAGGTGTCATTTTAAAGGTAAGTCTCTGCTTTGTGAAGTCACTTCTCCCACTCTAGCCACATAGCTAGAAGCTGGAGCACTGGGTCTCAGAGCCCAGGTGACCTGGGTCTTGAATCTAAACCACAGAAGAGCTATGCATAAGGCAAATGTTAGCACTTCCTGGGACAGGAATTGGAGATCCAGAGATTAAAAAAAAAATCACACAAGGCTCTAACCATAAGCCCATCAGTCTTCCCCCATTACTCATCTACTCAGGTACTTAGCCATCCATTCACCATCTAGCCGTTTACTCTGCTACTTGCCTGTCCTTTAACTCACATATGCATCCACCACCATCATACCTCTGTTCATCATCTATGCTTCTGCCCACCAATCCATCCATCATCCATCCATCATCCATCCATCCATCATCCATCATCCATCCATTCATCATCCATCCATCATCCATCCATCCATCCATCCATCCATCCATCATCCATCCATTCATCATCCATCCATCATCCATCCATCCATCCATT
>JADRCH010000117.1:7733933-7789729 GCA_019843965.1 Rhynchomys soricoides
CATCCATCATCCATCCATTCATCATCCATCCATCCATCCATTCATCATCCATCCATCCGTCTATCCATTCATCTATCCATTTACATTTCATCCATTAATTTATTCATATACCACCCTCATACTGTCTATCCATTCATTCCTCACCCATTTGTCCACATACCCACATACCACTCATTCCTTACCCATCTGTCCACCCATTTATCATCAATTTATCCATCCATCCATCCATCTGTCCTTCCATCTATCCACCCATTGGTTTACTCATCCATCTCTGCATCTCTGTCCATCCATTCATTTGTTTGTCCATCAATCCATCCAACTACTCATCTATCCATGTATCACTTACCCATCTACTTATCCACCTACGTATCCACTCATCCTTCTGTCCATTCACCCACAAACAGCATTTAATTCACCATCCATCTATCTATTGGTCCACTGATCTATGTACTCACCCATCCATCTATTCATTATCCATCCCTCATCCACCCACTCTGCTGTCCATCCTCCAAACATCATCCAGTCATCTGTGTCTGGTTCTACTCACTGTCTAACCCCCCATGTTCAGCACTGTGCTTGGTGGATAAGTCTTCAACAGTATGTGCTGAAGGGATGAAAACAGATCTGGGCCCTGCCCAAAAGCTCTAGCTTCTCACCTTTTCCCAGTCTCAGTGAAAAATGGGGTAGTGGGTCCTGCTTTCCCAGCTCACACAAAGCCTTGGGAAACTCTCGTGGCAAGCTGGCACATACTTTTCCAACTGTCAAGCGCCATAAGCTCTACCCAGCACCAAGCTCCTGGGGTGTAGCTGAGAGGCCCATGGAGCTGTGCAGAGCTCCCAGCTCTGACTAGGGAGGCCTGTCAGACACTTCCCCTGGACTTTCCAGGAGGCCCAGAAAGGAAATGAAATTAATGTTTAATGAGTATCCATAAAGTGCCAGGGAACTTCACATAGGGTAACCTTTTCTTTCTTTGTACAGAATGAAGACATAAGAGTCCAGAAAGACCCATCGTTTGCTCAAGACAACCCAGCCAATGAACAGAGAACCTAATCTTGACCCCAAGTCTGTAACGTCCAAATGCTGTTTCTGACCCTTCCCTTTAATACCTAATGCTTCTATTGTCCCACCTCTCAAGTCCCCACATGTCCCCATGTTCAAAGATGCTCAGTCAGCTCCTGGCAGAGTCAGATGGTTTCCATTTGGATTTTTATGTTGATTATTTCCTTTTCTCTTATTTGCCAAGAAAAGCCAATGTAAACATTCTCTCAGTCCTGGGTTAACCCTTGTTCTGTGCAAACATTTGGTGCTGGGGAGGGGGCTGTACAACCAGGTTCCCTGCTGTGAGTTTTAAAGATCTTTACTGAGATTCATTCACACAGGGATACACTGCCCATTGCAGAACCTCTGGCTTCAAATTTGCTACCTTCCACAAGCATGGCCTTGGCCACCCTTCTAGGATCCAGGTAGAAACTGTTCCCAAAACCCAAAGCCAGGGAACCATCTTCTCGGCATCTCTGCCTTCACAACACAGGCTGGCTGGGACAGAAAAAGAAGCTGTCCAGCCACAGTCCCAGGGCCACCCACCAAGTGCCTGGCACAGCGCTAGCCCATCACCAGCATCCTCCCTCTGAGTCTTTCCAACAGGAGGTCACGGGGAAGCTGATGTTCAGAAAGGTCAGTTACCTGCCTAGGTCACTGCTGGCCAGGGGCAGTGTTACAAAACATTCCAGTTTCTACCTTTGTTTAAATCCAGGGCTAAAACTAAGACATTGTCATGTATATGACAAGGCACCTCCTCTGTGCATGTGACTGTGGCAAACTCATGCGTGGGTGCCTGTTTCCAGTAAGAAACTGCTGGAAACCAATGTTCATTCTGCTCCAAGCTTGCGGCGTAACCCTGAGCTACTGATTCTCCACTAGGCTGAGGTATGCCTATGTGAAATGAGCAGATTCACCAAGTTCCACTTTTATGCTCTTTCTCACACAGTTTAGGCACCCAGGGCAACTCAGAAGTGGCAGAAGAAGGCTAGCTTGTGGGATCAAAGCAAATGACTGAAGGAGAGGTCAAGTTCTCTTCCTATAGCCCATTGACCCTGTCAGCCCTCCGACCAAAATCCCTGAGCTGGGGAGTTATATGCACTGGGCTGGGGCTCAGCAGGGAAACTGCCAGTGCTTGGCCTGGCACCTGGGGGAAGAAGGGACATCACAAGCACACGATAGGTACCCAGCCTGATGTCTCTGAATTCTACCCACCCTTCCCAGCTCTGTCCCCAGCCACTTTTGCTGCAGCCCACACCCCAACCCCTGCCCAGTGCCCTGGCCAGCCCAGCTCCTCCCTCATTTGGCTGTGGCTCCAGCACACCGGCCATTTAAGGCTCCACCTCAGCCCTTTAAATTCTATTTTTTCAAACCACATTCTTGAACTTGGCAGATAACGTGGCCTCCCGACAAGAGCCCTATTTACCCGGCGAGCCGTGAATGGGTCCTTTATAACTAGGTTCATTAATATTTCTACCTATTGGCTGGCTCTCCCGTCCTCCCCCTATCCAAACAGATTCTCTACACAGAAAGACTTTTCAAATACTCCTGTTGACTTTCCCGAGTGAGCTGAGCAGGCGTGAGAGCGTGTGAGTGCGTGTGCAAGGGAGGGCATGCGCCTGCCGGGTGCCACAGGAAGGAAAGAGGCCGCTATTCATAGCTGAGTGGCGGCCTCCCAGCCCAGGTATGTGGCCTCACAAAGGCCCACTGAGCCTAGCCAGCCCCAGTGCCAGGGCCCACAGTAGGGGAGGTAGCTCAGCCCTTCCTGGCCTTGTCGCCTGGCCTGGTGACCCTGGGCAAGTCCCTGTTCATCCAGAGACAGATAATCTCTTGTCAGCTCCTTCCAGCTGTGGAGAATTTGAGAGACAAGCAGATAGCTGTCTCAGATGGTCTGCCCTTGTATTTGGGTGCTAAGACACAATAGTGTAAGCCCAGAGTCTCAGATCTTAGCAGGCTGAGGAAGGAGGATCAAGAATTCAAGGCTAGACAGGGTGATAGAGCAAGTTCCAGGCTAGCCCAAGTTATATAGATAAACCCTGTCTCATATAACAACGATGACCCAAGGCTAAGGAGACTGCTCAGTCACTACAGTATTGTCTTGTGAACACCAGGATCTGAGTTTAGTTCCCAGAACCCGAGACAAATAGTAAAAACATAATCGGGCCTTGTGGTGTGCACTTGTAACACCAGAACTGGGGAGGCTTAGGAAGACAAGATCCCTGAGTCCTTTCTGGCCAGCCAATCCAATCATTTGTAAGCCCTGGGTTCAGTGAGAGACTCTGTATTAAATATACAAACAAGATGATGGAGAACAACTGATTTCCAGACTCCACATGTGTGTACAACTCCATTTCCCTACACAATGACCCCAGGTGATTCAAATGTACAAAACCCCAAGGAACAATTTGATCTACATGTGCCTCATCCCATCCTTCACCCCTAGTCAACACTGCAGCCAGGTTGTTCTGAGGCCCTATGTCCCTAACAGATCTTAAATGCCTTCAACATGACAGCCGCCAGAGCTGTTTTGCTGTCTGCATGATGACCGCACCACAGACCTGGCCCGTGGTTGGGCCTCAGGAAATAACGAACACACTGAAAAGCACAGTTGTTAAAGCACAGACCTGTGTTCACATCAGAGCCTCTTCCCCTAAGCTTCTGAGAAGACTGTAGAGAACAGCAAGTTCCATCTCCCTGCAGCTCAGACAAGCCTTTGAGGGACTTTCAGCACTGTAGCGGCTCTGGGGCAGACCTATGGTACTGCAGTGGGCTTAGGTCTCCCTGACTTTGCAGGGCATATAGAACAGAAGGACCCTCAAGGGAAACTGGATCAATTGCTTGCTCCCCACTCTCATGTAAAGGATGTTCCCTGGGATACAGAAAATGTGGTCCATTTACACAATGGAATACTACTCAGCTATTAAAAACAGTGACTTCATGAAATTCGCAGACAAATGGATGGAACTTGAAAATATCATCCCTAGCGAGGTAACGTAGTCACAAAAGAATGAACATGATATGTACTCACTGATAAATGGTTATTAGCCCAAAAGTTCGAAATACCCAAGAGTCAATTCACAGCAACAGTAGGGCTGAGTGTGAGGTCCCAGATGGAGGACTTGGAGAAGGGACTGAAGGAGCTGAGGGAGTTGGCAGCCCCAGGGAGGGAGCAACAGTGGCAACTGGCCTGACCCCTCAATGCTCCAGAGACTGAATCACCAACCAAAGAATACACATGGAGGGACCCATGGTGCTGGCCACATATGAGGCAGAGGAGGGTCTTGTTAGCCATCAGGGGAAGGAGAGGCCCTTGGGCCTGAGGGTGTTAGATCCCCCAGTATAGGAGAATGCCAAGGAGGGAAGATGAGAATGGGTGGGTGGGTGGGTGGGGGAATACCCCCATAGTGGCAGGGGGAGGGGGGAGGAAATGGGGAGGTTCCAAAGATCTGGAAAGGGGGAAACATTTGAAATGTAAATAAAGTATATATACACACACACACATATATACATATATATATGTATATATATATGTATATGTAGGATATATATATATATATAAAGGATATGCCCTGAGAATGCAGTGTCACCTCTGAGCATGCTCACAGGTGACAGGCACCTCTAGGGTGTTAATGCTGTAATAAGACCTAACACGCGCCTTCCCCTCTCTATATACAACAGTTCCAGAATGTTTATTCTGTGTAAATCCCTCTCCTAGACCTTGGGGACACAATGGTCCCTATGACTCAGATTTTGGTCTTGCCTTATTGGGGTAGAGACAAATAACAATGGAAAGTAAATATGAACTCTAGAATAGAAGTTGAGAAAAGCATTGGAGACAGGATGCGAGTGTAGGGTGCAGGGCAGTTTTCAAGTGTCCCTACGAGGTGACAAACCTGAAAATAAAGAAGCTACTCTTGTAGAGAGCTGAGGCAGAGTCATTGTTCCTGGAAGAGGGAACGACGTGTGCCTTGGGGCAGGAAGTGTTCAGTGCTTTGAAAAGGAAGCAGTATACAGAGGGTATGCCTTGCACAGGGACGGCACCGCAAGGGCAGAAATTTATATCTGATAAGGTGCTAGGAGAAGAAGGCGCCTGAGAGACCCAGCATAGCATGAGCTTGTTCCTAGACAGCCCTAGGGCCCCCATATGTTTGTAAGATGGCGAAATACCTGAAAGAGCAGAAGCTGGACTTCCCCACCCAGGCTTATCAAAAAGAGTGAGGGAAACAGGTAATTCACGTTATTTCTCTTACCCCTGGCCCTTTGCACATGCTACTCCCCCTTGGCTGAAATGCTTCCCTTCTTTTCCCCCTGCTACTCCAAATTCTCTTTGTGTGTTCAGCCCTAAGCCAGTGCTGCTTTCCTCCAGGAAGCCTTTCTGGATTCTCTAGCTTCTGTTCTCCCATGGTGTTCAGTTCTAGGTGGGCAAAGATCTTAGCAGGCACTCCCTGAACATCCATTCAGTATCCTACTAGTCTTGACAAATCCAAAGAAGGGTTTGGAGTTCCATGAAGCTGGTGTTGGACCCCCTGTAGATGGGTGACAGTGGTTGGCCTGTCTTTGGCAACCATTCTGTGTTCACAATGACATAGTGAATCATTATCATGGACCTGTGGCCCTGTATGCCATATCCATAGATTTAACATTGGCACCTCCCATCCCCTGCTCCAAGGAAGCTGAGAGAGAGGCCATGCTTAGAAGAGGCTTGCAGGATCCCAAGGACTCTGTATCTTGGGTCTGTGCCTAGTTCTACTCAGCGCAGCTGGAGATTCACCGCAAGTCTCAAGTGGAAAGGAGAGGAGGGAATCCACCACCCAGGGAGATGGTTCATGAGGAAGAACAGCCCTGACAGGAGGCTGAAAAACACAGAGACACACTCTGTGTGTCTGAAAAACACATAGAGACCTGGGGATGTAGCTCACTTGGCAGGATACTCACGTGGCATGCTTGAAGCCCCAGGTTCAATCCCCAGCACTGTTTAAAACCAGA
Organism: Rhynchomys soricoides; assembly: GCA_019843965.1. Classification (NCBI taxonomy): domain Eukaryota; kingdom Metazoa; phylum Chordata; class Mammalia; order Rodentia; family Muridae; genus Rhynchomys; species Rhynchomys soricoides. The sequence continues at coordinate 7,739,958 of JADRCH010000117.1, forward strand.
CATGGTGGGGTAGGTCTGTCACCCCAGCATTTAGAGAATAGAGGCAGGAGGATTGGGAGTTCAATGTCATCTTCCAATACAGAGTGAGTTTGAGGTCAATCTGGAGTACATGAGAAAAGGGGCCAGTGTAATGGTTCAGTGGATCAAGATGCTTGCTGCTAAACCGGGAGATCTGCTTTCACTTCCTGAGCCTACCCGGTTGAAGCAGAGGACCCACTCCTGAAAGTTTTCATCTGACCTCCTCAGAGAGCAAAGGTGTCTAGGAGGTAAACTTCAGGTATCCAAGTGCTGCCTTGTAAACACCTTGTTGGGGAATGCTGCAGAGAGCAGGGGCAGGACACAAGTTCTGATCGCTGCTCTACCACTCGGATGTCCAAACAGTTGCTTCACCTCTTAGCCTCAGTCTCCCCATTGGTAAAGCAAGGACAGTGGCTGTTTCAGTTAATTCAAAGAAAGTAGAAAAAGTCCCTTATTTAGTATCTATGAATTCTCTGCAGAAGTTTCTAGACACTGAGGCATCAGTGAACAAGGATGGTCCAGCATACTGTTCAGCATCCTTGCCCAGAAGTGTCATCAATGAGAGAAAAATTACTTCTAGGGACATTCTTCCTGGCATGTCTGTGATTTCCTTAACCTCCTGAGAGGTTTGTCATTACCAAAAAGTCAAAGCCTGGCTTCAGGGTGCCAATATTCTTCTTGCCAGACTTCCATCCCTCCATTAAGCAGCAAAGGCTGGCAGGGTTTGTTGGGGGCAGTGGGAGTAATTGAGGCACCCACACGAGATCCCCACGGGGGGGGGTGACACAGATGCTAAGATCCCTGAGGGAGGAGAATGTCCAGGGTTCCAGCCATGACAAGGACCTCCTTTAAGCTCTCTGTCTGAAAACTGTAGCCATAGCTACTTGGCTTCTGCTCCAGAGGGTTTTGTGAACTGTGTCCTACAGCTTGCACCTTTTTTATGGGCAATCATGGCAACTGAGAACATCTCTCAGCAGTCCCTGTGTGTTTCTGGCTTCGCTTGCTTGGAGTGGAGCATGGGCAGAGCACTGACAAGGGAGCAGGGTCATGAAGGGGGAATTCCCACCCAGTCTGCCTCTTGGCTCTTCCTTCTTTTTCTCTCCATGTTGGGTAGCAGAGGGAGCCCTAGACTGCCCCAATTCTGTTCCTAACAAAGTGAACAAGCCTCCCCATGACCCACATCAAAGGAGTGCCGGGACTAACCAAGAGCACTGACAGATGGGTGTACCTGGATCAAACACAGCCTGACCTCCCCCCTTTGTTAACTCTAAATTTGCAGAAGGTGATTGGGTTGAGTGGTCAGCTGGCCCCAACAAGGAGGATGTCACTCATCTCTGGAGAATTTGAGAGCACTCTGTAGCAGGAGCTGATGATCTCCATAATAAATGAGTCCCCAAATAAATCCTTACATCATGAAGTCAAGTGGTTGTGGTTAGTGGGGGAGGGAAGCAGGGAGGGAAGATGGGCTGGGGAGGGAGGTGGGACTGGACCTCCATCTCCTCCCTGGCCCCTTCCCTTCTTCCACACACTGTCTCTAATTCTGGCCCCATGCTGGCTCAGAGGCCTTGTCCCTGTCCACCATCAGTGCTCCCATCTCTCACCCCACCCCCCATGTCCTTAGAACTGACATAGAGGAGATCAGGAGATGGTGGGACTCCAGAGAAGACCTGTAACCCAGCCTGATGGGTGACTGGAGACTCTTCACAGGAAGACTTGCAAGCATGTCCATTACTAGCCAGGTGGGAGGCAGAGCTCCTGGTCAAGGTGGCAACATGGGGACACTGGAGGCTGGGGCACAGGGTGGGAAGCCCGTCTCAGGCTACATGGCTTATATTTTACTTAGATTCTCAAAAGAATCCTGGTGAGGGCTTAAACCTTGAGTGTCCATTTCTTCCCTTCTCCTAGACCCAGGTTGTCAAGCTTCTCGATGCATAAGCCAAGGTAAAGGTGCCCAGAATGTGCAGGGCCCACTTGGCAAAGTGCCTTTCTGGTCAGTCCCAAGGCCATGCTGGCACAGTGCTCTGCTGCCCTCTAGTGAGGCCTGGAGCTGTGCCCTGTGAGGACCAGCTTCTCTCTGCCTCTCCCTCCATCGAAGGAATACAGTGGACTGGGGAGGGAGGGCACAGAGTCAGACCTAGCTGTAGATGGGCAGCTAGCAGCACACTCACTGGGGCAGCAGCCAGGGAGGGCCTTGTGCCTTCGGCTCTCTGGGACGATTAATCACAGGCTGCAAATGATGGCACTGGTGGGGACCTCAATGATGGTGATAGGCACAGTGACTAAATGACATGGACCGATGGTGATGGTATGCTGATGAAGGTGTGAGAATGAAGGGGAACATGAGTAATGGAAATGATGGCTGATGTGACTCTGAAGCTGCTAAAATGTTCTTGGCAATGCCTTTTGGTGGATGTGTATGTGTGCTTCATTTTTTGTGGGCACAGGCTGAGTGCCTGTGGGTAGTTGGACAGTGCAGTATGGATATGTTTAGTGTTATTATATGTCACCAAGCAGAAACACTAAACATGTTTGCAACCTCATCTGTAACATGTGAGCATGCCACATGTCATTACACGCAACTCTATGTTCATTCTGAGGCATGTGCCATGGCATTTTACTGCAGTTTTAATTTCCTTTCCTTGATGATTTGTGTATCATTTCCTATAAAATGTTAGTCTCAATTTTATTACTAATATGTAACCACATTTTAGAAAAATGTTTTATTTATTTATTTATATGTAAATACACTGTTGCTTTCTTCAGACACTCCAGAAGAGGGCATCGGATCCCATTACAGATGGTTGTGAGCCACCATGTGGCTGCTGGGAATTGAACTCAGGACCTCTGGAAGAGCAGTCAATGCTCTTAACTTCTGAGCCATCTCTCCAGATCTTTTGCTTTCTTTGAAAAGATAAAGTCTCAATATGTAGCTCTGACTGTTCTGAAACTTGCTCTATAGGCCAGGCTGGCCTTGAACTCACAGAGGCCCTTCTGCCTCTGTCTCCTAAGTGCTGGGATCAAAGCCATATGTCACCAAGCCTGGCATCTGTTGACAGTTCTAAACTGAGCTCTTAGATTATTTCATGGCCAGCAAAAGGGCTGCATATATGCCCTGCATATGACTTTATAGCAAATGACTCCTTCTTGCAGCCCCTGGCTACCTTTTTGCTCTCTTAAATGGAGTCTTTTAAAGAACAGAAAAATTCAATTTCTATATGCCCAACACACCAATATTTTTATATGTTTGGTGTTTGGTGTTTGGTGTGTGTGTGTGTGTGTGTGTGTGTGTGTGTGTATGTGTGTGTGGACTGTTTTGAATCTTTGCCTTCTCCAAATATCAAAAGGCATTATCTAGGTTTTCCTGTAAACTTGGCTCTAATGCGTCTCACATTAATGCTGTGGGTAGTGTGTGAGATGGTAACGTGGATGCCCTATCATGTGGACAGCCAACAGATCCTGCCCAATATGCTGAAATGAATCAGTTCCTCTGTCAGAAATCAGAAGTTCATGCATGCTGGTGACTCCCTGGGGGTTCTGCTGTTCCATTCATCTGTCCTTGCACTGACACCACACGGAATGATGTAACTTCACATGCACTGTGCTGTTTTATTCTGTTCTGTTTTGCTATGATACTGAGGTGGAACTTGGGTCCTTTCATGTGCTAAGCATGTGCTCTGCCACTGAGCTATATCCACCGTCCCTGATGCATGTTGAGACAGAGTCTCATTAAGTTACCCAGACTGATTTTGAACTTGTGATCCTCCTAGCTCTGCCACTCCTGTATCTGGGATTAGAGGCCTGTGCCTGTCATGGTATCTGGGGATATATGTTCTCCGGCTTTGTTTTTCTTCATACTTCATTGGAGACTGTTGTCCTTTGCATTTTCACGTGACCTCAGTGCCAACTTGTCAGTTTTTCTTCTTAAGTCCCTACAGGGGCATTGATCCACAATGGACCCGAATCTTCAGTATGTCAGCTGGCAGGGAATGTGGGCTCTCTTAACTCATAACTAGCTCTCTTTTCTTATTTGTGTTAACTACCTCTGAAGGTCTCTTACCATAGCAAATGAAGCATCTTTGCATATCTCTCAACAATTTTGTCTTTTAAAAAATAGATCTTATCATGTAACCCAGGGAGGACCTCAGATTCTCAGCTCTCCTGCCTCAGTCACAGGAGTCTCAGGATATAGGTGTGTATGTTTACATGGCTCTAAGAGGCTGATTTTTGGTGCTGTTCTAAATGTTGGCATTTTAACTTCTGAGTATATATTTTATATGCAATTATCATGCAATGCGTGTGTTCATCCATTTTCCATTACTGTAATGAAACGCCTAGGACTGGATGCTGTATGGGGAGATGATAGAGGCTGCAGACAGGGCTCCGTGGATGGAATAATTTCTCTGCAGCTTTGAGGACCTGAATTCAAACCCTCAGCATTCATGTAAAAGCCATGCATAGCTGCATTTGCCTGTAATCCTAAAATTGAGAGGAGAAAGGAGGAAAGCTGATTGGCCAGTCAGCCTAGCCAAAACAGTGAGTTCCCTATTCAATAAAAGACCTCTCTGAGGCAGTAACACTGACAGTGACAGAGGTTATCTGATGCTAACATTCTGTCTAAGCTCCACCCCACAGTTACCCAGCAGCAGCCAGGTAGGCCTGACCCACTATAAAAGGGGCTGCTTGTCCCCTCCTCTCTCTCTCTTGCCTCTTGCTTCCCTCTTGCTTTTCTCTTGCTCTCTTGGGCTCTTCCCTTCCCCCTCCCTTCCCTATTCTCTTCCCCCACTTGGCAAGTGTTCATGGCCGGCCTCTACTTCTCTATTCCCTTTCTCTCTCTCCCTTTCTCTGCCTCTACTACCCTCTTAACTCCCCTCCCCATGCCCTGAATAAACTCTGTTCTATACTATACCATCGTGTGGCTGGTCCCTCATGGGGAAGGGATGCCTTGGCATGGGCCCGCTGAGACACCCCCTTCCCCGGTATTTGACTAGCCCCCAACAGAACACATCTCCTATCTCTTTATCTTTTTATAAACACATCACCTAACCTTCTGCTCTGGCTTCTGTTTGTGCACACACATGTGTACTTATCTACAAACTCTGGTCATACACCACACACACACACACACACACTATATGCACAACACCAATAGGTTTTTAAACTATATTTCAAAAATCTCAAAGAAATTACATTTGATCCTGTCACAGCTCTGAAGGTTCAAAGGACCGTCGTAGTCATTCACTCACTTTGGGTGAGTCTCCCTCCACTGGGTAATCACATGATGGTGGGTGGCATCATGATGGAAGCGAGCAGGGGTGGGGAGAGATCACATGACAGAGCAGGAAGCCAGATCATGAAGTCAGGCTCACTGTTTTTACAACTCTAGTGAACTAACAGGAAGTCTCTCAATAACTACAACAATCTCTTCAAGGGCAGTGACCCAATGACCTAACTTCCTCCCACCAAGCTCAATCTCTTAAGAGTCTCACTACTCACCCACTAAAGACCAAAGCTCCAACATGCCAATCATTAGGGATCAGACTCAAACCTTCACAATATATCATCAATGTCTTGACATTGTGTTTGGAGACATTGGGTCACTGATTCCAGCAGCTGGTTTTGAGAGTCTTCTGAGTCTCCCGTATACACATGCATCTGTGGAAAATGATAGCTTTACTAATTTTGCTTCTTCATTTCCAGGTGCAGCATCCATTTTTTTCCTTCTGGTGTTATTACACAGTTGGACCTTGGCAGCTGCAGGTTCTGCACCTGCAGATGCAAACAACAGCTCATCAGGAATGTAGTTAAGCCTACCAGGGGCTCCACTGTATTAAAATGTACAACTTTCCCCTAAAATTCCTATAATTCCCTAAATAATGCACTATAGCAACTATAGACATCATACTTGCTTTGTAGTAGGCAAAATAAGGAATCATCTTATTCCTATAATAGAGATCCTATAATTCAATAATAGAGATCATCTACACTACATGTGAGAATGTTCCTAGATTACATGCAAATACTATGCAATATTTTTTTTATTTATTTATTTATTTATTTATTTATTTATTTATTTATTTATGTGTGTGTTAGAAGAATGCATTGTAGCACATGTGTGTACACATTTGAGTTTATGTGTGCCTCATCAGTCTTCCATCTCACACCCTAGCACTGGGATTACAGGTGACCTCATGTCCCCATGCTTTGCATAGACAACACTCCTATCTGCTGAGTCATCTCTCCAGCCCCCAGCCCCACACACTGTGCATTTTATGTAAGAAATTTGAGTATCCATGGCTTTGGGTATGAGAGAGGACCCTGAAACCAATCTACCAAGGATACTAAGAGATAACTTTACCAATCTGTATAATAATCATGAAAGAAGAGGCTATTTTAATCATTAAATAGTATATTAAGCAGAGGTATTTGACTTTTTGACAGTTTCTTGGGATTTTAACACCTTGTAACAACGTTAGAGAAAATGGCTTGCCATTTTCTTTTCATCTAATGCTGTTGTAAGGATTCAATATCAGGGACTAATTTATTTAATAATATGATAATAATATGATAATAATATGATAATGTGATAATAATAATAATGATAAGAAGAAGAATCTGGAAGTGTTTTCCCTGGCTCCAGTGCTGAGTTTGTGTAAGACTCAGTGTGTGTGTGTGTGAGTGTGTGTGTGTGTATGTTTGGAAGAGTCCCCAGTGAGGATTGCTGGGCCAAAAGTTTCCTTTGTAAGGAAGTTTTTAATTGCAAATCCACCTTGTTCAACAGATATACAATTACACAGATATCTACTCATTTCCCCTATTTTACTAAGTGACTGTCTAAATAGATATGTCTGCAAAATTTCAAACAGGGCCAAGTCCAGCTTATTAGCATAAAGGCATTTACAGGAGTGTCCTATTCTTTAGTGTCTATAATATTCATAGCTTAAGTCTCCATTTTGTTTCTGATTTTATTTTTGTGTTCTCGCTTCTCTTGCGCTCTCTCTCTCTATCTATCTATCTATCTATCTATCTATATATATATATAAATTATGCATGGCATTTATCCAAGTTAATGGTCTCACCCAAAAGCCAAAGCCAACTCTTGCCTTTTTCTCAAGATGGGAGCTGAAGCAGAGGAGGCAGTGACTCCAGCCTCCTTGTCTTCTCTTCCAGTGTCTGGCAGGGGAAGAGACACATTCCCCTGGCTCCCCATTGCAGCGCTGTCAGTGTTGTTAACAAAACTGGCTCATCTAAATGGAGTCCAACTGGCAAATTCTAAAAATGTGCTTTTTCATCATTTTCCTATTGTGTGGATGTCCTTGAAGGCCTGAAGTTGGGGTTCAATCCCCCAGAGCTAGAGTTATGGGCAGTTGTGAGCTGCCCAATATAGGCGTTGGGAATTGAACTTTGGTCCTCTGAGAGAGCAAGGACCTGCTTTTTTTTTTTTTTTTTTTCTAGACAGGGTTTCTCTGTGTAGCCCTGGCTGTCCTGGAACTCACTCTGTAGACCAGGCTGGCCTTGAACTCAGAAATCCACCTGCTTCTGCCTCCCAAGAGCTGGGATTAAAGGTGTGCTCCACCACTGCCAGGCCAGGACCTGCTTTTAACTGCTCAGTCTTCTCTCCCGGACCCTCATTACTTTTAGACACAACTTTTGTCTTTGTTGGCATTTGTGATGTGTGTCAGCTGTGTATTACATCGGTTTCTACTCTTAGCTGTGCGATTTCCTTCCTTTTTCTTGGCTGACTATGCCATCCTTCAGTTTCCTGAGATGAAAACAAGGATCATTAGTTTTGTTTGCCTTCTAGTTTTGCATTTATTTATTTATTTGCTTCTGTATGTATTTGTGTGCAGAGGTTCATGTATTTCACAGTGCATGTGTGGTCAGAGGGCATCTTGTGATACTCTGTTCTCTTCTTCCACTATACAGATAACAAGAATCAAACTCCTTATGTACCTTTGCTCACCAAACCATCTTGATGGCTCACATGATTTATCTAAACAGTTTTTTTAAAGCCATACTTTATGTATAACAATGTAACATACATATTAAATAACATTACATTAATATGATTTGATACAGTTTTAAACCACTTTTTGGAGTCAGGGTCTCATTATGTAACCCTGGCTAGCCTGGAAGTTGTCATGTACATCAGGCACACAGTCCATCATGATGGGAAAGTCGGGGCAAAGGAAATTAAGATACAGGGTCACATTACACCCTCAGTCAGGAGGCAGAGACTGATGGATGCTGGAGTTTGGCTTGCTTCCTCCTTCTTACTAAACCCAGGACTCTAGTCCACAGAATGGCCCATCAACAGTTAAGGTGGGAAGATCTCTCTTAATGTGGGTACCACATCCCAGCGGCAGAATAGATACAAGTTTTTCTAAGGGAAAATCTTTTGGTTTTTGGCTATTTGCCTTTCGGTCTTGCTAGCAAGCTCGTCTAGTCTGTTCACAAGATTGTCTACCCTGCTGCTGCTGCCACTAATACTGCCACCATTCTTCCTTTATATCTAAGCCCAGGTTCTTCATCCATCCACCATGGGCTGAATACTAGTGGCTCTGTAGCATCTATCCAGGCCTGCAATGCCGGATTGGTCTTGCTGAGGCTGCCAGACTGATAGACAGAGCATCTACCAGGTCTCAGCCTTTCCTGTGTGAAGACAGACATTGCTGGAGCACACAAACTATTGAAAGCCAATGTTATAAGTTGCATATACCTTCCATTATTATTATTTCTGTCCCTCTAGAGACCCCTGAAGCATGTACCATCTATGACAATGGACTTGCTATTTCTCCTCTATGTTGGAAGCCTGAAGAAGCTGATTCTAATACAAGCAAAAGAATGCTGCAACAGAGTCAGCAACAGGGTAGATGAACGTGCCTGCAGAGGGGCAAGCAAGGAGGCAAAAGGCAAAGTTTCCTTCTCCCATGTCCTTTTCTCTGGGCTGCCACCAGAAGATGTTACCCATATTTGGAGTAGGGGGTCTTCCCACCTCAAATAATCAGATCAAAAGAATCCCTTACATGAGTGCCCAGCTGCTTGTGGTTTTGGACAATTCCAATGGATTCCAGGCTGGCCTTGAACTTGCTATGTAGCTAAGGATGACCTTGAATTTCTGATGCCTGCCTCTACCTCCTGAGTGTCAGGACATCAGGCATGTACCTAGTTTTTGTGGTACTGGGGACTGAATTTAGGGCTTCATTCATGCTAGGCACTCTGACTAGAGAACTAGAGCTGCCCCTGTCCTTAATGGAAGGCAAGACTGACACCTGATTGTCCTCTGACCTCCACATTTGTGCCACAGCACGTGCCCATGCTCATGTGCATGCACATACAAAGGTACACAGAGAGAGACTGATAGACACAGAGAGACAGAGAGATAGAAACAGACAGAGAGACAGAGACAGGCAAAAAGAAAAAGACAGTGGGTCTTTACAGTTATACTTACCCCTGTTAATACTCATCTATGTGATTCTATTCAAGGTCTGACCTTCTCATCACCTTCACGGTTAACCCAGAGTAGAAGTCGTGGTTGGAGTGCCCTATGACAGACATTGCCCATGATGCCTTCTGTGTTCTCTTAGGTTCCTCTCCCTTTGCTGACTCAACAACAATGGCAACTTGACTGTTAGTTCTCTGTTTGTGACCCTGAGTGCCTTCCTGCTTCTCTAAAGAGTCCAGAAGATGGAGCCCTCACCAACCCGAAACATCTCTCCACGCCCTATCTTTGCACCTCTTCCCTACCTTACTGAATTGTGTGCTTCACTTGGAGTTCCTCACCTGCCCTCTTACTCCATGTACCCCCAGCTACAAGCCCCTGTGCTTCCCCAAAGACTGCTTCCCCTTGGGTTATTCCCACCCGTCTCCTCAGCAGTAATGGGCAGGCTTACTTAAGATTTATCAGGCCTGGGGTTATCCTGGAGACTAGATGGGAAAAGTGGTGGTCCAGCCTGGGCATGCTCACAGACATCTCTGCTGCTGTTACTGTTCTGGCAAGCCAGGCCAATGGGGTTAAACACCACACTGGCTTTGGATTAGCCTTGGCTTGGCAGAAGCAGGTGCACCAATATTTAACCAGATGTTGGGAAGCTTATGTCAGCTCAGCCCAGAGGCCAACCAGGCAGCCAGGATTTCTGTGATCCTCCACTCCCTGGTGCTCTGTGCTAAGGAAAGGCTGAGCTATTGGGAGAGGGAGGGTGTGTGTCAGAAGATCCTCAGTCTTTCTCTGGCTCTGTGGTCTTAGCTGAGCCCTTCCCATCCCTGATTTATGTCTTTGAGACATGGGCAGATGGTGTGGGTAATCCTTTAGATCTCTCCAGAGGAGATTGGCCAAAGCTAAGGATCCTTAGACTCCAGAACCCCCCTAACTAGAATGCCCTGGCATGGAACTTCCCCACCTCATGGGTAGGGTGGGTAAATCTTTAACTTGCTAGCTTTGGGCAGGCTGCAGTCTTTCTGGATGACTGGCTGTGGGAGACTGGGGAGGGGGATGGATGTAAGGTGTGTCTGGGAAGTCTTGCTGTGGTGAGGTGGAGACATATTGGAAAGGGAAAGGAACTGTGTGCTGTACAAGACATGGAGGAACGTGGGTCTCCTGATGGGTAAGTACAGCTTGTGTGAGGTCACGGATCCCCTGAAGCTCTCCCATAGGACAGCTACTAAGGATAGGGATGGTAACTTTCATGTGGCCACAGAGACCCAGCGAGGAACCTGGAGCAAGGGCCAGAAGGATCAGAAACCCCCATTCAAGTGGTGCTCAGGTAAGTATCGGTCGGCTAGGAGGCACCCGGGCCAGGAAGGGACCAAAAGCATATCTGAATGGACCATCTTGTCTCTCTTGGGTGCCAGGGTGCGTCCCATGAGCACAGTAGAGCTGCGCAGAGGGGAGCAGAGTGCACTGCACTGCTCAGGGACCCGGACTCTTCAGGTAAGAAGCCTTTCCAACTCCTGCAAAAGAACCTGAGGAGGGGACCTCGGGGTCCAACTAGAGAAACTTTGCTCTCTCTCCTCTCCCACAGAGTGCCCCGCCTCCTTTTAGATATTCCTGCCTCCCCAGGATGTGCTCTGCCACTCCAGAATGTCCCACCCCTCTGCTCAATCCAGAGTGCCTGACTCTCGGAATGCCCCATCCCTACATGGTGCCTCGCCCCTACTCCATCCTATCTGTAGGTGAGCCCTCCAGGTGGCGGCCCCGACGTGGCATTTCGCTTTGGCGCCGTACTAGATGGGGCGCGCACACAAGAGGACGTGTTCAGAGCTTGCGGTGTGAAGCGCCTGGGCGCCAAAGCGAAATGCCACGTCGGGGCCGCCACAAGAGGACGTGTTCAGAGCTTGCGGTGTGAAGCGCCTGGGCGAGCTGGCGCTGCGCGGGTGAGTGATGCTTGGGCTGCGCAGGGCTTGAGTTCTCGCACCTCCCGGACCCCCCCCCCCAACTCCCAACCCATCCCACCCCCACCCCCACCCCTCCACTCCCCCCACCCTCACCCCCGGCTTCTTGGGCTCAGCCACATCCTTGCTGCCCACAGTTTCTCCTGCACGGTCTTTACTTTTGGCCAGACTGGTTCCGGGAAGACCTACACTCTGACTGGACCGCCTCCGCAGGTGGGCAGCCTGGTGAAGCAGGGTTGTGGGTGGGACTTCGGGATGAAAGGGGCGTGGATAATGCAACCCCACCCCATTGTTTCACAGACCTGGTATCTAAGGGACAAAGGCAAGGACTTGCAGAGTTTGGAGTGTTTGTGTTCTAATTTAGGCAGCTTCGTTTACTTGCTTTTAGTTAGTTATCTGTAGGGTGGCGTTGATGAACTACGAACTGTGAGATTTCAATAAGACAGTTTCGGGGTGTGTGGCATGGCTTGTGAAGCAGTTAGTTATAGAAAGAGGTTGGTCCTTACTATATGCTATTGCTGCTGAAGCTCCTGCTGTAGCCTCATCTGTCTTTGCCCCAGGGGGAAGGGGTGCCCGTGCACCCCAGCCTGGCTGGCATCATGCAGAGGACATTCACTTGGCTATTAGATCGCGTGCAGCACCTGGATTCCCCTGTCACCCTCCGAGCCTCCTACCTGGAGATCTACAATGAGCAGGTAAGCGAATGGCAGTCCACCTGGAAAGGTCCTGTGTTCCAAGGACCAAGGATGCCAAGAAGCAGAAGAGGAGGCGGGGACCATTGTCAAAGGTCTATGAGCCTGCTTCTTCTCCCTCCCCTCTCAGGTTCGAGACTTGCTGAGTCTGGGGTCTCTGCGGCCTTTGCCTGTTAGGTGGACCAAGGCACGAGGCTTCTATGTGGAGCAGCTTCGGGTGGTGGAGTTTGGCAGTCTGGAGGCTTTGATGGAGCTCTTGCAGATAGGTAGGCTGCCTCATGGGAACTTTGGGGCAAGGATTCTTCAACTCCCTCCCTGGACCCAAGCTGCTGAAATTGGCACTTAAAAGAGGATTCTTGAGGCAGAGAAGGGCCAGCAAAGCAGCAATCCAAGATGTGGCAAAGGTGGCCGCATGCTGGTTGCCTTGCCTTCCAGATTGCCTGTTTGTGCCTGTCACTCACTCCTCTTGGCTTCAACCTTCCATCTTTGCAGAGCCTAAGAGAAATGGTTATGCCTCATAGCCTAGCTTGTCTATGAAGTCATCGTTCCAGCCTTAGTGACTTATTTGAGCGCATACTTAGAACCCTCTTCAGGCAGGCACTGGGGACACTGGGACGTTGGATCTGGCTCCCAATATTACACTTCTCTGTTGATCTCTGTTTTCATTTCTCTGTCTTTCCACAGTAGGAAAGGTTCTTCTCTGATGTTGTTCTTTTGCTTACTTTTCCCATACTCTTTGCACCTGGCTGCACCAAAGTTGGTACCCTTCTCTCCCTCAGCCAGCCGTTTGTGCTTCTGTCCTGAAACCTACCTGACATTCTTGCTCCTTGGTAATGGCCTTTCACTGGAATGGCCCGTTCTTCCTAGATGGCACAGCCCCTGATGTTTTCTTCCACAGGTCTCAGCCGTCGTCAGAGCTCCTCACATACCTTGAACCAGGCCTCCAGCAGAAGCCATGCCTTGCTTACACTCCATATCAGCCGCCCAACTGTGAGTGCCCAGCCTGGAAAAGAGTTGGCTCAGGGATACCCATCAAGACTCTGCCTTTGCATGTATAAAACAACTTAGGTCATCTGGGTGTATGGGGAGGAAACCTTTGACCCTGAGACACTGTGAGTTTGATGGAGACAGTCCTCTCCGAGTTCCCATCAAGCCCTGGTTCACCAGTCTCAGCAGGTACCTCCTGTGGACCTTGGGGAGCCCCCTGTTGGAGGGAAGCTGTGTTTTGTGGACCTTGCAGGCAGTGAGAAGGTGGCAGCCACAGGATCCCGAGGGCAGCTGATGCTTGAGGCCAATAGCATTAACCGCAGCCTATTGGCATTGGGTAAGACCTGGGGGCTTACTGGTCTGACTTTTGGGTCCTTTCTCTGATCTGGATTCATTGCTACACTAGGAAGAACACAGAACTTGGGTTACGGATGAGGGCTAGAGTTCTGGCACAAGTCTGAGGCTGACTTTCCTCCTCTGATAGATGGTTACCAGTCTGTACATTCTAAGGTCAGCATATCCCCTTGTATTCCTGGGAGATTGGTACAGTACAGGGAGAGAAATGGGTCTGTGTATCCAATGGCATGGCTGGCCCTAGGTCCCTAGGGAAATAGCTTCAGTACTTGCCTATGTTGTGGCAGCTGCTGTTGACATTCCTTTTCAGTCAGTTATTAGTTGGAGATCTCTCAAGTCTCTGCTGAATATCTGGAATTGGGTGGACAGCACATCTGTGCCTTCAGAGAGCCCAGTCTGCTGCTAAACACCAATGTGAAAGCGATGGGTTGGGGCTAGGGTTTCACCAGCCTGACGGGGCTTCCTGCTCTGCAGCAGCCCAGCTAGGCAACTTGGCTCACACAGTACAATCTCTTTGGGCTTTTCTCTTTCTGCCAGGCCACTGCATCTCCCTGCTGTTGGACCCACAGAGGAAGCAGAGCCACATTCCCTTCCGGGATAGCAAGCTCACCAAGTTGCTGGCAGACTCACTTGGGGGTCGTGGGATCACACTCATGGTATCTGATGGATGGGGAAGCTGGTAAAGTGTCTGAGCCCTAAGGAAAGGTCTTTTCCATATAAGCACTCAGAGGCAGGCCTCTCTAGGTTGCCTGCGTGTCCCCTTCAGCTCAGTGCCTTCCTGAGACTCTCAGCACACTGCGATATGCAAGCCGAGCTCAGCGGATCACCACCCGGCCACAAGGTCCCAAGGTGAGGAAGTAACAGACAGCCAGAGCCAGTTATCATCCTGGTCTGAATCTAGGATTGTATCAGAGTTGGGATTTGGGTTGGAATTCTGGGAACGATGTCATGATTGATATCAGAGTCATAGCCAAGGGTCTATGTCACAGAATCTGGGCAGACCTAGGGCTGGAGATTGCATGGGCTGTCATCAAAATCTACTCAGGATCTCAGCTGGTTAGGTCTAATATGGGGTCTGATATGTGGTCAATTTGGAGATTACAATGTAAGTTATGAACTGAGTTTGGGCTTGGAATCAAGTCCAGTTCTGACTGAATCCCTTCAGGATGACACATAAGAATGAGATATGACCTGGGCCAGCATGTAAAGCTAGCAAGGGAAGCAGGGACTAAAGTTTAGGCTCCACAATTTCTCACACCAGACAGTCATTGAGCTGGGCACAGCCTATACAATCATAAAGAATGGCCCTGGGCTTCTTCTTTGGTAGCCCCCTGGAGTAAAGCCACCCCAGCAAGTAGAGGCTGTACTGCTACAGCTCCAAGAGGAGAATCGTCACCTGCGGCTCCAGCTGGATCAAATGCACACCAAGGGTATGAGCTTCCTGAGGGCCAGGAGAGGGTGGGCATAGAGTCTGGGTAGCTTTGAGTCCAGCAATGTCCTGCTTCCCTGCAGCACCGGGGGCCCATGGAGCCCGGGTGGCCTGGGCCCAGCGGAACCTCTATGGGATGCTGCAGGAGTTTATGCTGGAGAATGAGAGGCTTAGGTAAAGCAAGGTTGGGCCAGCACTGGGACCTTCTCCCTACTCCTTCCTGCTCATCTACTTGGCCAAGATACGACCTACCCATGCCTGGTTCTCTGCTTCCGTTGGTTCCCATCTTCCTCATGGTGTTGGCCCTACCACCGATCACCCGGAGCCTACTCTCCACTAGGAAGGAAATGAGACAGCTGCGGAGTAGCCGGGACCTGGCCCGGGCAGAACAGCGTGTCCTGGCCCAGCAGATCCATGAACTGGAGAGGTGAGTGTAGCCATAGGGAAGGCCTGGGACGTGGAAGCTGGCAGAGGGGACTTTGCTGAACAAATGAGAGTCATGCTTCTATATCTGATCATTGGCTTCAACTTCTGGCTCTGCCACCTCCTGGCTGTCTGTGTCACCCTGGGCTACTCATTTGACCACTAACTACTGGGCTCTTCTTCTGGGAGATGGGATCTTGGCTTGGCTGCTTGCTGATAAAGGATTGAGTTCATAGAGAGGTGTCCAATTTGGGAACTGAGACTTAGACTCTGCTCTTCTTCCCAGGCGCCTCCTTTCAGCTTGCTCCCTTCCCCAGCAGGGCTTTACCTCCTTGTGCCCCTGCAGGATGGTTCCAGCTTCCTCCTGCCATGTGAGTCTCACTGCTTCCCCTGGGTTGTGGAGGACAAGCTAGAGTGTCATAGAGTCAATGATATACCTCTTGCAGGCATTGCCGCCCCTCTGTTCCTGCCATCATCTCTGTCCTCTGTGCCGAGTGTCCTTGGCCCACTGGGCCTGCCCTCGGAGAGAGTGCCATGTGCCACAGGTAGGAGAGTACTGAAGACACTGATCAGAGCTCAGCAGTCCTGGTGATTCCAGGGCTCTGGACAGGGACACAGGAGTGAAGGCAGACGCCGGGTCTTTCTCTCTGCCCAGGGCATGGAATGCCTGTGTGCCTGGCCTTCCTTTAGGAAGTTCACTTACTGTCGTGTTCACATATATCCATTCACTTCTGCATTTGTTTCCTCATCCATTCACTCATTCTTTCTGGAAGCTTCCCTAAGTGAGCCTAAGCTTTGGGCCTGCTCTGTTTTGGTCTCTGCCTTCAAGGAGCTCCCAATCCCTGGAGGAGACATTCCAAGAACTACCTGTAGCCCACAGAGGAAATGAGAGACCCAGCTCTGTATACTGGCCTGCTGTCCTTGGCATCTTGTGCAATGGGCATGGATAGGCTCAGCATGGAAGAAGTGGTACCCAGACATGAAAGCCTGCGGTCACCCAGCATGAGCTTTGGTTTTTTCAGCAGGTGCTGGAGCCCGAGGCCCCAGGTCACATGTCTCCATCTGTGCTGCCCCCACCCTGGGCACCTCCACCAAACCCAGGCTCTGCCAAGCCCCCACGAGAGAGGTGGGCCAAGCCTGGGGTATTGAGGTGGGAGTGGGAAGCCTGGAGCCAGGAGGCTCATTCTTCTTCCATATCCATCTAGGAGCCAGAGTGACTGGACCCAGACACGAGTCTTGGCAGAGATGCTGAGGGGAGAGGAAGTGGTACCCTCTGCTCCACCCCTGCCTGCAGGGCCCTCGAACATATCCCATGTGCTAAGAGGTGAAAATTGGGGGTTAGTGTTTTGTGTGCCATGGAGTTCCCATCTTGAAGGGGAGGAGATGATTTCTAAGGACTTTTTAGTCCCTAGACTTTGAGTCTCATAGCAGAGTCCTTTCCTCTAGTCCTGAGCTGGACTGGAGCCTAGGAACTTGAGGAGAGGGTACTTGAGACTTTCACAGAAGATCCTGGGCCTCAGGTAGTCAGGCTTGGGGTACAGGCTTTGAGTCCCATTGCTCCTTAGGAGGATCTGGGATCCCAAACCTGACCCCGAGGCTGGAAACCCTCACACACCAGATCAACAGCTCCCTGAACCTCGTCCAGAGACAACCGCAGCCCAGTGAGGACACACAGAGCCATGGCCAAGACTTCTCTTCTTGTTAAAGATTGCCAGACCGGCTGTGCCCACTGGGCCTCCATCTCTGTCTGTGAATTGGAAAGAAATGCTGTTGGGCAGAGCTGGGGAATCCTAAGGAGGTACAGGGTCCCTGACCCCAGACCTTGAACCTGGGTTCACAATATGCTGGTAGTGGGTGGGAAAATATGATTAAAAAGAGGTATCAGCTCTAATCTAGTAAGCCTTGTGCTCCGGATAACCATCTAGGTGGCTGCCTTTCCATGAGGGGTGGTTGGTCATTGAGGTGAAAGAGGCAAAAGTCAAAAGACCCCAGGGTGCTCTAGCTGCTTCCAGAGTTTGGGTTGTGTCAAAGGTATATAGAAGCCATGGATTGCTGTTGAGAAGTACCCATCTTAGGCTTGTGACATGATCGTGTTGGCCCCATGAGCTGTAGAAGCAGCATTCTAGTAGAGACTCTTGGCTTGCAGTATTTATTCCTAGCATCCAGTTGGGCCTCCTTTGGGATCTGAGCCCTAGCAATGGTCAGAGAGAGCTTCAAGCAGGCAGCCCACAGCCACAAGCCTGCAGGAGCCTTAAGGGAGGAGCAAGGAAAGCTAATTAGGGAGCTCCAGGTAACATCTAGGAGCCTGATCCTGCTGGAGAGATGCTGGACTGGTTTTTCCACCATGCTCCCTGGTACAAGATCAAGCAGAGAAAGACTTAGGGCTTTCTCATCCAGCATTCTAAAAGGAAGCTCCAAGTATCTTCAAAGCATATTCTCTTTGGGGAACAAGGACAAAAAGATAAAACCAGGGTGTATTGAGGCCCCTCTGGATGTGCTGCATGTCTTAGGCCTTTCTGTGTTTCTCTTTGACCCCTTAGTCTGTGTAGGGAAGATTCTGGAAGCTGGGACTAACTACTTCAGCTCAGGCTGAGACCCCCAAGAAGCAGATGCTAGGAAGCATGACTTGTGAGTGGACATTGGGGATATTCAGCAGAGGTCAGGATTTCCCTACAAGTTTAAGGTCAAAGGAGACTCCAGAGACAGGGTGATGGCCAGGTACAGGCAGGCAGAGCAGGCTTAGCCATACAGGTTCCAATCACCTGTCACTTCTCCACAAGTGGTCCTGGGCAGCTTAGCTGCTCAGAGCACAGGTTACCTTCTGTCCAAAAATGGGCACAATCGTGTTCTTTTATATGACCCTTATAGAGATGAAATTCCCCAACTTTTGGAAAGAATATCACAAGAAGCTGCTTCTCTTGCTGAGCTTTTGGTCAAAAGGAACTTGCAGTCGCATGACCTTTTGATAGAATTAATAGTCCCGACTTTGGATATGTCTCAGTTGGTAAAGTCTTTGCTATGCAAACATAAAGACCTGTGTTAAATCCCTAGCACACACATAGAAGTCAAGGTGGGAGGCTGGTGAAATAGCTCAGCAAGTAAAGGCACTGACTGCCAAGCCTGTTAACCTGTGTTCAATCCCCAGGACCTATATGTGGAAAGAGAACTATCTTCAAGTGTCTTCTTATCATCACTTGAGTAATACAGCTCCTCCAGGAGACTGAAAACACACACACACACACAGACACACACACACAGGTGTAGTGGCACATGCTTGTAATTCCAGGACTGAAGAGGCAGAAACAGGCGGATCTCCAGTGCTCTCTAGTCAGTTAGTCTAGCCTAATCAATGAGTTCCAGGCCACTGAGGGGCTCTGTCTCATAAACAGCAGGTAGATGGCACCTGAGAAATTATTCCTGAAGTTGACCTCCAGCCTCCATATGCATGTGCACATATGTACATGTATATGCATTCATGTACATTCATGCACACATTCACACAAACTATTCAACAGAAACATGGGAACCTGCCTGGGTTATGTTTTGTTCTCACAGAACATACACAGTGCCAAGGAGCTCTGCCTGGGCAGGTGTGTGGTTCTCAACGCAGGGCTCTAGAAAGGCCTTGTTGGGGTGATGCTTATACAGAGACCTGAAGGGCTAGAGGATCCCAGTTGACAGTATAAGGTACCCTCCTTGCTTCTGACATTTTCACATCACCATATCAGTGTGGGTGGCTCTGTGGGTTTCTTCTCTTCCTTGGCCCCCCTGAACCCCTATCTCACTGCCTGATGCATAGCCCTGCTTGTTGGGAGGTCTTTGGCCTCAGACAGGGAAGGCCCTGGCACTGAGCCTGAGAGCTTTTCCCAGCTGCCTTGGGAATGAGAGGATGGATGGGGACCACCCAGGTGGGACCCTGGCCCCAGCTGCCTCATTAGCATTTGGAGGATCCTCTTCAGGTTCCTAGTTCCAGCTCCTGCCCTCAACTCAACAAATGCCTGGCCTCCCTTCCCTAAGACATAAGGGGATCTGCTAATCTCTGCTGCTCCTGGCTGCCCAGAACTAGGTTCACCATTCCCTCTGTACCCCTTCCAGGATGGCTGCTTTCCCCCAAGCTCTGGGGAGAGTCCACAGGATTATAGTCCCTGGCGAGATGGCCCTTACTGAGAACTACAGTCCCAAGTGGCTCATCTGGAATCCTGAAAGCCACTGTCTAATGCAGATTGCTGGGATTTGAGGTCAAAACTTTGGCCCTCAAGTATTTAAAAAAGCTGTCAAAAAACGGGTGCCAGTATCTCAGAACACTGGAATTGAGGGGGATACTTGGCATTTCTCAGAATTTCAATTTTTTTGGTCTCCATGAACTTTTAAGATATACTGAAGTTGGAACAGATCCAATAAAGAGGAGCTACTCACTAGAGCTTTGAAGGCCATCTATGAATTTCTAGAATGATGACACATCTGGAGAGGCCTGGAGGGCTAAAACAGCTTCTGGTTGAGTCTTTCAGATCCTTGGGGCCTCATATTTTGCCAGTGCACAGTGTGTGGCAGAAGCCATAGCTAGCCGTAGGATGGCACAGGTTTCAGAAAGTCATTTCTGAGGACACCACTGAAATGAGATGTGGAGGCACACGCCTTTAATCTCAGCACTCAGGAGTCAGAGGCAGGTGGATCTCTTGAGTTTGAGGCCAGTTTAGTCTACAAAGCCAGTTCCAGGACAGCTAGGGCTGTAAGAGAACATCTATCTTGAGGGGTAGGACTGAGAAAGCCAGGTGTATAGTTTAGCGGATAAGCACTTGCCTAGCATGTATGAAGACCTGGGTTCAAATCACACCACCCTACAACCAACAGTCAAGTGCTATCAGTGATGGCTCCTCAGACAGACCCTAAGCACTGAAGTCAAGGGAGTATTGACCCCAGCATTGGGAAACTTGCTGCCTTAACCACCAACCAACCACCAGTGGGCTCTGTTTCCTCTCCAAATATTTCTCCCCTGATCTAAAGACAGACATAAGTGCCCAAATTCATATTCAATTTCAGAGCTCTGGTAGGAGTTTCAGTCCTTAAGAGATAGTTTTTCTCCTTGTAAAGGACAGTTCCATTTCTGCCTTTTCCTTGGGTGTCCAGGATGCATCTGTCTTAGTTTTCCAGACAAACATGGTGGGCAGAGTAAGCAAGAAGGTGTGTCCTTGCTGGAAATTGAGAACAGTGGTCACTGAATCTCTAGACAGATGAGTGCCATGGCTTGAGGCCAGGGCTCTAAGAAAGAGACATACTAAATGAGCCTTACAAGACCCCAGCTGCCACTGGTATTGGTCCTAGGATGAACGTTGACAGCTGAATTGGGCTGTGATCCGGAACTCTCATTTTGATTGCAAGCCCTCCTCCACTTAGCAAATACAAGTAACACTGGCCTGAGGCTGAGCCAGCGCCCTACTCTCATGGATCACCCAGCCACATGAAGGGAAAAGGAGAAGCCAACTGACAGTCATGGTGCAGGAAAACAGCTGGCAACTAGCATCTCTATGTGCCAAGCATGGCTCTCAGGCTTTTATTCCTCAATAGCCACAAGAAACAATATGGTTGCAGTTCTCACTTTGAAGGAAGAGAGGCAGGTTAGATGTGTGTTGGGAATGGCTCCTGAGAAAAATGTTCTCAAAGGCCACTGTGAGAGCTATCTAGCTGGACCCCAGAGGGAGGGATCCCCGAGCAGTCAGTATGAGCTGAGAGAACCCAACCATGTCAGGAAGAAGTTTTCCCCCAAGGAGGAAGTGTTACCACCCAAGGACTTCTTCAGACTGGGTCATTGGCAAGATGGCTCAGCAGGTAATGAAATCTCCCACCCTTAAATCTCTGGGACCCATATGTAAAAGAAAGAACCAATTTCTAAATGTTTTCCTTTAATATTCACATACATGCATGGCACATGTGTACCCAGAGACGTGTACAGACATGCACACAAAATAAAGAAATAAGGTGTTATTTTTCAAAAGAAATCCTTCAGACTTCTCAGTGAAGCAGGGCTTGTACAACTCCCACTGAAATTTTGAGATCTAGAAGTGGAAGTATAACTACTATCTGATGGACAGAGCTTTGGGGGAGGCAGATTGGAATGGTCCCTGGGCTCTGGAGTCTCAGCAGGCTTTGCTCTTTCTCAGACTCTGTTCGTCCAGCTTACCAGATACAGGAGCCTGGGTGAAGCATTAACTTCTTGGAGCCTCAATTTCTTCTGTGAAGTGGGGATAAAATTAGTTTACACTGAAGGAAGCATTTAGGAGGATGATGGGATTAAATGTGGATGCACCAACTGATGCTCTCAACACCAGCAAGGACCTGTCATTTCAGGACCTGCCTAGAGAGAAGTGGGTTAGCATCTGGCCTCCTTCACGGGATGCCCTGGACACTGATAACCCAGGGATAACAGGAGCCAGACAGAGGAGAGCCAGAAAAAAATTTCCACTGTGATCCAAGGTAGTAGCTGGAGAATCTTGTCTTTCATGAGGAAAGGCCAGTGGCGCTTTCTAAGAAGTCCTACTTGCCTCATGGTTGCTGGAAGGAGCAACTTCCCCCCTTCCCATGTGTTAGGGTGCATTCACATGGTCAGCTTGAACGGAGAGGGCCCTAAACTGTTGCTTCTATGGACAGACAAGCCCAGCCTGCAAAGTGCAAGACCGTGTCAGTATGTCCTTCCTGGGTACCCTCAAAGACTTCACAAGTTCCTTCAGGAGGCTTTCTTCCTGTTGCTAGACGCCAGGTGACAAGCCCTGTCTCCAGGACAGCTGGATCTCTAGGACGCTCTGAATTCCACAGTGTCCCAATTTTGTGTGACTCTGTGTGTGTGTGTGCTTGCACATGTGCCCACGCAGGTGTGTATATACATATGCACATCCCCATGTGCTTAGGGAGACCAGAGGTCAACCTCAAGCAGAACTCCCAAGTGCCACCTGCCGTGGTTTCTGAGGCAGGGTCCTTCACCCGGCCCAGAACTGGCAGTGAGTTCTTGGACTCTGCCTGTATCCATCTCTCAGTACTGGCATTGTAAGTAAGCGCGTGAACACACACACACACACACACACACACACACACACACACACTCCCGTCTGTGTAGGTTCTGAGGATAGAACTCTAGTCCTCATGTTTGCATGGCAACCACTGCATTAACCACCCTTCCAGCCCCACAGTGCCCCGCTCTCTAAGCTGTTTCTTCAGATTAAGCCACCAGCTCCCTACAATCCCAGCTGACAGCATCTAAGGGCCCATCCACTAAGTCCAGCTCTCCCCGAGGAACAAGAGAATGATAGGCTTTGTCATTGTCTTTATATGCTTCTTTGAACTCCGAATCTCCCCACTTCAATCAGAGCAGAAGGCAGAGCCATAACAGAGAGTGACAGGTAGCAGGGGTCACAGGCATTCCTGGGCAGCATGGCTAAGACTTCCTGCTAGTTTCCTTGGGGGCCAGGGAACCAGATCTGGCTTGGTAATAGTGACTTACTTGCAGGTGACCTCCAACACCTGATCTTTCAGTTTCAGTTTCTCTCTCAGCAAAACATGGCCACCAGTATAGTAAGGGCCTGAATTGAGATTTAAGAGAAACACCTGAAGGGCACTCAGGTCTCCTAGGTGTCTGACAGCCTGTGTTCCCAGTTCCTGCTCCCCAGCAGAATGGCCTAAGGACTTCCGTTTTGTTTAAGAGCCTACCTCAACCTGCAGCTCTCTCCCAGGCATTCAGACTGGCAGGCCAAGGAGGGGCTCACAGGGGGTTAAAGCTGGTCAGAAGGAAGGATGGCACTATCTAACCCTGGTTTTTTTCCCCACAGGCCTTTTCTGAAGGCCTTTGAGCCCCTCCTTGTCTTTGCTTTCTGCAAGTCCTCTGCTGCCCCCAGGTGGACAAGAGACGTTCATGCATTCTCAGCACAATCCCAGTCAGGTATAGAGCCTAAGGCTGGATCCCAGGTATGGAGCCCAAGGTTGGGTCTCAGAAATGGTGCCCAAGGCTGGGCAGGCTCAGTGCCCTGTGCCTATAACAATGTGGCTTCCTCAAGTCCACACACTTTGGGGATGTTCTCACAAGTGTGAGCCGCGCACTGTTTCAGCTGTGTCTCTTGAGTAAACACTGTCCCATGTGGATGTTTAGATGTCCCCTGCGAGTCACTGGATGCTGGTACTTAAGTCTCCAGGTGCACCCCCAACTCCTTCTTTTTGGCAAGATCTCAAGTAGCCCAGTCTGGCCTTGGATTTGATATGTAGTTGAGGATAACCTTGAACTCCTGATCCTCTTCCCTTTGCCTCTCAAGTGCAGGCATTGCAGGTCTGTGCCACTATGCCCGGCTTATGTAGTTGCTGGGATTCAAACCCGAGGCCTCACACATGCCAGGCAGACACTTTACTTACTGAGATAGAACACCAGCCTGACTTTCTATCTGGCACAAGGTGGGGAATGAAAAGCAGAGTGTGGAACTCAGCCGGGCCGTGAGGACCTCCTCTCTCCTCACTGTCATAGTGTCCACCTCCACTCCCACTTCCCCCTGGTGACTCTGAAAGGACAACCTGTGACAATAAGCTTGCCTGAACCCACTGGCCTCTGTTCTGCACTGTGTCCCTGAGGTCCTTACTCATCCAGTAACAGCTTCTGATGTCCAGTCCTTCCCTCTTCCTGGAAGCCTCCTGAACACTTACTGACCTCCAACTCTTTCCTGTCTCCCCATTGATCTCCTGTACCTTCTGAATATAAATAACTCTGTGCCCCCAGGGCAAAGAGCAAGCCCCAGGCCCTGGCAATACTGCCCTTCCCACGGGTCCAGGCACTCCTTTCTGTCCTCCAAGGTCCCTGCCTAGGGATGCTTTCAATTTTCAATTTAAAATGGTTTTGTGTGTATCTATTTTATGTGCAAGCACATGGTTGCACACGAGTGTAGAGGTCAGAGGACAACTTGCAGGGGTCAGGCCTTTCCTTCTACCATGTGGGTTTCTAAGATCAAACTCAAGTCATTAGTCTTTGGCAGCAAGCACCTAAACCTACTGAGCCATCTTACTTGCTCTGGTATGTATGTATGTATGTATGTATGTATGTATGTATGTATGTATCCCAAGTGCATTTCTCCCTCCATTTTCCTTTTCTGGAACTTTTGTGACTCTGTTCCCAGTGTTGAGGTGACACCCCTTCTGGGACCTTGCTCCCCTGTGCACTCCTGTCTTCCATGTTCACTCTTGGGGTGAGGCCCCCTCCCGTGGTCCCTATACCCTGCTTTAGACCTATCCCCATGCCTGACTCCTCAAACCCTGTCAGGGTTCCTATCCTGTCCCTAATGACAAGCTTGAAATAAGGAACACTTGAATAACCATGAGGTAAGAGGGTAGGAACAGGTCTGTTTGGGCTCCACCTGGACCGTAGCTGAGTGACCTTGAATAAGTCCCCCTCCCCATTGTGTTCATCTGAAAACTGAGGCCTTTGATCCCTGCTGTGCTGGGTATCCCTGGATGGGCAACATCCTCCCCACCTTCAAATCATCCCCAAATCCTGGTCATTCCTGTGAACTTTGGTTCCCCTAGAAGGGCAGGGGACCTTCAGTTTCCACACTCTACTCTGAGAGACAAAGGAGAAGAGGGGATGGGGTCTCAGCTTCCATTCCCTGTTAATGGGAATGTAGCCCCTGTTAATGTTTAAAAGTGGTTCAAAGTCCAGGTGGCCTTGGCTGAAGTCCCTCTGTTTGCTCTGGTTAATAATCTCAGGAGTGCAAACATCTGCAGCATGAACAGAGATTAGCACCTCTAGTCATCCGGGCTTCCTCTCCCACCCCCACCTTACCCCATGGGCATGTTGTGTACCAGGTAAAATCAACACACTGAGCCATCCTCCCTGCTTCTCCTCACCCCAAGCAGGTTGTAAATGAATACAAGGACTTGTCCCAAACAGTCTGAGATCAGAGCTGGGGTACCCCGAAGTGCCCTAGGCTTTCCAGCCTGCCAGCAAGGTCAGAAAGGTCATGTTGGGAAAGCTGGAGAGATGGCCCAGCGGTTAAAAGCACTCACTGCTCTTCCAGAAGCCTCAGGTTCAATTCCCAGCAACCACATGGCAACTCACATCTTTCTGTAACTCCAGTTCCGGGGCTTCTGACCCTCACACAGACATGTATACAGGCAAAACACCAATGAACATAAGATAAAAAGAAATATTATGTATATAAAAGTTCA
The DNA here is from genome assembly GCA_019843965.1 of Rhynchomys soricoides. Lineage (NCBI taxonomy): Eukaryota > Metazoa > Chordata > Mammalia > Rodentia > Muridae > Rhynchomys > Rhynchomys soricoides. The sequence goes on from JADRCH010000117.1 coordinate 7,765,440, forward strand.
TGTTAGTGCAATGTATTTAGCCCAGGTAGTGGGACAGACCCCGGAGTGGGCATGGACATTCACAGAATGCGTCTTCAAATGTGTCTCTCTTGCCCTCAAGTGAGTCAAACGGTAACTGTTCTGCTTTCTAGTTTATAGATTGGGAAAGAAAAATGATTGTCCCCAAGCTTCCACAGAACGAAGAATCATCATGTCCTCCTCCTCCTCTTCCTACCCCCTCCTCCTCTTTCTCCTCTTCCTCCTCCTTTTCTTCTTCCTCCTCTTCCTCCTCCTCTTCTCTTCCCCCTCCTCTCTCCCTCCCTCCCTTCCCCTCCTTTACCTCCTTGTGCCCACCTTTAGCCCAACATGAAAGACTGAGAGACTGCACTACTGAGATGGTTCAGTGGGTAAGGCACTTGCTGCCAATCCTGCTGATCTGAGTTCCATCCCTGGAACCCACATGGTGGAAGGAGAGAACTGACTCCTGCAAGTTGTCCTCTGATCTCCACTATAGCGCATGCGTTGTGGCATGTGTATTTCTGTACAGACTATTCCCACAAACAAATAAATGTTATTTTTTAAAAAGAAGGTAACTATGCCAGAAAAGTTAAGCCAAGACAGTTGCTGTGTTGAAGTGTGTATGGAGGTTTTGTGCTTCCTGGCAGCCAGAGCAAAAAAGGAAATTCCATCTGTGGCCAAGCTGTCTGTTAAGATGCATCGGAAGCCCTCTCATTTACAGACACACATGTGCTCTGGATACCAGCAAAAGGGGACTGTGTCTGCTGGGTCTGACAGAAGGGGCATGGCGCACTGACTATGGAACTGACGCCCTTGTTTCTTCCATGTGCAAGGCTCTGGCTCTTGGGTCTCAGCTCTAATAGGGATTGCTTGCTGTATGAAGGTTTGTGCCGTGAGGGGATCAGGGAAGAGAAAGGATGATGGCTGGAACCTGGAGGAGAGAGAAGGGAACGGAGAGGGATCACAGTACCATGGACGGGAGGAGTCTGCGCTCTGACATGAACAGGTGTGGGTTTAAAAAACTCCCTCGAGAGTGTGTGAATCTAGAGGCTAAGGATGCAGCTCAGTTGACAGAACTCTTGCCCAACATGCAGGAAGCCCTGGGTTTAACCCCCACCACAGCATAAACCAGGCAGGTATGGTAGTAGTACATGCCTGTAATTCTAGCACTCATGAGGAGGATCAGCTATTCAAGGGCAGTGCTGACTACAAATTGAGTTCAAGGGCAGCCTGAGCTATATAAGACTCTGTCTCAAAAAAATTTTGTTGTTATTTTAAATCAAAATGTTACTGTGTTACCTTCTTGGGTCACTGTTGTAAAAACAAACAAACAAACAAACAAAAACCTAAATCATTAAGAATGAAACAAAGTGTGTCCTCTCCAAATTTGCTTTAACTGATCTTGTCTAAAAGTAGCATCCTGTTCTGTGGTTCTGGACGACATGGGCATACATTTTATGGAGATCTCAATGACCCTTCAGCTCTTAACCTCACCCTAGGGATAGTGCTGCTGCCTGTTGGCATTATCCTCTTCAACCCTCATCCCAATGCTAGGATCTGGTGTTAGCCCCATTTATTGGTGAAGAAATAAAACACTGAGGGGCTTGGCAACTTTTTCAAGCTCACCCAGAAAGAACACAGTAAGCTGCCTGGCTTTGGAGGCTCTGCCCTTGACCTCCTTCAGATGCTCCTTTTCCTACGATGGGGCCCCGGTGGGTCTTGTCATTCCAGGAGAGTTAAAAACCTATGTCTGTGAAAGGCATGCTTCTGAGGTGAGTGTTGAGGTTCATCTGGGGACTGATGCTTTCACTGTGGGAAACCAGTGTGCTTGGTGAAGGGATAGCATCTCTCTCTGTCCTATTTGTCTTAAAGGATATGAGAGGCTGGAGACCAGAGGAAGAGTCTTGGGAGGAAGGATGCCTTGCTCTATAGCCAGTTTCCCTGGGCCTGCCTTAGTTTTGCCAGGGGAGAAAGAAGCCAGAACCAGGCTACCTGTATCTGCTGGCTCACTGGCATGAGATCCAGGGGGAAGGACTAGAGGGAAAGGCCAGCCTTTGCCTGACTTCCCTGTCCTCTGTACACCCCAGGGAGAGTTAGACCTTTAAGGAAACCTTTCTAGGGTCTAAACCCTCTTGTGCTTGGTCAATGTCCCTTCAGAATCAGTAACTGTGGCTTCCTGTCCACAGAGTTGGACCTGGGCTGGGCTGTAGGGATCAATTAGAGCTGGCCCAAGACTCTGATTGGCCTTGGCTGAGCAGAGCAAACACCAAGGTTACCATTTGCCTCCGGCCCCTTCCCCACCCTCAGTTTGTAGCTGCCCCTGGCAGGGAAGTATCCCTGTTCCTACACCAAGTTGTGAGACATCAAAGGCCAAAGACCACAGAGCCATGCAGGGTCTTGGGACCCTGTTCCTGCTGCTGACTGCCTGCCTGGTTTCAAGGGCTGACCATGGGTCAATACTACCAGATATCCAGGTTCAGGAGAACTTCAGTGAGTCCCGGGTAAGGCTGGCCTCTCTGGCTGAGGTGGCCATAGTGGTGGTATGCCCAGGCCCCTAGGCCTTGCTGGCTGAGGCCTGCCAGTCTTGGGGTCATCTTCCTATCTTGTAGATGACATCTCAATCTCTAGGGGACCTTCCTGGCTAGACTGTTAGGTTATTCTGAGATTCTCTGAGGATACAGCTCCCTCACCTGCCATCCATTCTTTGGGGCCCTCTGTAAGCCTAGTGTCTTCCAAATCTGCCCTCTCCTCATGGGTCTCTAGAGGAATCCACATATGGCAGGTGGCATAGGGTGGGCATGAACCTGTGAGCTTTGGGGACAGACTCATGGGATTATGGGAAGAAGAGAAGTAGGACACTGGTTGATGGGCTTGGGGGAATTACAAAGTTGTGAGCCTAAGGGCACCTTGGCCTGTGGCAGACATGGCACTATGTGTCTATGTGTGTGTGGCTAAGTGCAAATAGTTTTGTATGCGTGCAAGTGCCCTTGCATGTGCGTGTGTGTGTGTGTATTGTAGAGCCAGCAACCCCAGCTTTGTCCTGAATCATAAAGTTATCTGAGTAGAGGACCCTGTCCACCTCAACACTGTCTCCATGATCTATCTGCAGGGTTCTCAGAACTTTCCAGGTATATTTTCTGTACCTTAGGACAAGGAACAGGTGTGCTGGATGTCCAGGGGTTGGAAGGTCAGCTCTCTCTGACTGGTGTCAAGAGGAAAAGGAAGAGGCTGGTCCTAGAAGGTCCTACCAGGTTTTTAGTGTCTCCATGGCACTTCTACCAGCTGCCTCACAAGGTGGCAGGCACTGCCATGGAAGGTATAAAACCCAAGCTTCACTTTCTAGGGCAGTAGTAGCTGGTGGCCTCAGAATATGCGGCCTGGACCCTACTTGCCCACAGGGGCATCACAGACACTTTATTTCTGAGGAGCAGGCCTTGTGTAAGGCAGAGGGACTCTGCACACCTCTGTCCTAAATATGCCCTACTTGGAACTCCACCGTGGCCTAGAGACACTGTCCCTTAAAGGGCTGACCCTTGGAGAAGGGAAGTGAAATGTGGGCATGTTTTCTCAAAGGCCTGGTTAAATCCAGATTCCAGCTTGTAGCTCTTCCTAGATCTATGGAAAATGGTACAACCTGGCGGTGGGTTCCACCTGCCCATGGCTGAGGCGGATTAAGGACAAGATGAGTGTGAGCACGCTGGTGCTGCAGGAAGGAGCGACAGAAGCCGAGATCAGCATGACCAGTACTCAATGGCGGTAAGTGGGGTGCAGGAGTGACCAGGCTCCCCAATACTCCCAATCTTGTCCTGGGAACCACAGCTAGGACCTTGCTTCTGAGCCTCAGGTTCACAGCTATCCTCCCCAGCAGACATCTCATGTGCTTCTCAAGGACCATGTCTCCAACACTAGGCTTCTTGAGCAACCTGTCCCTTCATGGGTATTCCTCCCTTCACCGAGGAAGGGAACATGACCCCAAGGGCCTAGCTGGAGAGCCTCAGGCCAGCGGATCTAAGGTGAAGTTCCTAGACTCTACCCATTACTCCCTGCTGCTGTGCAGTCAATCATGAAATGCCCCCCTCTCCCACCTCTCCTCTCTCCACTGCTGCCACTGTGGTTCAAGCCTCCCTCCATCCCTCCCTTCCTCCCTCCCTCCCTCCCTCTATCCCTCCCTTTGCCTTCCCTCTGTCTCCTGCAAGCCATGTACTTTCCTTTCTACCTTCAACCTCCATCCTCCCCTTTGACCCAGTCTTTACCTAGCAACCAGAAAGACTTTTAAAAGCCACACCTGCTGATGAGAACCTTCCATAGCTCCCCACTACCCTCAGTACTAAGAGTGAAATCTTGATGTGGCTTCTAGACCTTTCAGCTCTCCCTCTCCCAGCTCCGTGCTCTCCCGTGGCCTTTTCAACCCTCTGCAGCAGAGCTTTCGGCTCCAAGAGTCCTTCACGCTCTCACCCCTCCAGGCCATTACGCCTCTCCCTGTCTCCCCAGCCTAATTCTGTAAGTCCTGGGCATACTATTTCCATGCCATTTCTTCTAGAAAGCCCTCCTAGACCCTCTTGAGTACAGTCTTTCTACATCCTGCTGAGTGCACTGTTTGCATCTGGCCCTGGATGGACTTCCTGGCCCACATTACTACAAACCCCATGCAAGGACAGGACTGTCAGGCTTTCCTCTGTGTCCCCAGCATGTGGCACAAGTGTTGTTCACCGGGCAAGAATAGAATAGAATTCTACAGTGCCTCCCTGGCCAATAGGAAGTGCTGAGAGTTCCCTATGACAGCCACAAGGGGCACTGATGTGTCATCCTCATGTTCTAGATGGGATGGTAGGCAATGAATGAAAGCTGAGCATCGGTTCATCCCTGCCACCAGGGTAACATGTGGCACTGATGACTTTATTGCCAGGAAGCACGAACATATCCCCTTTCTCTGTTCCTCATGTATGAAAGAGGGGTTTCCAAGAGTTAGGATGACCATGAAACAAGATATGTGGAAATTTTGGCTTTATCATTGCCAGGAAAGGTGTCTGTGTGGAGATCTCCGGGGCATATCAGAAGACAGACATCGATGGAAAATTCCTTTACCACAAATCCAGTGAGTGAGGGGACACACCACAGCCCCATCCTTCCCCTTTCTCTCCTCCTTCTACCCTTGCAACCTTCCTGCCCATTTACCAAAGAAGTCATCCATCCTTCCCCCAGTGCATCACCACCATCACCACCTTCTTGGCACTCCAATCCCCCCCATACCCTCAGTTAGCATATGAGCAGAACTGGGAGGATGACACCATCAGCTCTCCACCCCGCAGGCCCCATGCTTGGTGCTATGTGGCAGAGGGATATGGGCCCAAATTTACTCAGAGATTTAGCAACTGCCTGTTGACTGTCCAGTGTGTGCCAATCATTGTGTGTGGGACGAGCACATGGATGGTGACCGAGTGCATGTGCAACAGTAAGCAAATGAATGGGCAGATGAGTTGATGGGTCATCTGAAAGACAGGCAGATGGAGTGATGGAAGGAGAAAAGAAGGAAGGAAAGACAGACAGAAGGAGGGAAGGAAAGGGAAAGAAAAGCTGGCCATGGTGGTTCATGCTTATATTCTCAACAATGAGGTGGAGGAAGAAAGATCATAAGTTCAAAGTCATCTTAGGCTACATAGCAAGTTAACAGGCCAACCTGGGCTAAATGAGACTCTCTTTTAAAAAAAAAAAAAAAAAAGAGGGAGAAAACAACAGGAATCCGGTGGGTGGGGGAGGTAATAGGCAAGAGAGGAGGGAGAATGCAAGGGTGGGAGGAAGGAAGAGAGGAAGGAAGAGAGGAAGGTAGGAAAGAGAGAGGGAAGGGACCATGGAGGGAGGGGGACAGAAAAGAGCAAACAAGAGCAGATAGATGGAGTGGAGATGGGTGAGTTGATGCTGTCTAGTAGCTGGAGAGAGAGGGATGCTGGGTGAGCAGTTGTCGAGCCCTTGGAAGAGCCCTGTGGCTGTGGGGATGCAGGCATGCTGAGTGGATGACAGGTGATGGGCCTCCAGAGCGAAGAGCCTAATCACAGACTCCTTTGGTCTGCCTGCATCTCCCACACAGAATGGAACGTAACCCTGGAATCCTATGTGGTCCACACCAACTATGACGAATATGCCATTTTTCTTACCAAGAAGTTCAGCCACCACCACGGACCCACCATCACTGCCAAGCTCTATGGTAAAGGCCTTAACAATGAGTCTGTTGGAGCTAGGTTGGGGGTGTGGTGGGGCAGAGATTATTCATCTGTGAACCATGGATGGGAAGGAGCAGGAAGTTTGCCTTTTTTGGTGAGAGAAGTCTTGGTTAGGGAGGGGCAATGGGCCCTGACCTTGAAGCTGTAGGGCTCAGCATCCCCGGTAAGATAGAATTCCCATGCCAAGGAGACAGTTCAATGATGAAAATGCTTGCCACCAAGAATGAGACCAAATTGGGATTCCCAGAACCCACATAAACACCTGGTGGATGTTACGGGTGCCAGTAATTCCAGCCAGCAGGGGTTCTGACAGGGGATCCCCACACAAGCTGGCAAGGGAGACAAGGTGTATCTGAGAGTTCTGAGTTTTACTGAGAGACCCTGCTCCAATGACTAAGGTAGGAGAGCAATGGAAGCTGATTCCTTCTGCAACCCCTGGCTGAAGCAGAAGCCACATAGCTTCTATGTGTCCACATAGACAGACACATGTGTGTGCGTGCATGCATACGTGTGTGCACCCCTCCCTACCATGCAAATGGAAAAGAGCAGGGAGAAAGTGACTCTAGAATCACCAAAGCCCAGTCAGAGCCAATGGAAATAGCCTGAATAAGGACCTAGGACCTATAATGGGCCCAGTCTCTCTCTTGGGGAGCCGTCTTTCAATGGTATGTCATGGAGAGTTAATGAGCCAGTCCTTTCCACACTTTTCACTGGACACAGCCATCCAGCTGATCAGGGTGCCTGGGGTTCTCAGTTTCTTCTCTGCTTTCTGTTTGCAGGGCGGGAGCCACAGCTGAGGGACAGCCTTCTGCAGGAGTTCAGGGAGGTGGCCCTAAGTGTGGGCATCCCTGAGAACTCTATCGTTTTTATGGCTGACAGAGGTAAGTGGTATTTTGCCTGACTCTGAATTTTGGTCCTCCTTCCTGCCCCACAGAGAACATCCCCAGTCCCTGCATCTTTCCTTTAACCCTCAGAGACAAACAAGGCCACAGTCCTCTCTCTCTATACAGAGACAGAGTTCCTGGGTTTGCCCCAAGTCTCAGAACATGCACTAGCAAAGCCAGCACTTAATGAATTCCATTCTTATCCCATGAGTCTCCATGAGGGTACCCACAGACACTGCTGAAGAGGCAGAAAAGCCTTGGAGTTGAGGGCACAGACTCACAGTCACAGTACCTCCATTGAAGCTTAGTGGTTCAAGCACAGAGGTGTGACTTCTGGCTAGCCCTCCTACACCTTTACTTACCTCATCTGTCAAATGGGATAACAATGCACTGCCCCCTCAAAGCCCACTGTGAGGGGTCTGTGAGAAAAAAGCCATTAGAGGATGCAGCATGATGCTTTGGAAGTGCTCCATAAAAGCCCTTGTAGTTGATCTTCTGAGAATACTGACTGAGTGATGCCAGTCTGTTAATAGTCTCATCAAAGGCTTTGAGTGCAGTGAGAAGGGCCCTCCATGAAGTGTTCTAAAGCACAGGGCGTGATGTCCACCAAACAGAAATCTGGGTCTAGGACATTTAGAGCCTGGGCCTCTTGCTCACTCTTCTTTTGTGTCCTCTGTCTTAGGGGAATGTGTACCTGGGGATAGGGAGGTGGAGCTCACTTCATTTTCGGTGAGTATCTCTTCCACCCTTCTTCAACAGCCCCACCCCAGGCACTCTGCACAGACTTGCACCTTACTAGGGTTTAAGAACTGGCCAGCAACACCAGTTTCTTGGGCACAGGAACAGAGACAATGCCAGTGTCTCTGGGGAGAGGGATGAGGCACACAAGCACAGCCTCAGCAGCCTGTCACCTTGCATGGGGCAGTGTGACCATAACCATGGCCATGCTGAATCCTCTGTGGAAGAAACTACAGCCTCTCAAGCCTGGGTTCCTGGGTCTTCTGGGCCTTCCCATTATACTGAATCACTTACTGTTTGGTATTTCCCCAAGGAAGAAGCTACATTTTTTTCACTTTTGTTTTTATTTAATGTTCACAGGTGTTACACCTGTATGTATGTTCATGTGCCATGTGTGTGCACTATCTACAGAGGCCAATAGAGGGCATCAGATACCCTAGAACTGGAGTTATGAGCCACCATGTTAGTATTGGAAACCAAACCTGAGTCTTCTGCAAGAGCAGCAAGTGCCCTTAACGGCTGAGCAACCTCTTAAGCCCCACCCCCTTTTCACTTTAAAAAAGTTTTTTAATGACACAAAATTTCATAGCCATTTTGGCATTTATTTATTTATTTATTTATTTATTTATTTATTTATTTGAGGCAGAGTCTCACTGTGTAGCTCTGGCTGTCCTGGAACTCACAATATCGAGCAGGCTGGCCTTGAACTCACAGAGATTTGCCTGCCTCTGCCTTCCAAGTGCTGGGATTAAAAGCATGTGCCACCACAACCACCTGGTAACTACTTATTTTGAAATGTATGCTTTGCTGGCTTTATATACCTTTCTTCCTCAATTTTCTTTTTTATTTAGAAATTTTAGTAAAAAAAAAAAAAAAAGTCTAAATCCAGTGACACACCCCAGCTGGAGAAAGCAAGGCACGGCTAGAGCTTTTCTTTCACAGAGCCATTTGGCTCATTACCAGGTGTTTGTTAACTCGGTGCCAGTGCTGATGCATCTCCACCTAAGCCATGTTCCCTATTGCCTAACTGATATTGGAGGAAACCAGGGTGGGAGGTGATCATACTTATTTGCTTTATAGATTATCACAATTTCCTTACAATTGCATTTTACTTCTGGCCTTTAAATTTCCTTTTCTTTGGTGGAAATGTTTCTAGAACAAACATTTTTCCTACCAAGAAAAACACATGCAGCGTATTTTTGTTTCCTTGCTTTCTTAGTCAGGGTTTCTTTTGCTGTGATGAAACACCATGACCAAAAGCAACCTGGGAAAGGGTTTATTTGGCTTACTCTTCTACATCCCTGTTCATCACTGAAGGAGGCCAGGAAGAAACACACAGGGCAGGATCCTAGAGGCAGGAGCTGATGCAGAGGCCAGAGAGAGGTGCTGCTTACTGGCTTCTTGCTCCTTGTAGCTAGTCAGCCAGATTCCTTATAGAAGCCAGAATCCTGCCACCCACAATGGGATGGGTCCACCCACATGAATCCCTAGTTATGAAAATGCCCTACTGGCTTGCCTACAGCCTGATTTTGTGGAGGCATTTTCTCGATTGAGGTTCTTGCCCCTCAGATAGCTTGTGTCAAGTTGATGTAAGAACCAGTCTGCACACTTACCCAGCTTACACCATGTTCCTGTGAGTCTATTATACGGTTAGCAGCTTGGGTGAGAGGAGAGTGATGACAGGGTTTCGATCTTTCTCATGATCTTCATCGTTTGCTCTTGTGCCTCTGTGTTTAAATCCTCCCACTTACCCTGAGGGTCTCCAGGCTCCCTGTCCTTCTTCTCTACAATGTCCATTAGGAGGTTTTTGTTTGTTTTAATTTTGATGATTTTATTTTTTCCTCATAACTGGACAACCTGATTCCTTCTTCAACTCAGGAACATTTTCTTCAATTGTTTCTATCTTATTTGTCTTCCTTCTACAATGCCTAGGATGCGGATTTATTTCCTGCAGTGTCTAAATGACAGTTTATTATCTCAACTATGAGGTGAAATCAAACATCTTTTTCCAACTCTAATGGCTTCCACCACTGATGGCGGCTGTAACACCGATAGATGTTATTGTGACTTTCACTGGTGGCTTAATTTTTTTCATATTTCTTGCTCCCATATTTCTTTATCCTTGTGAGTTGGGAATAGTCCTTCAATTTAATCCAATTCCTCTGAGCAGCTATGTTAGCTAACTTGTTTTCCTTTACTCCATCTCTCCTTTCTCACCAAGGAAGGCCTATATGTCACCAGGTTAAGATGAATCTGGAAGAGACCACGGGCCCTGATGTGACAGTTGCCCCTTAAGAGAAGAAACAATTTAAGACCACCATAGTACCACCTTTTCAAGTCTTAGACTCCTCCTGTGAGCAGACAGACTGCCTAGTGACCAGTGGTCTCCATTCCCATCCCTTCTTTAATTGGCCTTGAACTCTGCCTCAGAGGGAGAAGCCCTCTTGAGCCAGAAGCCCTCTTGAGCCCTTTCTGTAAATTCAGAACGACACTGGGGCTAGCATCTCATTAGGCAGTCTGGTATGAAGCTGTTCTCATCTCTCCCCAGAGAGCCCGGCGGGCAGTGCTGCCCCAAGAGAATGAGGGGTCAGGGAGTGAGCCACTAGTAACTGGGACCCTCAAAAAAGAAGGTAAGTAGGCTCATTTGCTCACCTGCTTCAGCCTTGCGGTGGCGAACAGAGCCCATGGCCAGCTCAGCCCATGGCCAGCTCAGACTGGCTGCCTCAGCACTGCAAGGCCCATCTCTCAGCTATAGCTAAGACAGATGTAGCTCTGAACCCTCTTGGGTTGGGGGGAGAGGGACAACAGATATAGTCTCAGGCTGAGGAGGGCTCAGCTCTGCCAGGAGGAGTGACTTTATATTCTGTCTGCACACTCACCAAGCCTTGGTGTTCTCCCGGATACTCGCCTACAGAACTGACCTTTAGGACTCTTGTATCGGTAAGGGAGAAGGATTTAAAGATGTTCTGTGTGGATGTCAGTTCATTTAACTTACTCAGCAAATGCCAAGCCTGCCCTACCATTGGCCTTGTGCCAGACATTGGGTTTTTCTCAGCTCTTTGGGTTTTTGTGAGGAGACTTCCAAAGGAGCAAATATTAGGTCCAAAGGACAGTATCATCAAAGGGTTGGAGATTCTAAGGAGACAGAGATGAGGTGATGAAAGGCAATCCCTGGGCCAAGGGAACTCAGGCTATGTCCAGGAATCATGAAGAGTTTTGTGGATCACAGGAGAGCAAATGCCTGAATGGTAACTTGTGAAGGGGTCGAGGTGGATGTTGGTGAGGGGAGCCAGCTAGACTCTCTAGGCAGATAGGTCTTCGGGTTCCTGATAAACCCTCCATTCTGTATTATGGGATGGAATGAACACTGATTTTTGAGTGTGGGGGTTTGGGTATTCATTCTGTGGTTCACCATCTAGAGGAGAAGAAGGTAAGGGGCACCTGCTTCTTATCTAAAGGATGAGGTGATAGACCTCTCTGTTGGCATGATCGGTGCATATCAAGTTGTACACAGGTATGCAGCAAGCGCTCAGTAAGTGCTGCTCTTCCATCTCTTCCCAGACTCCTGCCAGCTCAACTACTCAGAAGGTCCCTGCCTGGGCATGCAAGAGCGGTATTACTACAACGGGGCTTCCATGGCCTGTGAGACCTTCCAATATGGGGGCTGCCTAGGCAATGGCAACAACTTCTTCTCTGAGAAGGAATGTCTGCAGACGTGCCGGACCATAGGTGAGTGCATCTTCTTTTTGCATGCTTCATGTCCCCAGTTCTCATTGTCCCACAGACCTGTCTGGCCATGAGCAGGAGTTAAGGTTTTCTCAGGGTGGCATCCAGGGCAAGGTTGCTCATAGGAATTCCACATCTAGATGCAGGTGGCCTGGGTCAGTCATAATTTGTTTATTTTTCTGGGGACCCATCCAGTTTCCCAGTCTGTAAAAAAAGGACCGTGCATTCTAGATGTTCAGGCTCCCCTGGCCCTGTCTATTGTCCTGTGTAAGACTGACTAACACTCCATGTTCCTTTTTCCTCCACAGCGGCCTGCAATCTCCCCATAGTTCAAGGCCCCTGCCGAGCCTTCATAGAGCTCTGGGCATTTGATGCAGCACAAGGAAAGTGCATCCAATTCATCTACGGGGGTTGCAAAGGCAATGGCAACAAGTTCTACTCTGAGAAGGAATGCAAGGAGTACTGTGGAGTCCCTGGTGATGGTAGGAGGCCCTCGGGTGTTCAGGGAAGCAGGAAAGGGGTCCTGGTAAATGGTAGGGACTAGAGAGTCAAATTATGGACTCTTTCCCAGGCGAGCAGCCTGGTCTACTCTCTGGACCACATAGGTCCTCAGGTTCCCACATAGGAAAAGGGCCAAGGCCAGGAATATGCCCGAGCTGGTCCTAGCTGGACCAGAGAAGATGCTAGCCAGGCACCAGCAGAAGGCATGCAGGACACCTGAGGAGCTGGGTGGAGCTGCCCTCCAGATCCTTCAGGCTGAGCACATGGATCAAGGGACCTCTCCCCTGCTTAGTGTTGAACTTAACCCTGTCACATGCCTAGGCACCAAACTACATTCCAACCCTACCCCACACCCTTTTAATGCTTTTGTTTTGAGGCAGGGTCTTGACTTTTCCCTGTAGCCCAGGAAGGCTTTATCTTCTTCCTGAATAGCTGGGAATCCAAGTCTGTACCACAAGGTCAGCCTCTAAGGACAACTAGAAATTGTAAAATGGGACAAATTTCCTAAATCCAACTCCATAGTACCAACTGTAGGGTTAGTGCTCAGCTGGTGTGATGGCCAGGGTACAGTGGCCACTTAGATTCTCTGGGTCTTGCTATTCCCACTGGGAAATGGTACCTCCAGCAAGTCAGAGAAGGCAGAAGGCCAGGCTGTTCCATGCAATGCCCATAAGTGAGGCCATTTAGCAAGTGATGTTTCATTCTAGCCCAAGGACCCATTCTGAGTCACTCTGTATCTGCAGGGTACGAGGAGCTAACACAAAGTTGAAGGTGCCAATCTGCAAGCCAGAGGATAGCCATTGTCCATCACAGTGCAGTCCGGCTTAGATGATCAGGACCCAAATAAAACAAACTGTCATTTCCTAGCCTTCTGTGTGTTGGCATCTCATTGTCACAATAAGGGTACTGGAGGGGAAGGGAAGCTCGGGCATGAGTAAACCAGCCTTCCCGGGGAAGAAAGATGCATGGCTTGCAATGTGACAACATCCTGCAGTACAAGATCCTGGCTGTGCACCATTTCAAACACGATAGTTCCTAATTCTTCAGTAGTGGGGTGGGGTTATTTTGCTTTACAAACATAATATAAAAAAAAGAAAACCCAGTAGATGGTGGTGGTGCATGCCTTTAATCCCAGCACTTGGGAGGCAGAGGTAGGCAGATCTCTGTGAGTTCAAGGCCAGTGTGGTCTACAGAGTGAGCTCCAGGACGGCCCGGGCTACACAGAGAAACCCTGTCTAAAAAAAAAAACAACAAAAAACAAAAAACAAAAAACAAAAACCAAACAAACAAATAAGCAAAAACCAAACCAACCAACCAACAACAACAACAAACAGAAACCAAGTCTTAAAAAAAGGCGACAACATTTGCTAGATGCTGTTCTCAATTCTAAAATCAGCCCCCTTCCCAGACCTAGAAACTCTGGCACTTGTTTCTAGAAGAGGTTGCACAAGGGTCACAAAGATGCAAGGACAAATAAATAGTGGTGTCCTGGAGTGCCCAAGTGCTTGAGGTTGCTCCCAATCCTTGCCACATGAAGTCCTTTCTAGTGTTATCCTCCGAGGAGCCAGCTTGTCTCCTTACCCATCCAAAATCACCTGGAGCTGCAGCACCTGCTATTTCTCTCCCTTGACCTGGACTGCCTGTCTTCTGGGGTCCTCACCAGTTCTATGCCCTGGTAGAATGTCTCCTGAGGTCCTCACCAGCCCCATGCCCTAGTGGATTGTCTCCTGAGGTCCTCACCAGCCCTATGCCCTGGTAGAATGTCTCCTGGGGTCCTCACCAGCCCCATGCCTTAGTGGATTGTCTCCTGGGGTCCTCACCAGCCCCATGCCTTAGTGGATTGTCTCCTGGGGTCCTCACTAGCTCTATGCCCTGGAAGATTGTCTCCTGGTCTTCCTGGTGCATCTGCCACAACCAGCTGAGCCTTGGACCAGAGTCCAAAGTACTGGACTGGCCGCGATTCTTGCCATGTGGGAAGAGAGGAGGCTGGCTGGCCAGGATAGCTTGAGGACAAGCCTGGGCCATGTCCACGCCCTGGAGAGTCTCCTGTAATTGTCTGGTCCTAACTGCATCCACCCATCCCAGGTAGTAGGCAGATAATGATGGGGGTTGAAGATGCCTGGCTTGAGCTCTCAAGTGGAAAGTCATCCTTGCAGCAGAAACGAGGCCAGTGATCTGGGAAGTGACCACAGTGTCCAGAGTTGATGACTAGTTCAGAAAAGGGATTGCTTCTCATGCCTGGAGGCCATTTGATGAAGTGTTCTGTCAGGCAGGCAGGATGTGAGTCTAGAACACTCTATAGTTCCCTGAGATACATAGGCATTTCCTTTTTCTTCAAAGTCTGGGACTTGGGGTTTCTAGTTTCCAACAGAAGAGACTGAAGGGACAGTGTTTATGATCACAGCTTTGGATTGAAGTGGACAGGTTAGAAGCCACCAGGGAGACAGTGCCGAAAGAAGTTGTGGAAAGGGCTAACCATCATCATCAGGATTACATCCATCCTTATCTGACAGAGACAGTTGCCAATGGGAGTTTGGAGGTACCGCTCTGAAGTGGAGCATTTTGAGGTGGTCTGGAAGACAAATATTTAAGAGGACAAATATTAAATACAAGTTCCATATGCTGGCTGGCTCCCACCAGTGGGTAGAACATCAGGTTCACGGTGGGTTTTTGCTTGTTGTACAGTTCTGAATTCTCTATTAAAAACCAAATGTCATCATAAAACTCTGCTTAACTCTTGGTGGCTTGATCCTTGGGACAAGATCCTTATATGTAGCCTAGGCTGGCCTCAAACCCAAGATTGCCCTGCCTCTACCTATCCAGTCCTGGAATGAGATGTGTGCTACCCCAGGTGGGCTATTCAGTTCTTATGGGAAGACAAATTGAGGGCTCTGAGCTGTCCCCTGAGGATGTCTCCCTGTAGCTTTTTCTGTCTCCAATTGTTTGTCCGAAAGGCACCTACTTCTGTGACAGTTCTGAGCTATCCTTCAGTACAGGAATTCCCTGGGACTCGCTACAGCTTTAACTAATAAACAATAGTGTACCCAGACAACACAATCATTCCTCTGGTGAGGCCTGCCTGTAACTCAGTCCCAGGTATCTATAACACTTCTCCCAAAAGAGATCAGGATTCCTTTTCTGCCCAGGATCCTTTACCTTGAGGAGGCACAGAGTATCCAGTCTTGCCTTTGGGTTTTTAGTGGTTACTCTTCATATTTACTTGTTACAGTACAGATGTGGCTGCTTAATAAATTTATTAATAAATAAATTCTTAAATGACCATAACTCAGAGGTTAACCCTCCAATGGTGAGATCCACAGGCCTGGCCTTATTTGACCCGAGAGGTCAAGGAAATTCAGAAAATTTGTGGACACCACAGACTTCCTTATAATTTCATATAATTTCAGCTGTGGAGAAATTCCTGCACCAACTTTATCTCCTGACACAGAGATGCCCACGATTCCCTTGTAGAAGCTTCCACGGGGCATGCTTGCAGGACTAGGCTGCTTCTCTCTGGGAAAGGGGCCAAGTATAGAGTGGAGTTCCTCAGCACTAGTTAACGACATGGGTGGAGCCTGAGGTGGGGAGGAGGTCTGCGCTTCACTTACCTGGAGACCAAGAGGACAGCTTTCCTGTGCCGGGCTCTTTTGAGGTCCTATACCCTCCCCTCCACATGGGTCATTTTCCAGTGGGATATTTTCTCCCTCAACTTTTGAGCCTATGGAAGAAAGGCAAAAATATCCTCTTGTCTGTGACATCAGGCTCTGAACAAGTGGCAGGAGTCAACTCTTCATGTGTTTAGAGTTCCAGTGTGCCATCAGGAATTGATCTGCCCAGGAAGTGACTGATACATGTAACAGCTGTAAACACATGCCTGTTGCATGGGAGACCCCACCCACTATAGTAAAGGTAGGAGAGCCTCATGGATGGCTCTGGGGCCAGGCCCACTTGGATGTGTGCCTTCTGTACCAAACCAGCAGGACTGATTAAAACCCATCCCTTATTCTCCGAGACAGGCCTCTAGAAGTCATCCCGCAGCAGGTCTCGGACTCCTTGGATGCCTTCTTCCATATCCACCAAACACTGTCTGAACCAGGTCTATATTGTGTCAACCAATGACCCTTAAATGAAGAATGGGCAAGCATGACTTCAGAGAGTGACATGCCACCTTGGTACCTGACTTCTGTTCTACTCACCCAGCCACTGAAGGAGCTGTGTTGAGTGGATGATATGGCCCAACCCCAACCCCAAGAAAAACATCACACACCAGAGGTTCCTAAAGGTTGTTTTATTGTAAAACCATAAATACAACACTGACATGAACTTGGGAGCGCACTTAGGCGACTGATCCTCTAGTCATTGAAGGATGTCTTTTTACCTTGGCATCAACCAGCTGGGAAATGGTTTGGGGGTCGGGGGGGAGGAACTGAATCTTGGGCCAGGGCTTTTGGTAATTTAAGGAACCCAGTGGAACCTTCCTCTTCTCCATATCCATGGGAATATTCCACTTGTGGACAAGAACAGACATGTAAAAACAGTAACATCAAGACAGCTCAGCTTTACGTTTTATTACTTTGTAAAAATCTTTTAAAAAATTTTCTGTTCCTTTCTTCCATTTGACATCAGTAAAATTTTTAAACACCACGAAACCAATTTAGCTGTAAAATGGAGAAACAGTACCCAAACCAAAGTAAAATAAAACACCCCAAAGGACACACAGAAAACCCTAAATAAACCCTCAAGTTTGGCCTTGGGAGTTTATGTATCACAAGAACTGGCAACTCAACCCCCACGCAATGTGGCTCCCTGAAGGACTGTTGGATCCACACCATCAATACAGGAGACCGCCAATGACATCTTTGTTAATTAACACAGCAAGTGTGACGCTGGGTAACTTTTTTTTTTTTTTAAATACAGTACATGGTACACAGGGTCCCTAAGATAGCCCTGCATAAACCCCCGTGAAGACTTGAGCCAAGCACTGGCTGTTTATAAAAATATTATGTTGCTACAAAAGTATAAATTAATACTACTGGCATTAAGAAATATTAAACACATAAAACTTATAAGGATTAAGAAAAATATTCATTAATACCTGTAGAAAACTCTGGCCTAAAAAAGATATTTTTTGTGTGTGTGTTTGCTTTTTTGTAAATTTTTTTTGTGTTTTTAAATTTTTTTTTTTAAGATGACTTGAGTTTCTTGCACTCGAAGCGAGACACACATGTGTCTATGGTATTGCCTAGAACGTCTTTACTACTGAGACAGTATGGAGGCGCACACACGTGGTCACTGAGTAGGGGGGCAGGAGGAAAGGGGGACCAAGGCGTTCTCAAGATTTACCTGATGTGAATGATCACCAACGTAAAGTTGTGGGGAAAAGAAAAATAGGGTCAGAAGACAACTGAAAATACTTCATGCGTCTTAAAAAATATCTCTGCTTCAGGTTGTTAGACAGAATGGTTTCCTGATGCCTGGGATCTGGAAGGCCCTGCCACATGGCTCTTGTTCTTTCATGGTTGGCCAGGCCCAGCCCAAGTCAGGCCACAAGCTTGAGCCCTGTTTGGGAAGCCACCCACTCTCGATGGGTGGGAGAATGGTCCTAAGTGAGCCTTCTGGCACCTGGATTATGAGAGGAGCCCTCCTTCCATCTGACCTGCAAATTCCGGCTCCTAAGAACAAGGCTGGGCTCTGCCCCTTTAAGGAACTTTGGTTCAAAGAGTCAAGGTGCCCAGGGATGGGTAGGACCTTGGTGGGTGGTGATTCCAATGCCAACTCCAAGGCTAGTCAACTTCCCATTTGGGATTGGAAACTTAAAGCACCACCCTCTTCCATGTGAGGCCTATATGTGCTCAAAGACCACAGGTTCCCTTGGTCAAAGCCAGGGCTCTCCAGACTACCATCCTCAGACTCAAATGAGAGAGGAAGAAAAACAAACACAGCCACACAATCCCCCTGGAGAGCCTGCAAAGGGGAGATGGGAGGGAAACACAGGGAAACACTGTATCATTGGTATGCCATAACTGGCCTAGCAAACGTTTGCCACAGTGAAGGGGAGGAGTAGCCTCCTTTCCAGCTCTCCCACTGTCCTGGGGACAGGAGCCCCTGTGCACTGTCTCCAGAGTATAGCCTGAGCCTCACTCTCTTGGTTCTGCCCTCCAGAAACCTTCTTCTAGATATATGACAGACACAACACTGTCACACCACTGCCAAGACCAGGAAGCTAGGAGCTTGGCATAGCTTATGGGGTAACGAGTGTCCTGTGCTTTCCTCTTCAATCGTGACATCATGAGGCCTGAGGTGGCATCCCACCTACATCCGAGCTTTGATACTTCTTGGTGACCCTGTGTCCACAGAGTGAGCATGTGTGGCACCCACACTCTAGCCCAAGGCTAGGAAAACAGGGGACCTTGCTCAAAAAACGGGCTCCAAAAGCAGAGATTCAGCTTCACAGTGGAAAACATGCCTTGTAGAATTCTTCCATTTCTTCAAAGTGCAGGAGATAAAATCAGTTGAACTGAAATGAAGACTCTTGGCCAGCACACATGGCTGGTGTCCAGGTCCTTTCTAGAAACCTGGAGATGAGTTCTCATCAGTATACCAGTTGCTCTTCTCACCAGAAAACAGCTACCTTTCCCTCAGCCAAGAGCCAACCCCACAATGCCAAATGCGGAGCCTTCAAGGAGGATGGTTCGTGCTGTAGCAAGCGGCTTCCTGTGGAAGCCAGCCCCAGGGATGGGATGCAAGCAGCTGTGCTCACACAGAAGTCATTGTATCCTGGGCGCTGAAAGCCATGCAAGGGAGGCTTGGCAGGAGGACTCTGGTGTTCAGAACAGAACCACGCTGAGCACAAGTGCTTCCATGTACAACCATTTCTCATTGACCTCTTGAGAGACTGAATCCCAGGCAAACAAGCTTCAGGCCCCGGCTTGGCCGTCACTGGTGAAACAAAGTGACCACAGACTGGGGAGAACCTTGCTAATGGAAGCGCCTCTTCTCTCCTTCCGTGTTTGGGTCCATGGATGTTAAAGCAATGGCCATTTTTGTCCAGAGAACCATACAGCTCAAGGTGAGCTGTATGTTAGAAATGGCCCAGCTTCCTGGTATCCCAGCCCCCAATAGCCTACAGTGGAAAGACCTATAGTGGTCACAGAATGAGGAGGCAGATGACAAAATCCTTCTGAAGGCTGAAGCCAGCCCAGGCCACTGGAGATCAACTGGAAGAGCCTTAGTGCTTTGGATGAACTAGAATTTGGTAAGTTGGATATTGCTGTTGATGGGGCCTGTGGCTGGATCTGGGAGATCTTTGGGATTTACTGAGCAGTTGGTTGCAGGATGTGTATTGTGGAGATTGCCCATATGAAAGCAGACACTGGGCACAGTTTTTCTGGTTGGGGACACTAGAGAGAAATGACAGCCTGCTGCCTTATAATCTTTGAGGACGAGGCAGCCCAGAGATGGGTTTCTGAGGACCACGTGGGGCTCATGCTGAACCTAGAGAGGTAATCTAAGCCCCAAGGAAAGATGATTCAAGGTGCAAATGAACTGGACAGGAGGTGACTACCTATGACCAGATGCATGGAGTTTAACACTAACTTTCTTTCTGGAGGGAGAAGATTCTATACTCCAAAAAATACCTGCAATGCACATCTGGGCTTGGCTCTAACAGCAACTCAGGCCCAGCTCTGCCTGAGGATCTGTTTTCACTGACTGCACTAAGCACCCAGCTTCCAGTGTGGCTACAAGTGCTGGGTTATGGCCCCATTCCCAACAGATGAGGGAGACTGGAGGTATCCTTCATCATCAATCCAAAGCCCACCTCCTGGAATGCCATGAGCAGTGTGAAGACATTCCTACATTCTTCAGGGAGCAACATTCAGTTCCTGTCTGGATCTCTCACTGTGGACAGAGGTTCCTCTGATGGTAAGTGACAAGTTGAAGACACCGTGATGTAAATGCCTAGAACATCGCTTGCAGTAGGGATTGTATGGTGGTTCCTGAGACCATAGCTTGCTGGAGTGGATGTAGACACAGCCTTCTCGGATCTGTTTGTATGTCTGAGACTCTACAGGAGAGCTTGGTTAGTCTTGTGAGGTGAAGAGTATGGGCTTAGGCCTCAAGGACAGAGTTCTGGAACCTTGAGCATAACTGAAAGCCACGGAGTCTTTAAATCATCTTCACTTCCCTCCTGCTGGCGACCCAGGGGAAAGGGCTACGGGTACAGTGCTTTTGAAGTCGAGGTATCTTTCAGTTGAGTAATGCTTTATGACAGAGAAGGGGGGCAGTCCAAGCCCCAGGTAGGAGAGGCGCTTTTGCAAATAACCCCTCAGGGATGGCCATTCTCAGCCTGAAGTGTAAGCATCTCCATACCATAGCTGTGGTCACTGGAGGGATCAGAGACACCAAGCTAAAGACCTTTATGGGATGGTTATGCTCATCATCCTGTGAAGAGAATGGCATCCCCCTCTTGGCATCTGGACTCTGTATAGGAGTATTAGTTCCCGGCCAAGGGGATTAGAAGTAAGGGCTAACAACCCCTTTCACAGCATTTAGTCAAGCACATCCACCTGCAGAATGCCAACTGTTCTACCAGCAACATAACTGTGCTCCACCACTGTCCTGACTACAGGTCTGAGGTGCCTGTGGGAACCTCTGAGGGCTGTAAACTCCCAGAACCCCTGGGATTTGGGGAGCGGGAGAGACTGTGGGTCTGGCAGACACAAACATGGACTTTGTCAGTGTCCCTGCAGAACTGGAGGTCAGGCTGCAGTTAGTAGGAAGAAGCAGTCTGAGTATAGAAGGCAGACATTCAAGAGGTGGACATTCACACTACCACAGGCAGGGACCAGGTAGCGGCTCTCTCGATGACATTCAGGACCCCTAATGTCACCTGCTTCCCATCATAGCTTTTGTCAAGCCCCAGAGCCAAAGACCAACAACTCTGTCCAACTCCCTACTCCAGACCCACAGCCATGGCCTTGATCTTGGTTAGGCGAGTCCTGAACACTGCCACCGAGATGAGCTAGTTTACAGTGTGACTTAGGAATAAGAAGGGGCAAGTAAAACAAACTAGACTCCAGAACATAAGTCAGACATCCAGTGCCTCCCAGAAGAGTCTAAATCACATGTGAAAAGAAACCGAATCCCCCCAAATATTAAAAAAAAAAAAAAAAAAAAACCACGCTAAAGTATTTAGAAAAATGACAACAACAAAAAATGAATGTGTCTCTGGAAAAAGAAAGTCTTGTGTTTTTTTCTCTCTCTCTTATATTAAAAAGTAGAACATCAGCTTTATATTTCTAGAGTCTCCTTTCCTGATTTGGGGAGATAGATACTGTATATTCTAAGGCAGCTGCCCTGGACATCTGAGGAGGAGGTCACAGGCACAGCAGCTTAATGCCCTGAAGGTGAGACAAGAAATAAAGTCCAGTGCAGAAACTGTCCACCTGACGCAGTTTGGAGAATCAGTCGGGGCAGCTGGGGCAGAGGATGGGCACCATGGGTTGAGGGGATGAAGGGATGGTGAAGGAGAGCCAGGGTTGAGGATGGGAGTTCAAGCCACTTCAGCCCTCAGCTGCCTGAATATTTCACAACCCCAGCTTCTCCCAATCTGCACACCTGAAAATGTAGTCCTTAGAGCCCCTGTTCGAGAAAAGCAAAACCACTCCTGCTTTCCAGTCTCTCAGCTTTCCTGACACACTCTGCTCAATGCACACATGCCCGAGGCATGCATGCACGCACCACGGTTGTGAGTTTGTGTGTGTGTGTGTGTGTGTGCATGCATGTGGAGGTTCTCTGGCTGTGCATTTGAGTATGAGCTTCCCACACCCTTTACCCATGCAATGTCATGTGTGTGGGTATGGACATGTGTGCATACACTACAACACACACACACACACACACACACACACACACACACACACACACACACGGAAAAAAAAGCACTTAAGTTCCCAAGGGGCATTTACAATGAGGTTCCACAGTGTTTAGAACTTAAATTTCTTTGTTTGTGACAGTGTTGTGTGTGTGTGTTTTCCTAATGTTTTTCTTCTTTTTGTCTGTTTTTTTTCCCCCTCAAAATGGAGTCTTAAAGCATGTTGGATTTCAAAAACATGAGCTTGTTCATATCTTCGGGACTAAGCAGTCGCCTCCTTTTGATCAGAAGTGCTTGTTCACACATATTTACACACCCGCTTCGAGCCCCAACAGCAGGAACCGCCAGGAGCCAGAAGGCTAGCTTGGCTAGTTTTGTGTGCTTTTGGGTCACACATGACCAGTACTGGAAGAGATCGGGAGTGGCCTGAAAGAGGGGTTCCTGAAGGTAATCATATACTTCGTTCTTGCCAAGCCAGTCATCCTCCTGAGCTG
Organism: Rhynchomys soricoides; assembly: GCA_019843965.1. NCBI lineage: Eukaryota > Metazoa > Chordata > Mammalia > Rodentia > Muridae > Rhynchomys > Rhynchomys soricoides. Next base: position 7,787,872 of record JADRCH010000117.1, read on the forward strand.
TGGGGTGCTCTCCAGTGGCTGAGCGGGCCTTCTTGGCAGCAGGCTCAAAGTCGGCCTCCTCAGCCCAGGACTCTTTTACCTCATTGATGAGTTCGCACACCTTGCTGATGATCTCCTCGTGCTGGTAGGGTGGCACTGGCCGAAGTTTCTGCTGAGGATCCAGGATCATGGCCACCTTGTGGGCTGGGTGCACCTTGAAGTTCTCCTTGAGTGCTTCCAGAAAGAGATGACACAGCTTGCTGACGGTGCCTGCATCATTGGCCTTGGCTGTGAACAGCTTCTCTAGCCTGACATAGGTAGGGAGCACCAGCTGCAGAGTGGGCTGGCTCTCGTTGCTTAGCTCTATGACCGCCTGCTTCACAGGTGTCAGGATGGCGGCCAGGTTGCTCAGCAAGTGTTTGTTGAGGCTCTGGATGAGGTTCATCTTCTTGGCACGGCTGTAGAACTCACAGATCTGCTCATAGCGCTCATGAACCAGCAGCAGCGAGTCTGTCACTGAGTTCCAGCAGGGTGGTGGTGATGTCTCTTCCAGAGAGCCGAAGGTCTCCTTGGCCAGGCCTGTAGAGCCTGCTAGGTCCTCACACACATTGAGCAGCTCGATGACCTCATGCATGCTGCGGGCCTGCAGCGTCCGCTTGCTCAGCACACTCTGCACCACTGAGTTCAAGGCACAGGCTGAGCAGCGAAGGCACATGCCAGCCTTAGAGAAGGCAGATGTGCTCACTCGGCAGTCTGTCACATATACGGTCCGGATCTCTGACATCACAAACTCTGATAGCACGTTCTGTACCCAGTGATGCACCAAGTCACCACTGTCACGAATGTCTGCACCCTTCACACCCAGCACATAGCTCTTGATGTGGTTACCCTCAGCCTGGTAGGCCGTGAGGATGTAGCAGGAATCAGGGCCCACACTCTGAGAGTGGCATGTGACACCGATGCCCAGGCAGGCATTGCTGCCCAGGGCACACGTCACCTTGACCTTCACCTGGTTGTACATGCGTGGCAGGTGCTTCAGTGCCAGGGTATTAAAGTTGCCCAAGATCTCAGTGACTGAGAAGGCCCCGTAGCGGGCACCACTGTCTACCAAGGTTTGAGCCAACTTGAGGAACTCCTTCCCACTGATCACACTCAGCGCACCCAGGTCAGTGCACATGACCCGCAGTAGCCGCTCTGCGATGTTTTGCCGCTCCTTCTCAGGGATTACACTGTTAGGTGTCAAACCACTGGCTGTGGCTGGTAGGGGACACAAAAAGAGAAAGGATTATTTTTGACATTCAAAGATGTTTAACCTGGCAGTAGCAATATCCCAAATGGCTAGCATGAAGAATAACAAATAGATTTTGTTTTGCATATAAATTTGTGTAGTCTGTACCATATCTCTATGGTACCATAGGGATAAAGTTCTATAGTTGAGAAATAATCCCTGCCATGGGCATAAGAATGTTGTACAATGGTATATATGCAGCATACTTGCCACATGTGCCAGTCACCTAACCCTTTGAATAGAAGCTTTTCCTCAGCAGGAATTGTATAGAAATCTTTAGTGAGAGAAGTGTTGCAGGTCTAGTGTCAAGAAAAGAGCCTACAAAAACTGTAAACATGCAGGGTTCTGGCTGTGACTCTGGCTTTAAGTAGTATGTTGAACACACACACACACACACACACACACACACACACACACACACACACCTTCCTGGCCTTCTTTTGCCTGTCTGTGAGTTAAGAATGTCTGCCTGAGTCCTAAATACAAGTAAGCATTATCTTCAGTCTCACAAGAAGTACAGGTGTTAGCAATGAGAGATGGGTTTAGATGCAGTGGGGAGGCAGGGTACAGATGCAGTGGGCAGATAGGATA